>CAAE01014974.1:289773-303114 GCA_000180735.1 Tetraodon nigroviridis
ATTCGACAGCACTATCGGGGTGTGTATTGCCTGATTGTTTTCAAGCCTACTGCTGATAGACGAGCCAGGCGGGGTCACACGTGCACCCGTAGACCGCCTGAATGGTGCTGGTCTCCCAGAGTTGTCAAACTGGACTCCTGGTGAAATTTGTCCCAATTGTTGTGGTCTTTAGTGTGTGTGTCAGAGCACAAATTGTAATATTTTAATTGCTACAATAAAGACCCAATGCTCATGAATTCTTGTAAGTATAAATGATAAAATAGCTCAGAGCCACATAAAAAAACCACGCGGTCTTCCAAGCAAGGAAGGTGGCCGATTTCACGTTATCAACATACCAAGAACGCTTGCAAGCCTTCTTATGTAACCATAGATAACATGATGGCATGTAGACTTTACACTTAATAACTCACCTGAAACAAACACCGACATGCGAAAAGTCTTGTCGCAAGATAAGAGAAAAGCCCAGAAGAATTTATCCAGGGCCCAGCAGCGGTGTGTTGGTGGAGGGCTTGTGTTTTGGTGGCAGCTTGAAGACAGGCCTAACCTCCACCGCAGAAATGGCACCTTCTTCAAATTCCGGTCTTTGATCTTGACTGGCTTCTATCATCAAAGACCACCCAGATCTGGAGCCGGTAGATCAAAGAAAATGTTGAGATTTTCCAAGCAAGAATTACTCAGAGTGCATGAAAATCCTCCGTTGGGGCTCCAGTTTCCTCTCACAGCCTTCGGATAACAATAGAATCATATTTGGAATTCCTTTCATCTATACCTTGTGTGACATTTAACTGGGAATCTGGACTTTTCTTGTATTCAGTTATACAGTGGGTGGATAGTTTAGTGTTTCCTCCTTCCAGTGGTGCAAGGGGCTTAAACGTGCTGCTTTTGCATCAGGATTACACAAACCTTACCGCATGGATCTTAGTGGGAGAACTGGGAAAGACCCAGTCCTTTTTGGCGTGTTTTGGCAGAAAGAGGCCAGTGTAGAAATTTTGAATTAAGGGGATTGTTGGGAGTTGGTGCAAATTCTGCCACTTTGGACTTTTTTTCATGTTTTTAAAACAGGAACTTTTTTTTTTTGAGTTTCACTCTCGCTTCAGCCATGATGCAAGTGTTCAGATACAGTCAAACAGCTCTGCACACGGAGCTGTTCCTCACTGCAGCTAAACATGCAGTAATCACACGTTTCTGAGTGAAAAAAACTCTAATCTCAACCAAGAAAGGATTTACAATCTCAGTTTAGATGCAAAACAGTGAACTTTGTTGTTCTTTTTAGAGTTTTTTTATGAGTTTGGTCTAGTCTGGTTTTCTTTGCAACTGAGTTTGGTTGTAGTGAAATGATGAATCAGTCTGTTTGCTCTTTAATCGCCGGGTCTTTTGCTGCATCAGCATGAGGACATCGTCTCTGGGGATTTATTACATTTGTTACAGTTAAAGTTAACAATTTCCGACATTCAGAACAATGAAACAGGCTTAACCTAAATGTTAGAATAACCTCTATCAGCCGCATTGGTGTTTTCATTGGCACATTTCAGGGAGCTTTGACAGCAGAAAAGCTTCTGCTGTCTGGCTGAAAACGTGTTGCATCAGTGGCGAAGACGCGCCCAAGCAACTTTTAGTCCCGCGTCAGTATCCTCTAATGCTAGCTGAGAAGGTTCTTGTGTAATTGGTCAGCTAAGTGGATTTAGCAAAGCAACAGGATGCTGCATTTTTACTGTCACCCATCCAAAAGTTGCAGCTAAGTGATTATTTGGGGGGTGGGGGTGAGGCGAGGCGTTCAGGGGGCATCAGTCACATCAGGATATGTTGATCACTCCCCCCTCTAGGACACTTTACTGTGACGTTTAGGCCATTTTCTCCTCTTATTTGGTTTTATTTTATGTTTGCTAAGTGCCTTATTTTCTGTGGGTGAGTGTGTGCGCACTCACGTGTGTGTGTGAGAAAAAAAAAAGAATGAAATCTCCATTCATGTGACACAGCTAATAAAGTCATTCCATTTCATTAGTCTTAAAGTCGTGTGTGTGTGTG
Source organism: Tetraodon nigroviridis (assembly GCA_000180735.1). Taxonomy (NCBI): domain Eukaryota; kingdom Metazoa; phylum Chordata; class Actinopteri; order Tetraodontiformes; family Tetraodontidae; genus Tetraodon; species Tetraodon nigroviridis. The sequence goes on from CAAE01014974.1 coordinate 291,799, forward strand.
TGTGTGAGTGCGTGTGCATGGGTGTGCGCTATTCAAACAACACTAAACCTCTTTTGTCCCCAATTGGATGCATTAACATTGTAGCTGTTGGTGCATTTTTTTGATCTCATGTCACATATTTGTTACATAATTTTACATTTCACTTAAATCTGAAACAGAATTTAATTTCAACATTAAAAGAAATCCAAACAAATTCTCTAAAGCCTCCAAAAACCTGCTCAAATAATGTAACAGCAGAAGTAGGCAGTATCTCCTGCGTGTACCTCTCCCCTCCCTTCCTTTTCTGCCTCCTCTTTCCCATCGTGGTCCTGAAATCAATCTGGGGCCGCTACTCTGATGAAAGTTAATTGATGAAAGTTAATTGCTCGCATGTGTCATGAGCAGAGTGGAGGCTATTAGCCAGCGTGCCCAAGTGCAGCTATTGATTAACTGTTTCTTCTTTCGGTGGGAACAAGCTTACATTTAGTAACAAATGCACCAGTAATGACGAAGGCAGGTGCAGGTGGGTGTGGCGACCTCCAGCAATTTGCCACAGGTTGAAGACCAAAATGCGGTTTCGCCGTGTCGTCAGGCTGGCCTGGTCCAAACCGTCCTGATCCCAGCATTTCTGCATTATTGATCTAAACTTCCATCCACTCCAACTGTTTCCCACCAGCAGGCAAAAACTGCTCAGGCCGGTCGGGGATCGGCATTGGTCGACAGCCGATCGGCCAACGCGGACCGGTACGGTCTCGAGGGGTTAGCCGGTGCTGACGTAGCTTCAGCCCAGCCTGCAGAAACGCTTTAAAAGAACAATTCCACAATATTTCCACCTTTACCATGATAAAAGATTCGCCCTGGCTAACGGCTACACTGCATCTGTTTTGTGTGTGTTTGTGTGCGTCTGCCTGTGGCGTGAAACCTATGCTTATATAAGTGAAAGTGTATACTTATTCTGGACTTTCTCATGGGCTTTGCCGTGTTTGTTGTTCTGTCTCTCTGAAACGGCAGGCCTCTGTTGATGTTATGACTCATATTTCTCATTTTACTTTTGTTTTTCACGGTCCTACCTCCTAAAGATGGCTCACACTTTATCCGATCACTTTCTGTTTTTGTCCTCACAACTCTTTTATACCTTTGTCATTTTTTTAGTGTTCATTTCTCTGGTTTTTATGCCTTCTCACTTTTTTCACCCCACTTATTTTCACAGCTGTGTTTTTTCCCCTGTGTGTGTGCATGTGTTTGTGTTTGTGTTTGTGTACTGGTACAGGGTAGTGCCATTTCACTGCCTTCCCACGTCTGGATGAGCACGTGAGAGTGGCAGAAAAGAGACAGACAGGGAGCTATTGTGCCCGAATGTCCTCACCCCCTCTTTTCCTCCCACAGTCTCACCCTTTTTCTCACTGGAACTCCATTGTCTGTGATCTTCACCTCACCTCACCTCACCTTCCATCTTCGGAAAACGACGTCTCCAGTGCTGGACCACCTACGTGGCCTGCTTCCATCTAAACAATCACACAAAGCCTCTCAAGCCGTGTGTGCAAATTCTGAGTATCTTCGGCTCATGGTTGTTTCGCAGTCGTTCATGTAAGACTTCCCCATACTGACACCTCTCTGGGCCGAACTCTGCGCCACTTTGCTTTATTAGCACCAAATTTGGTGTGAGGAATGTCCCAATGTTGTGTTGTTTGGATGCTGGGGCCATTGGGTCTTCCAGGTCTTCAGCCTGGTCCTATCAGGGTTTTCTGTCCTACCAGCTGGAGAGCTGATTTCATCCCTATTTCCATAAATGAGCCCTGCTAAATTCAGCCACGGAGAAGCTAGAACACACATGGACACGATTTTCTCCTGTTTATTTTTACAGCACGTCTCAGGATATACCTGTCTTCTGTGCGCTGTTCTGAGCTCAGTGGGGTTTCAAACGGGGCTGTCGGTCATGTCACCTGAGCAGTTCCTCTAATGGGAATTTCTCTGGCGGCGCTGCACCTCTGCCGTTTTCCTGCCTGTCACCGTGTCCTCATCCTGCCTGAACGTGTGCAGACGAGGGCTGGAGAACGAAGGAGGTGCACCAGGGGAATGGGAATGTGATGAGGAACAGCTCTTCGCAAAACAATCCTTGGAAATGTGTCAAATGTCGTCCAGTCCAGTTATTAATGAGCTGTCGCTGTGTTCCTGTCACGAGGAGGCAGTGTGCTGCGGATGATTGCCCTCAGTAGCTTTTGTGCTTTAAGGTTTTGTCTCACTGTGCACAGCCTGTTAGCGACCTGATGCATTGGGCCTGATGACTCTAACTAGGCATGCACACTGGGACTACTGGTACATCAAGAATCCAGTGAACACACACCTAGGCCCGCTGGCATCTGTGTATGGCATTTTCTAAAGGATATTCTCATTTTTTTCATATGCAGAAACAGCTAAGACTCCCTCAGTGATCTAATCTGTTCCTGTTTAAAGATCTACATTTTCACTGTGTATATCTACTGATCAGTTTAGTCGTTTGAAGGCCAGAGACTTTATCATTATTCCAACCATGTCATGTCTATTGGTAATAACATCACCTATATACCATTTGACTTTTTATTACATCATCTTTTACAAGAACAAGGCTTTATTGTGAAAACCTGTTTTCTGTTCTTTATCAAGAACTACCCCCAAGGGAGGATTCATTGGGCTGAACCTCATGCCACCCAGCTTTTTGTTTGCACCATCTTTAAAATCCTATCAGTCAGCTTGCCAAGCTTGGCCCTGAACACCTGGGTAAAGCTCTTCTTCTTCTGGGACTTTAACAAATGTCTTACGATGCTCTTGATTATCAAATCGTACTGTTTGCCCAACACAAAGTTTATCCTGATCCAGCCTTTGTTCCCCATCTTCTTCCGCAACTCTTTGAGCACAGCCTTCACAGTTATCCTGATGTGCTCCTCAGTTATCCTAAAGGGAATGTCCAGATCCTCAAACTCTTTCATCAGCATCATCTTCATTTTGGAGATGATGCTGCTCAGCGTACTTGCTGGCACATGAGGCAACAGGTTGCCCAAGATGTGGCTAGTAATTTGTAATGCCAGATGATTGGAAACGTTGTCCCACTCTTCAAATGGGTCTACCGAGGTGAGGCAGCTGCATTCTTCATCCTCTTCACTTTCGCTGCTGAGGGTTTCTTCAGTCGTATCGTTAGACAGACTTGGAGATGACAAATATAGGTTGTCAGTCGCCTCCTCGATCCTTTCCAGAGCCAGTTTGACCACGTCGTGGTCCATCTGCTGTTGTGCCTGAGCTTGGGCATATTTGTACATGTCTTTCATAAAGACGTCCACGTGTTTGACGATGTCTTTCTTCATGCTTCTCTTAGGACCCAAATGTTGGAATATGATGTCGCTCAGCTGGCCGCAGATTTCTTTGTGCTTGTCTGTGTTAAAGTTGTTGACAACATTTTGGAAGAGTTCTGGCCTGGCTTCCATCTCATCTAACATCTCACCTCCCTTAACTTTGGACATGGACTCCACCAACAACTCTCCCGTCTCCAGGACCTTCTGCAGTCCCTCCTCTTGATTCGACGAGTGGCGGCGGTTGTATTTTGTCGTAAGTGCGCTCCACAGCATCAGAATTGACTCCTTGACATATTTACAGAAGGAAAAGGCCTTGAGTCTTTCTTCCACCACTTTCCAACAGTTTACATTGGCCTGTGAGTCGAGGCTGTTCTTGGACTGGACTATCTCTGCACTGATCTCAGAGGCCACCTTCTGAAGGTCCTTGGCAGTGCTGGACCTCAACACTTGATAATCAGAGTTTGACACGCCCGACCTGTTCACTGAGACGTACTCGGGCTGAGTATTGAGGATGTCCTTAACCGCCTCGGTCAGCGTCTGCTGGGCGCGAGACACAAAATCTTTGCAATTGTACGACTGAAATTCAGTGTCTGAGATGTGGCCCAGATGTGGACATTGTTCTGCAATGCCGTCCGGCTGCTGCGTTTGATGTGAAGAAAGCGGTCTGAGCACATCTTCCTCCAGATTGCTGAATTTAGTTTCACTGGTCATCATTGCCTTGTTCGTTTTGCTTATGTCAGTGTCTTGAAATTGAAATGCAACCAGTAAGTCATTAAATCTACATGCCGTTTAATGTCAGTAAACAAAGCTTTCGTCTCTTGGATCAAAGCTGTGCCAAAGCGGACGTACTCGGGCTGAGTATTGAGGACGTCCTTAACCACCTTGGTGAGCGTCTGCAGTAATATCAAAGCCGCCTTTTATTGGTTTTACTGAGTGTTATTCTTTTCATACATCAAAGCAGTACAGGGCCATGCTTTAGTTGGTTTTAACATTTATTTTCATGAAAAATCATTTTGATTTCATCTTTTGTTTTTTTTTTAATGTAAAATCGCGACAAGAATTTTCCTTTTTAAAACCCATTTATTGAAAGTTTTCCTGTTGCTTTTTATACAAATGATATAATAAGATATATGGTTGTATTTAGTCTTGTATTTTGGTTTTAAAGGAAACAAGTAAGATGAAAAAGTTCTAAGTCCTTTTTAATGGGCTGGAAAGCGGTAGCACGTGAACAATTTGGTCCCCGAGGTTCATGAGCCGAGCGCTCCAGTCCTCTAATGTGGGACGAAAAATCCCCACGTGGGCGGTTGATGTCCCTCAGTGGCCCACAGCTCTCGGTCTCCCGGTCACTTCATCCCAGGCGTCTTCAATTAAGAGACGGCTCCAGCTGTGTGCCTGATGGCTGAAGGAAGCTGGAAGACTCTCCAGGAATTTGCAGCTCCGAGGCTGGGTTTGAATGTGGGAAAGAGGAAGACTGATGGAGGGCAAGTCTTCCAAAGAAGCGGTTGGCCAACAGAGCTGAGTGTGCCCAAGTAAATATGTGTTTGCTTAATGAGAGTGCACACACACACACACACACACACACACACACACACACACACGCACACACACACACACACACGATCAACAGGTTAGTATTGGCACTCTGCAGAGGCTGGTTTTATTTTTTTTGTAACAGTGGTCAAGACGTGGCACTTATACTAATATGCAGCTGCTCCTGCAACTGCTTACCGGAGGGAGAGGACCAAGCGTGGGGGGAGCGGAGGGATGAGAGCTTTGCCTCCATGCACAGAGGAGGAAAACGTCTCCTCCTGCCTCTTTTTTCTCTGGCATTTTTCCACCCATCTCTCCTTCCTGCTTTTCTTCCATCTGTTTGTCCAGTCCTGGGTCAGTCTTAATAGAACCCCGAGGGTTGGCATGGCAGCCTGGCACAGGCCCCCAAGACTCCCAGTGCGCCCCCCTGGGGTGCCCCTCCGGAAAATTTGGAAAGTGTTTCTTCACTGTACAGCCTTTGTCCCTGTTTGGTTGTTCGGGTTGATTAATTGACTGTTTCCTAGATTCTCTTGGATCTCCAGATACCAGTATTTCAAGTGAAATAATCCATTGGGCCACTTGCACACACACTCGTTAGCTATAGCGAGGACTGCCATGCTGTGCTCCACTGGTCAGGCTACCGGACGTTTGAGGCTGACCCCATGGACGGTGGCTGGGTGTGCGTGTGTGTTTTTGCAACGAGACAGTGAGCAGGACAGAAACAGGTGGGGTGGGGGTGGTTACATCATCCAATAAAGACGAAGACATTTGCTTAACCTCTTGGTTTTGTTTTTTTTACATAGTTTTTTAGCACCAAATTTCTAGTTAATTCTACCAGTTTCTGTTTTTTTGAGAGTTAATTCTGCGCCCATGTCAGATGTGAGGTTTCTCATGATTGGCTCCCAACTGTGTTTACAGTAACCATGCTGGTGCACTAACCTCCAGCTGGTTGGACTCACCCAAACCAGTCCAGAAGAGAGAACCGGTAGAAGTTTTAATCTTCCTTCTCAGTCATTTAGACCTTCGTATGACAGACCAATCCTTCTGAAATTCCTTTTTTTAAAAGTAGATGTTTTTGACCTTTGTGTTAGACGGGTCAGAGATTGCTTCCATGCCCCTCCTCATTACCTCCGAAGGTCTTTTTTATTTTGCTTTTTTTGGTGAAACAATCACAAACCTTTTTTAACATTGTGTGTTTCACAACTGCGGTTATTTGAATTCTTCCATGTTAAAAATTAACTGGTTTTCTTGTGCAGCAGTGAAGCTGTTTTGAATTATTATACCCTGCACAGAAAGTTCTGTTTAGTTTGTGTGCTTTTAATTTGAAGGTTTGTATGTTTTAGGCTAAAAAAGGGTAGCCCACTTGAAGTCAGGGCTGCAGGGTTGGCTTTTGGTATCTGACTATTCAGCCTCTTAAAAAGGGATGAGGAAAAAAAATATTTACTACTGATAAAAATTGTAATTAAGCATGACCTCAGAACAACGCTGCCTTCAGTTTTCCTTTTTATTTTTAGGTCTTTTTGTTTACGTGCGTGCCGGATCAAAACAGGACCTGAAAACCAATGTTTGATGGAAACACGGCCACCGTGGCTCCCTGGAAATGCTTGTTTTGTTATTACACACACTCGCACACACCCGAGCATATTCTTACCACCCACACACAACACACCAGACACACACTCCTGCATGTTGATCAAGGCCTGATCACCGTCACGCCACGGGAAGGTCGATTACTGCCGCTGAGGCGTGCTGCAGCCGCGTCTGGTGCAGCTCTGCTCCATATCAACATTCCTGCCGTTTGGAACGCTTCGGCCAGCGGGTGGCCGGGGTCAATAAAAGCCTTTTTGTCTCCTATCGCCACCGGCGCCGACTTCCTTTCACGGATCAGGCCTCCGCCATGACAGGCCGGTCCAGTGCAAACACTTGCTCAACGTCAGGTTTGTGCAAGTCGACGACTTTACTGTAAAAATGTCTGAAACAGGTGAATTCAGGAGCTGACAAACACCTGAATCTGCATGTGGCTGCCGTGCTAATCCTGTCCGCTGTGGTTTCCAGATGTATGGACGCTACACCCAGGAGCTCGGGGTGTACGCCAAAGAGGAGGCCGCTCGGCTCAGGGAGAGCGGGCAGAGGAGATCCATCAGCGAGCGGAGTCGCACTCTGGACCTGCTGGAGTACGAGAAGGGACGCTGTGCCAAATGTCGCAGTAAGTGTCGCCTCGCAGGGTCGCCGTCGCCGTCAGGGAACCTTCTCTGAACGTGTCTGACTGTTTTACCTCGTACGTCTTTGCAGACAGGTTCTCCAATTCAATTCAGCTAATTACCCAGAAGAAAAGGTTTGCAAGGAGGAATCACCTCATTATGGTTTTCAGTGAAGATTGTCGTGTAGTTTCGCCAAACGGCTGCTTATAGGATTACATGGAACATTATGTCAGGGCCATTACTGCTAAACCATCTCAATTGTTGCCTGGGGGGAACCATGATTTCAGCATTACCCTAAGAGTTACAAAATGGATCATAAAGACCCCGAAAGTGAGGTGTTCAAGCCTCACTCTTGGAAGATTTCATCTTTTCTTTTTAAATCCTGTATGCAAAACCTCAGGAGTAGTTTAAGCCTGTGTACAGACGTGCACCGGAAATGTTTTGGAGCAGTGGGGATGTTTTCACAAGGATAGTAGGATCAAATCACCAGAACCCCGCTCATTTCCCCTGATCTGCATAAATGGAGCGCCCTCTGCTGTTCAGCAGCGCTCGGTGCAACCCCGCGGAAACCTGGCTCAACGCGCGTGTGTGCGTGCGTGAACACACTCATCTCAACAGTGTGTTTTTGCTGTTTCACTGGCAGCGGATGAGTCAGCTGTCCATCCCTCGATTCTCCTCCTCATCCTCTTTTGCAAGGATCGCTTATACCAAAGTGTATGCATTTGAATAGATGTGTTGCTCAGCAGGGGGCTTTAGGCATGGGAGATTTCCACAGTGTGCACGTGCGCGCACCAACACACACACACACACACACACACACACACACACAGAGTAGACGAACCTACACCAAGTGAGGTAAAGGCAGAAAACAAGAGTTGACTGGCTGAAAATGTATGGAAATCTCTCTCTTTCTCTCTCTCTCGACCCCCCTTAACACACACACACACGTACACATTCACACACTCTCACAGAGTTACAAATGCACATCTTATTTAGTTTTATTGATGCCGAGGGTTGCTGCCAACAGCAGATTCATCTTTATCCGTAGCCGTAGCGCTCGCCAAGCCCAGTCGGAGCTGTCATCCCCACATGTTTGTGTGTGTGTCATTGCACTCTTAAACACACACTCCTGCACCAGCCAGGCAGGCCCAGCAGGCTCAGATCCTTGTTGTTGAAATGCTGCGACAGTGTGAACAGGTTACGTCTCTGTAATTATCAGCAGAAGCCTGCAGACGTGCTTCAGCTTCCCGCCGACGCTCCAACCTTCCCAGCCTGTCATCGCTTTAACCTCGCAAATATAGCAGAACCCGTTTGATGCTCGTTCTCCTGTGGAAATGTCCAAATAATCATCAAAAATGCATCCTTTAGTGAAATTTCCTGGATCAGAGTAAATTCTGCGTCATTTCTCTTTTAATCAAACTGGTGAAGCAGAAGTGCCAGTTAAAAGAACCTGCTGGCCTAATGAGGAAGAGTGGTTTGAATGCTACAGCGTCGCTCAGCTTATTCTGGAACGGACACATCTGACCGGCCTGCTCCTGCAAAAAACTAACTCTGGCTAAAAACTATTTCACTCATTTACAAGAAATAAATGATAGTGAAATTACTTCCAATTAAGTTGGATTGCCAGTGTTTTAGGTATTATTGTATATAGCAGCATTTATTTTTCTAAATAGCCAAAATTTGGAGGACAGGAACTGAAAAACGAGCGCGGCAGGGAGGAGCAGATGGTGTTTTTACTGACCGTTTGCGGCTCATTCTGCCGTCTGGTCCTTTCGGGAGGCTTGTAGTTCGGTGTTTTTCCTGCAGGGGGCAGCATTGCGCCTCAAACGGGCAATAGGAATAAAGAAGCGTGCGTGTGTCCGCGCACCTGTGTTCTTCAAGCCCCAGCCAACCTATCCGGTCAGTGACAGTAATTTCAATGAAAAACATCTATTTTTCCACCTCTGTGAGTTGAACTTTAGCTTTGCTTCCGGGTCGCTAAAGTAATTGATTTAATTGGTCACCTGGTTCCCACGTGATCCGCCGTGTTTTCAGGTAAATGTCTGTAAAAGGATCTTTGTTAAAGTGCACGATTACACCAGATTGCGTGTCATTTAAGCTTTCAATCTGAATGTCTGTTTTTCTGTCTCACGCTCTTTCTCCCTCCATCATCTGCGTGTGTGTGTTCTATACTGCTGATTCATGCCTACCAGTGACCGGGAGAGCGTGACGTGTGCGCTGGACACAGAACACACTACACACACACACATACTCAGTGTGGGGTGATGAAATATATGCGACTGTCTTTTTATTTGTCCCTAATCTCATTTTTTTATAGTACGCCTACAGTGCCATGTTATTTAATTGGCTCTTCTCACACACACGCTTGCACTCACACACACACACACACACACACACAGAAAACATTTTGCTTCAACAGGTGTGATGTCAGCAGGCACTCAGCATGGCGCCACATGTTGCTATGGAGACGGGCAGACACCTAGCGACCCACGGTTGCTCACATGATGCTCTTCCTCCTCTGTTTGCGTCTCCGTTTCTCCTGTCTTTCCCGTCTTCATCTTTTACTTTGTTTCCCTCCATCATCCCTTTTTCCCCATCATCCGTCCCCCCGTTGCTCATTCACCCGCCCGTCCGTCCGTCATCAGTTTGTGTAAAAGCTCAATAAAAATTGAACGACGGAGCAGAGAAGCACCTGATTGGCTGATGTCCCGTTTGAGAACGATCACATTTGTTGCACACGTGCAAACATACGCACACGCGACTGTTCTTTGTCCACTCATAACGCGCACGTTGTTGTGACCTGTGTGGAATACAGGTGTGGGCTGAAGTGTAGGTGAGACAGGCGGTGTAGGACATGCTAGCATGAACGTTGAATAACATTCCAGTTTCCATTTTATAATCCACTACAGATGCTAGAAATAGGGTGTGTTTACCTCTCGTCTGCATGTGTAAAGGTTCCCGAGATTTGGGGTGAAGTGCCTATTCACACTTGCTGTAGTTGCTCCATGGAATCAGCGCCTACACTTCTCATCAATCAAGCATAAAAATGAAAGATCATTAGTCCAAAGCGTCACAACAGGCGGCCATTTTCCCAAACAAACCACACGCAGCGTCCACTTGAGCGCCTGCTGACATTTCTGCATTTTGCCACCATGACAAGCATCTGTCAGCGAATACAATCTTTGTCATTGCCTTTAATTTATTATTTTGAATCTCTGATTGTGTGGAAAAATTACAGCTGCAATCGTGGTGCTTCTGGTGATGGTACCTGACACTAGTGGTCGGCATTTACACACACACACACTCACACACACCCACACACACTCTCTCTACCTCCGTCTCTCTTCATGCACATGTGGGCAACGTGAATGTGTTGGGTAATGGTTGGACATTTGAATCTCAGGACACACACACACCCTCTCAAACACAAAGGCAGGAGTTTAAATGTGTGTGTGTGAGTGAGTATGTGTGTGTGAACGTGTCATCTCGGGGTAGCAGGTTGACTCACCAACCAGCAGGAAGGGGGGGCATTAAGACAGTGACATAACATTTAAATATCCGTAGTCTGCTCTGTGTGTGCCAGATGTCCATGCAGATAAGTGTGTACCGCCCCAAACACACACGCCTGGTTGTTTTGTAACATCTCACCATTGTAAAAATGCCAGAAATCTTGTCCCAGATTTGTTTATTTATCGAAGCGAAAGATTCTTGCGCAGTGATTCGGACAGACTGATGGTGGCGGCTGGATTCCTTCGGATAGGTCGTGAAATATGGCTGCTGCTCCTTTTAGGAGGGTTTTTGTGGAATATTTAGTTCCGCACAGAGTGAAACAGTTCATAAATGCGGCACTGCGGGGCAGCTCTGATGGATGGACCTGCGCTCCGTGTGGACAGACTGGTTGAAGTTTGGTTAAATGAAAAACTTTCCCTCTGATCATTATTTAGCTTCTGAAGGCGGCGGGTTCAGTTTCACGTGGGCGGGGTGGAGAAGCGGCCCGGCGGCCTTTCGTCAGACAGCGCAGAACACTTTTTGAGGATTAATCCTGCGGCGGAGATGGGATTTTAGTGAAGGAGGGGAAGTAAAATAATAAATAAAATCCGGTCATTAACAGTTTGGATGGGATGTTTTCATCTGATCTGCTGTTACTTCTTCATCTCGCACCTCCACTGGTTTCAAACCTTTCCGCATTCTTCTAACCCTCATCTCTTTTTCTCTCTCCTCCTCTTCCTCCTTGACTCCGGGACCCACTCCCCCGCCTCTCTTCCATGTTACCTTTCCCT
>CAAE01014974.1:303840-401996 GCA_000180735.1 Tetraodon nigroviridis
AAACAAACTAAAATCCCCGTCATGACTGTTAAATTCCCTTTAACTCCTCACTTCCCAACCCTCCTTCACGCCCACGTCTACGCCTAACGCGGCTACGTTATTAAGCCACCATTAATCTGTAATAGAAGGTTAATAATCGCTGCTCCATTAGCGAGCCCTTGCTAACTGCGCATTAACGGTCCGTTTCTGAAAAATCCAGACGTGTGCAGCTATAAATGTGGCTAAAACTCCCCCACACCACCCCCTGCACGCGCGCACACACACCCACACACACTCTCACACACTCTCAGCTTCTGGCTGTATATTAATCAACAGCTGGAGTGAAAAACCTGTACGTGCACACACTCCCAATCACCCAAACGTTGTTGTTGCTGACTAACTCTGCCTTCCTTGGCCTCATTACAGCTTCGGCCCTGCAAAGTAATAAAGGCTTCTGAAAATCTTAGTTTAGTGCTATGTGTGTGTAGTGCGGGGGGTTGGGGTTGGGGGGGGGATTGGGAAGATGAATGGTTCTGATTAGGTGGTGCACACTGCAGACAAGAATGGTGATCAATGCCTCCGTTCTGTCTGCTGCCTAAGAGCAGACAAATGCAGCCTGGTCACCGCATGCAGGTTGTTTTATTAACTCTGTGTGTGTGTGTGTTACATGGTTTTCACAGTGATCGATAGCCCTTTCACCTCTTTCCTTATTTTTATCTGTGTTAATGTGGTGAAATGCCTGAGAGGTGCATGCTGCATGTTCACGCGTGGCATCATAAAGCAACACAAATGTTCCCTGTGAGCAGAGTGAAGGTTCTGAAGGTTGGGATGGCAGATAAGCGTGTGTCTCTGCAGAGGACTGCAGCGTGGAAGTGCTGACTGGGCAGGAGGAGAGAAGAGCTGGGGTGGGGGCAGTGGAGGGAGGGGAAAATGAAGATACAGAGAGGAAACAGAGGGAGCGACCTAACAGGAGGTGGAAAGGAGGAAATTTAGAGGCAGGTGTGAAAAAAGGAGGAGCTGAAGTTAAAGATGGAGGACTGATGGCAGAGGGTTAGGGTTGGTGGATGACATCGGTGGAGATGGAGCGAGAGAAGCGGTGCGGAGAGGTGGCGGCTGGTCCGCTGACTTTTTTGACCAGGCTTTCGGCCAGGAAATGAAACAACAGGAGAGGCGCGTTTCCTCAGCCATTAAAGCCACAGGAAGGCAGATCTCTCACCCACGCGTCTGCTGACGGGCTGTTTTTCTGCCACCGGTAGCAGCCGTCCAGTCATCACGCAACTCTCAGCGGATGCAAAGGAAACATGTTTCCCAACCAGCTCCGATAATCAGCCCTTCCTCGATTATCGGAGCTGTCGATTATCTTTGATGCTTTAGGAGCGAGAGAAGAAGACGGTTAATTGTAGCGGTTTTATAGTCGAAGAAATATTAAACATGCATCAGCGCTTTCCAGGAGCAACAAGAGAGATGCCCAGGTTTCCCCACTTTGGTGGTTGTTCAAGCCTGCTTTGTGTGTGCTGTGTGTGTATGTGTGTGTGTGTGTGTGTATACGCCATTCTACCCCATTAGGTAGCCTGTGTGCTGTGGCTACCAGGCGGCTGCTGTAGCTGGAGGAGAGAACTATCTGACGGAGAGCGGGAGGGGACGCTTAGCTTGCTCGCCTGGGACCGATGATGTTACAGCACATTTCCATAAGCATCACCTCCTTTTACATCTCATTAGCAGGGGGAACACATCAACAAAGAGGAGGTGGGGGGAGGTGAGGGAGGCGCAAAGGGAATGGAGTAACTTCCACTATTGTTAATATTGCCACTATAACAACCCTTATTTTGCTGTAAAGGGACCAAATGTTTCTTCCTAATTCCCTCTTCAGTTCCCCTGTTTGCTTTCCTTCCTCTTTTTGCTAATCTTCCTATTATGAGACCCGGAACCTGCGCCGTTCTTCCCCCACGCCCCTTCCCACAAACGCGCGCGCCTCTTTTGTTCTGCGTTTCTGCTTAGGAGCTGAGTTGTGAGCTCTGCCTATCTGCATGTGCTCTAATCTAATTAGGAGGATGCCGGGCCAGGCCTTTCTAATTTAATCCCCCCGATGCACGAAGCTACATGATGAAAGTGGGGGGTTTTCTCCCTCATTGGGATGGTGGTGCAGAGTTGAAGCATTTACAGTAGGCTCCCTTAGCTTTTATGCTCCTGTGAAACTTGCTGGACAAAGAAAAGAGCCGTTAATTAATAATTAAGAGCAGAAGTCTGGAATCCACGTCAGGGTTAGAAAAATGTCTCTTAAACTGTATTTATTCAAGCCTCCGATAAATCACTTTTGCCGCTCGGTCGTCTTCAGCCAAAACAGACACATCTCTTACCGGAAGGCCACAGAACTAGACGCACCGTGTATCCAAGGCAACCTAAATTAGTCTCAGCAGGCGCGTGGGCATAATGTCTGGAGAAGGAGAAAGAGAAGGAGCTGGCCTGCGAAAAGGGAAAGAGGAATGGAGGGGGGCTGAGGAAAGGGGGAGGATGTGGTGGGGGGGCAGCAGATAAAGGCTGGGGGAGAGGAGGGAAAATGAGGAGCAGAGTCAGAGCCAGGAGGAGGAGAAAAGGAGCAAGGGATGATTGGGAGGAGAGGGTGACTCGCAAGGCAACGGCGGGTCCCGGGCCTGGAGCCGGCGCCCAGGCTGCAGGAGCTGTGTGTCCAAGTGCGTGCATGCACGTGCACACCACGAGAGGAGCTGTTGGGCAACATCAGCTGGGCCAGAGCTGACCGAAAGGCTCCTGAAGGCAGCACCCGCCGACGCGCCGTCATCCCACCTCGGCAAACTGACCCAAACCGCTCCAAGCACATCTGAACGGCGACCAGACGGATCCCTCCTCCTCCTCCTCCTCCTCCTCCCGTTGTTCTGCTGCTCAAGCCTCACGTGTGGTTTGTTGCTGTTATGATTTAGACGGATGTATTAAAGAAGGCGGTTCCTGGGGTTGGGATCACGGACAGGCTGAGGACCCCTGTGGTTCCGGACATAAACACACACCCTGGGTGTTCTCTGGAGCCTAAAGTACAAGCAACAAACAACACATCTGTACCATGTGACCGTTCCCATAGAGCAGATATGATAGCCGCTCTCTGAGAAGACAACATGTCTGCTGCACATGAACGGGTGCGTCTGTGCACGACCTAATGAGCCACCAACAAACGATTTGTTCCATCATTTAGTCCCAGATAAAGGTGTGTGCATGCGTGTCTGGCGGAGCATTCAAGCGTGTAGGCTTAGCGCTGCCCTCAGGTGAGTGTTTGGAATCATCTCAACAGAAAGATGATTCTTGCTCTGCTCCGTGTTTCATGACCACCAGAATCCAGCACTAACATCGGCGTTTCTAACCTGACAGGCGTATTTACCTCTGCGGATGCGTAACGCTCCACCGCAGCTGCTTTTTCCATCAAATCTGACTAAAATGCCAAACTGTAACCTGAAAAGTGATTTTTGGTGGTTCCAGAGGACACAAGTTTGATCAGTGAAACTTGAAATCTCATCGGGTTTGTAAAACTGATCTAAAATCTGACCAAATGCAAATATAAATTCTTTAAAGTTCCTTTAGATTCATCCAAAATGCTAGATCTACAGTTACTGTTGTTGAAATGAGAAAAAGGTGTAAAACCTGCAGTTTTGTTGGAGTGTGGCAGAAATTAAAAGTTTTTATTGACATTAATTTATGAGAAGAAGGTGGCGGGAGGTGGGGGGGGGGGGGTGAAAAAAACTCTGTACCGAGTCACAGCAGCAGAGACAGGGCTGGAAATAAGTAAAGTGACCTTTCGGGCAGTTATACAACCATAACCTTTAAAGAAAAGCTTTCACATTGCCTACAATTTGGCAGAAAAAAAAACTTTGAAGTGATAGAACCTGTCTCAGAAACAATGGCGTGGGTCTGTATTAGGAGTCAAATGTAATCAGCTTTTTTTGTTGTATACTTTAATAATTGCTGTTGTGACAGAACAGTCAAACTTTATAGGGAAAATTCTTAAAATTCTTTGCAGAAAAATCAGAGTCTATTCCTGGTTAGACTCCTGCGGGTGTGTATTCCTGAATCTGGCTGGAATAATCAGCGTACAGCCAAGTGTGTGTTCTCACGCCCCCCTGACACGCTGTGTTTGTGTCCTCGCAGTCTGCACGGTCCGCTGTCAAAAGTTCCTGATCTCGCGGGTCGGGGAGGACTGGATCTTCCTCATCCTGCTGGGACTGGTCATGGCTCTGGTCAGCTGGGTGGTGGACTTCTGCATCGCCATCTGTCTGCAAGGTGAGCCATGGCGGGAGGGAGGAGGAGCAGTTGGATCATTGACACGCTGCAATATTTACCTAAATATCTTGTTTGTAGACTAAAATTGTAAAGCCGTGAGTTAAAAATAATTAGACTAGCAGACAGAGAGCTCAGACCTCTGCCAAGCAGCTCATTTCTTCTCTCAGATCGTTTCCAGACAGATGAAACCACGCAAAGACTTTTTAAAGAGAAATATACACACACACACACACACTGCACATGGGCATTTACCCGTTCTTCGTCTTTTTCCACAGCACAGAAATGGATGTACGGTGGCCTGGATAGCAACGTCTTCCTCCAGTACCTGGCCTGGGTCACCTACCCTGTGGTCCTCATCACCTTCTCTGCCGGGTTCACGCAAATCCTTGCGCCTCAGGCTGTAGGTAGGACCGACACGCTGAAAGACGCCAGGGCACACACACGTTTGTTCATCTGCCCTCTATCTTGGCCCTGATCACAACAGAATGCTCCAACGTGAACCTTCAAACCGAGTCTTAACTCCCAGTTGGTCTTTTGAGGCTACGCGTGAAGGATAAACTCCACTTTCAGCAACTTTTTTGGCTTTTTGTGGGTTTTTCATGAGAGACACTCGCTCAACAGCTGCCTGGGCCTCTTCTTCCTCACAGGTTCTGGTATTCCAGAGATGAAGACCATTCTGAGAGGAGTCGTGCTCAAGGAGTACCTCACCTTCAAGACGTTCGTGGCCAAGGTCATCGGCCTTACCTGCGCTCTGGGTAGCGGCATGCCCCTGGGCAAGGAGGTAACACGCGCTCAAAGGCGCCCCGCCATGTGTGTATGTGTGCTATTAAATATGTTCAACATATGTTCACGTGCGCCCCAGGCTCGCAGCAGCTGCTTCCACTGTTTTCAGCTCACCGATCACTCTGAAGCTGTTGTTGTTGTTGTTTGTGTGATCGCCGCATCTCTTTAAATTTCTATGCGTCTCTTCTCCCCCCGTCAGGGTCCCTTCGTGCACATCGCCAGCCTGTGCGCCGCTCTGCTCAGCAAGTTTATGTCTCTGTTTGGTGGAATCTACGAGGTCAGTCTCAACTTTTCAACTTCTCCAATCGAACCTGACACCAGAATCCGTTTCTAACTTCAGTTTGTCTTTTACACGCTCGCATTTCAACTCTAGAGAAAATCTACAGACATAAACCACTTAAAAAGATCATTTTGGGTCAGATTAGCCAAGTTTATGGTTTAGAAGGTAAAAAGTGCGTAAATCAGAGAAGCCTTTTGGCTCCAGCGCGTCAGTAGCAAATCCTCCATCATCAGGAGTGTCTGCAGGCACTAAACCTTTATGAGGCCACATAAAACCAAATTTAGGGCCGCTGCTTTGAAAAGGCGACGAGGGCTGAGTGGAAAAGACCTTCGAGACCGAAGAGAATGTGTGAAACCATCAGTGACAGTAAAGACGACATAAAACAGACACAGAGTTGTTTCCCTCATTGTTTGTTGGAGGAATTTAAAAAAAAACCAAACTGTTGCACGGAGGCAGAAAATGTCTTTAAATCCTTCCATCCCTCCAAGTGCAGAGCTGGTAATATTGGATTTTATAAATGTTTAATCAATCTCTTATTTGTCAGCAAATTTCTGATCTCCGGCCTGCAGAGCTGCAGCTGGAGGTGGTGATGAAAATTTCAGTGGAGGGGGGCAAAATGATTCTCCTCTTCATCATCCCCTCCTTATTTCTTCCTCTCGTCTGAGACGCCCACTGGGAGTCCGGCAGAGGCAGGAAAATCTTATCTCTCATCACGGCTCCTTTCCCAAAAGATGTGAGAGGGACAAATTTGGGAGGGGAGGAGGAGGAGGGGGAGGGGTCGGCGCCGGAGCAGAGAAACCGGCTCTTCTATTAGAAACGAACCTAACCCAAACTAACTTCTCGTACCCCTTTTTGCCGTTCGGTCGTGAGTATTTCCATCCGCCCGGCCGTTTAATCTCCCTTTCTTGTCATCTCCATCATCTCGTCTCTCATCTCTGCTCCCTCTCCAGAGTGCTGTGCTGCATTTTATTGCATATTAATGTGTGTGTGTGTGTGTGTATACACGTGTGTGCACGTGTGAAGTGTTGCTGTGCAGCTGCCTCATGCTCTCTCCAGGCTGAAGTGGCCTGTAGGACGCAGAAAGCAGCCTTTGTTTCAGATACTTTCAGGCGTCCTCGTGTGCTCTGCCCTCTTTTCACTGTCAGAAAATGAAATCCTAAAAGCTCAGAAGCTCAGTTAAGAACACCATCTTAGCTAAACTCTCTCTTTTTTCCCACTTCCTGAAGGAGCCCTGGACTAAGGTAATGAAACGCTACTTTTGCCAGCATGCTCCACACGTCTCCGTCCTCTCATCTTCATCTAAGCTGCAGAAACAAACTGAATATTTGATCCACTTCTTTTTGAATGAAGCCTTCCTTCCCCTTTAGGTTCCTCCTCATGTTTTTTTCTTTTTGATCACGTCATTATTCCGTGTATTTCCACATCAGCTTGTGGAAAACATATGGACCGGTTTGTTTTTTGACGGTGTTAAATTATAAAAGTAGTGAGAAATGAATGATGGAGGTGTTATGTAAGTGTGGATGACTTTGAAAACTACATCAACAAATGGAGTAAAGGAGTGTTTTAGACTGCATTTGTCAATAATTAGCCTTGTAACTGAACCTTTTGGACAAATATCACAGATTTATGTACACACATAGCAAGTAAATTTCTTTTTTTTATCTTTCTCTTGAATGTTTTCAATTAGACTCTTGGGGTATTTACAGAAAAATTTATTGGAGTAAAGTCCAGTTGCAGCACCGATGTGTGTGTTTGTGTGTGTGTGTGTCTGAGCTTCTGAATTTGTCAGAGTGGGGTAAGCCAGCGAGCGTGCACATGTACACGACAGTAATCGCTCTTTATCACAAACGTGCTGCTTCAGGGAAAACTATCTCCTAGGGATGAAGGTAAGAAGGATCCACGCTCCGGGAACATCCCAGCATGCACAGCAACCCCCGGCCTTAGCTTACATCCGGAATTATGGACGGATTACAGCCGGAGTGCACGTGTTGTGCAGTTTTGGGGCTACATTAGCCACTTTTGGGTGTCTGACAGATGTTCTCCAGCTAGGCGGATCTATGTGATATAAAGTATTAACTTTCATGGTTGTGTGAATGACGTGTGTTATCGTGTGTGTGTGTGTTCCAGAACGAGTCGAGGAACATCGAGATGCTGGCGGCCGCCTGCGCTGTGGGCGTGGGCTGCTGTTTCGCTGCTCCTATCGGAGGTGAGCAGCATGTTTCACCAGGACGGAGTCGTGTGGTAAGGAGGTGTGGAGCCGCCTTCAGACGCCGGGATGGTTGCGTTTGCGTTTCAGGTGTCCTGTTCAGCATCGAGGTCACCTCCACGTTCTTCGCCGTGAGGAACTACTGGAGAGGGTTCTTCGCTGCCACCTTCAGTGCCTTCATCTTCAGAGTGTTAGCGGTGTGGAACAGAGATGAAGGTGAGGTCAAAAACGGGACCAGCGTTTCTGGCCGCCCGTCAAACGTTGGCTAGCGGAGACTCTTCTTTCCCCTCTTTCCGTCCATGTTTTCTGCCCCTCTGGACCGGCTAACTGGTTTATAGCAGCATAAATTACACTGCTGGTCTCTGCAGAGGACAGATGGAAAGCAGCAAAAATAGGAGCGAGTATAAATCCGCTCTCTTAAACTACTTATTTTCTCCCAAAGGCTTCCGAGCAAGCCATGTAAAACCTCTTTGCGGTGCAGAACCAGAGGAAAAAAATCTGCTCCATTTGTGACGAGACCGCCAGGAAAAGCAAATAATCGGCTCGCAGGACCTGCGTCCCCCGTCCTCACCTGCCTTCCTCTTTCCTCAGAAACCATCACCGCCCTCTTCAAAACGCGCTTCCGCCTCGACTTCCCCTTTGACCTTCAGGAGCTTCCCGCCTTCGCCGTCATCGGGTGAGTTCCGATGGGCCTGATTGACGCGTGTGGAGGTTGCGTCCTGGAGCGATGCGGGCAGCGTGCCCGCCTGCCCGGAGGTGGCTCGTGTGAGTTCCCTGACGAGTTCCCTGGATGCGTCAGGGAACAGTTGGCGGCTCCCTCAGCCGTGTCTTATTTTATCCTGCCTCCGCCTGAGGGCTCCTGCGCGGGTGTGAGTGAGACCTGAGACCCACCCCCACTCCTCCTCCTCCTCCTCCTCCCTCCTCCTCTTCATCTTCCTCCTGGTGCGTTCCCTTATTGAAGTGTTTCCATCTCCCCCTGCCAATAGTTGCCCGGCTGAGAAAATCGGTCAGTGTCAAAGTTATCTGGGCCACTCGGTGTGCGAAGGACGCGGTTTCCATCCTTCTTAGCGTTCACGCCTGCGGGCTTCTGGAGCACGGCTCATCGGGACACCAAGATAATGGAACCGCACACTACGCATGTGGAAAACCATTAAACTGCCCAAAACAACTGTGTTTTATCTTTTCTGGGGTTGTTGGCTGAGCGGCCTTCTCCCGACCTCTCCCAGACCCGCCGCCGTTCTGAACTTCAACACGGAGAGACAAGAGGACACTTGCTGTTTTTCCCCAGCTGCACAAGGAGGGCCAGCCTCGAATCATGTGTTCATTACTTATTCAGAACCGCTTTTTAGGATTAATAATGCAGCGAGTTAATTTCATCGGCAGACTCGCCTGCTCTCTGTCTGAATCTATTCTTTCTCTACCTTTCTCCTCCTCTTGACATTGAGATGTGCCCCCCGTCTTCTCTGGGCCTCGTTCTCAGTGTTTGGATTGCAGCTAATGCTAATTTAGCAGGATATTGGGTCTGTGGTAGGTTGGGACTGCAGGTTGTGGTTGCGTCTGCTCTCCGGAGGCTGGAATTCTCCTTCCTGCAGCTGATTCTGGTGCTGTTTCTCTGCAGCATCGCCAGTGGATTCGGCGGGGCTTTATTCGTCTACCTGAACCGACTGATTGTCCAGTTCATGAGGAAACAAAAGACCATCAACAGGTTCCTCATGAAGAAGTAAGTCCAGCGGTGGAGCTGTGCTTAAAGGCCTCATTCACTGACATTTGAGGGCTTTTTTAAACTGACATTTGCTCTGCTGCCATTCGAACACAGCGTTCTCCCACCTTTGCTCTGTCTGCCTTCGCTCCTTAACGTAGGTTGCTTTTATGAAGCACAGATTGGCAGCGGACCCCACACCCGCACCTAATTTATCGTCATTAAACCCCAACAAAGCTCCTTTGAAAACAATGCTGAATGGCGATTAAGTTCCCACACAAACACGCAGCGTGATTCACTGCGACACCGAGGCTCATATTTATCCATTAATCCTTCCGTAATTAAAGCTTCTCGACTGTCTTGATGTAAATGCTTTCTGAATTACCGAGAGGTGAATGAATGACCTGCATCCCTCCTTCTGCCTCTCAGACGCCTGCTGTATCCTGCACTGGTCACTTTACTCGTCTCCACGCTAACGTTTCCTCCCGGCTTCGGACAGTTCATGGCTGGAAAGGTGGGTTCTGACCCGTAACGCCTCGGGTGCTGCCTGTGTTGTTATTACGCAGCCTGAATATAGTCTGCAGGCGCGGCGTGTCTGGGCGGAAACAGGCGCGCTCTCTGCTTTCTGGCCGCCGTCTCTGCTCCGGTTGCTCGGTTTCATTGTGATTTATTGTCCCGGTCGTGTCTTAATGCGGCTGCACAGAGCAGCTGTGTAATGAACCATTTAAAATCATTATATTATTGCACAACAGCTTGATTATCATTCACGGGTGCGTCTGCGAGGGTGCGCTGCCGTGTGTGTGTGGAACACACAGCTCATCAGGACATATTGTACTACGAATTTAGATAAGGTAGACGCCTGTTTGTTTGGGAGTTACAGGCGGGCAGAGAGCAGATCTGGCGTCCCTGAACCGCACACGGCAGGTTTAGCTCCTAGCTAAAAAGGCACGTTGGATTCCTAAACCCTTCAAATCCGACTGCTTCTTCTTAAAGGTCGTCTCCGGAGAGCCAATCAGTCTTCTGTCTTCGGTCTCTTCCCGCTCCCCTTCTCCTCTGTCATCATTTCCTTGACATTATTACCAACAGCGTCTCTGGCTGTCTCAGGTCGGAATGCTGACATGTGCATAAGTTTGCCATCTTGGACTCCCCTCGTCTGCTTAAATCAGGAGATCTCTGGAAACAGAGGAGGTCTTCGAGATAGCAGCTCCACTAAAATCACCAAGCACTTTCTTCAACATCTCCGGAAGTTATTATATTTACTCCTTGAAAGCAGCTCTGAAGAGAAGGGATGCCAGATTTATTTCATGGCTGGTGTCTCCATGGTGTCTGTTTTACTGTTGGGTTGTTTCTCCAGCTGACCCAGAAGGAGTCGCTGGTGACGTTACTGGACAACCGCACGTGGGCCAAACACGGCATCGCCGAGGAGTTCGACTACATCGGACACTCCCAAGCCTGGCAACACCCGCAGGTCAACGTCTTTGTCACCCTCGTCCTCTTCATTGTCATGAAGGTAAGAAAAAAAAAGCTGAAGAAGTGGTGAAGGCCCCATGTTGGATCTTTCTGGACTTGGGCTTCAAAATCCAGCCTAATTAACTGAGTTAAGGGCATATTTAAGCGTAATTGGTAACAGCTCTGCTAAAGGAGGCAGGAGCTCCAGGGTCAGAGCTAAATAACAGCAGAGGTGATGGTGTGTGTGTGCATGTGTGTGTGTGTCCTGCAGCACTGGCAGAAACTGAGCCCTGACGTTTTGTCCTCATTTCCACATCCACTTTAACCTTTTTGGTGGCAAAAACATTGTAAATTTTCAAATGAGACGGTTTCGAATTCTTCATCTGTCCTTTCGTGAAATGCTCTGTTTGTGTGTGTGTGTGTGTGCGTGCACGCTTCCAAAGACAAATTCAGCTTTTCCCAAACGCGACACTGAGGTGAGTTTGCGTGCCATTCAGGGAAAAACACACACAGACAAACTGTTCCAACTTTAATCACCCACCTGCACAAATCCCATCATGCTGCTCTCAACATTTATCTACGGGCATGCACTCACTCTCTCTCTCTCACACACACACACACACACACACACACACACACACACACACACACACACACACACACACACAGAGCATTCAACTGCGAGGCTGTAATGGCTCCGTCTAATTACAGCCTTTGGTTTTTCCTGGATTCAGCCTGGTGATTTTCAAAAGGGAGATTGCACTCCCCCTCTCCTCCCTGGTGATGAATGGTTCTTTTATGCAACATGGCAGCCATCTTGTCTTCTTTTTCATGCAGAAACTTCCAGAAGGCTTTCATTCCAGCTGATGTTTTAGCCCATAGGTGCAGGGAAGGCGTGTGTCAGGTGGTTCACGTCGCTTCGGTTTTAGGAGAGTAAACTGTTGTTCTGAGAAGGTTAAACTTGTGTCACACACACACGTGCACACACACCTTCAAACTAAATTGGTGCACAGGAAAGGCTATTTTTAGCAGAGCAATTCTGCACATCAACAGCGCTCGGTGAGGAATTTCTTTAATAACGTGTCCCCGCGTGTGCGTGCGTGTGTGTGTGTTGGTGTCAGAGAGCTGGTGGGACTGTAATTGAAGTGGGACCAGAGATAGGGCCCCTGAGGGTCCCTTGGGGTCCCCAGGTGATAGACTGTCCTCTGAATGTGACACACACACACACACAACACACACACACACACACACACCCCCAGCAGACTGTTATATTAAAGTGGGTAAATGTGTTAAAGTGTCGTTGGGCCTGCGTCACAACTCGTACCCTCCACTACCCTTTCGCCTTTTTGTCTCTCAGTGAGATTTTTTTCGTTGTGACCTGCAGAGAACTTTATTAAAATGAGCAAGGACAAAAATCCCAACTCTTGTGTAGGTAGTAGTTAGCAGTTGACGCAGTTGATTCTAATCTAATAAGCCAACAGGTGCTCACAGCGTAGCTTCGTCCTGGAGTCGGAGGTATCAGGTGCTGGAGGTAAAGCGCTCAGCAGCGCACGTCTCCACTCATTAAAACTGCAGCCCCGAGTGTGCAAATCTGCAGAAATCGCACTGACGGATAAATTCACGCAGCTGCAGGAAATTAAACCGAAACGTCAGAATGCCAGGATTTCATTCTTTAACTTTCTCTTACCAAAGCTTGATCAAATCTTCTCCCCAGGAGCACCGTTCAGGCTGCAGAAATCCGTTTCTTTGAGAGAACAGTACCTTCCGTAAACACTTTTAACAGCCTTTCTTCACACTTGGTTTGGAAGTCGCTAACTTCAGGCTTTGAGTTTTGATTTAAGAGTTTCTGCTTCACTTTCGGTGGGCCGGCTGTCATTTACCTGCGAGGCAGCTTTATTTTAAAAAATATCTGAACAGCTGACCTTACAGGTCAAAGGTCACCCCATTCTTTTGAATTATTCCTTGGGGGGGAGTTCCACACACACGTCCAGTGGGACCAGTACTGCTGAGGTGAAGTGGCGTTGATGTGATTTCAGACCGGCAGCCATGTTGTTTTCTCCTATTCCTGAGCTGTCGTTACTGTTTAAATAGTGTTTAAACTTTTAAATGCCAATCACACCAACTCGCGGTTCCTCGGCAACGCTGAGCCTCCGGGAGGTGTTTAATGTGGGCCGTGGCGGTGGGGGATTATCTGATGTAATCTGGAACCCTGTCACACTCACCTGTGTTTGTGAGTGTGTTAATGCGGGTAAACAAGCAGCTGGTTCAGATAACGCTGTCACCTACACACACGCGCGCTCTGCTGGAGGCCCAGCCAGCCTCCGCTTCTGGCAGAAGTTGAAAACACATTTTCAGGTCTGAAGTGTTTGTGTGAAGGAGGTCAGTTCCGGGATCAGCAGCAGATGGAAATTTAGCTCTAGTGAACGTGTGAACTGATCCAAATTAACCCTAAAAACTCAGGATTTAGTGTTCAACACTTACCTTGATAGTCAAATTTGATTACTTTAATAAAAGAATATCTTGTGAAGAAATTTGAGTGAAGGTGTAACAAGCTAGTTAAATGGCAGTTTTTTTCCCCTCATCTGTACATTTCTCATCTGGATTAAATCCCACTGTTCTTCCGGGGGGATTTCATAAAAACCTGGAACCGTCTGAGACTCCTCAGAGTTCACGGCCTCTGTAATAAACTTAATCCCATGTTATGAGATTCCCAGATCCTTTAAACCTTACGGCTCGTATTGGGATTTTAATGGCAGCAGAGGGACCGATGGCTCAGGAAGACAATCCAGAGGAAGGCTGGAGAATTTTTCCAGCTTTTGTGCTCTCTTCTCGTCTGGCTCCGGGCTGCGCTCGGCTCTGATTCACGTCAGCAAGTGTGTGTGAGTGCAGGGTGTGAAAGCTGCAGAGTGGAGTTACAGAAGGGTATCCGTTACGCTGCCGTGAACGTCGGCCCTAATTACAGCTAATGCAATGAAGAGAGGGAGAAAAGGGGGGAAAAAAGAAGAGAAAAAACAATAAGCATAAAAAAATTTATTACATTTTGTTATCTTATCCTTAAAAATTCCTCCTAAAGTCTGACACACACACACAAACACACATGCGGATGCTCCCGTTCACACACTGTCAGCAGTGACATTTCCCTTTTATTTGTCTTTCCTAATTAGCGCTCCCTTTCGCTCACCTAGCTCGGTGTCGGCCAATCGGCGGCGGCTGTTCGTTACCTGGGGTTCATTCCAGGGTCTCTGTCAAACAAGCAGCCAAAGGGACGCGTCCGCACAGCCGTCTCCGCGCCGCTGGCGGAGGAATCGGCGTAGATATCATCCGAGGGCGCGCGTGGTAGTGCGCTGAAGTTAATTGAAATGCCACCGTGTCTTCTTCTCCTCTCTTTCTGCATTAGTTCTGGATGTCTGCCCTGGCCACCACCATTCCTGTCCCCTGTGGAGCCTTCATGCCAGTATTTGTGATTGGTAAGACAACAGCTGAGCCCTTTGTGTGCCTGTGTGTGTGTGTGTGTGTGTGTGTTCTTGTACTTGCTTACTGAGTACCAACTAGGGGGTACTAGATGATATTACCAGCAACCGCTGCTTCATTTATTAAAGCTTATCAGTCTAAAAGCCCAGTTGAACTGTGTATCCTGTAGTCTGAGGCCCGTGCGTGTGTGTGTGCGCGTGTGCGTGTGTGTGTGTATTCCAGGGGCAGCTTTTGGCCGTCTGGTCGGGGAGAGTATGGCAGCTTGGTTCCCAGATGGCATTCACTCAGACGGCACCGTCTATTCCATCGTGCCAGGAGGATACGCCGTCGTGGGTGAGTCAAAGATTCTCGCCTCCTAATGTCATTTTCACTGTTTTTTTCCTAAAAGCTGCTTCCAGTCTTTAGCTCTCTCATGCATATTTTGTCGGATTCACACCATTAATATTGAGATGATGGTGGTTTCTCAGACTAGTGTGAAAACATCTCCAATCTCATTCAGCCCTGCTCCGATTTTGGGCTTTTCAAGACATTAACTCTCCATTTTTCTTTAAATCCATTAGCCCTCTGAGTCATCAGCACTTCCGCGTTGACTGTTTAATGGTTATTGTCTCTCTGGTCTTCCTTCCTTCACTTTTTTGTTGTTTTTTCTGAACTGACGTCATTAGTGTGGCTGTCTGTCGTTTGGCATGCCGCTGATGGCTCCGTTGTGGTGCCTTCCTGCGCCGGATGACTCAGTCCTCTACAGGCCCGCCGCCGTGACCAACCGCTCTCGTCTCTCCACCCAACTTGTTTTGAAGGACGAGCCTCAGCCAGGCGGCGGCGGGCAACCAGAGGCAGCCTTAATTAAGTCGCTAGGAAGAAGGATGAAACAATTGCGGGCTATCTCAGCCACCGTCTGCTTCGCTCCTTGTGTTTTTCACCATATTTAATGCGATTTTATTCATTTATGTCATTGAATTGGACTCATCGGTCCTCTCCGCCGAGCAGCAAGGCCTCTCCCTGCTGCTCTTTTTTCGCACTTTCTATATTGCTTTCACAACACTGTTTTTTATTATCGGTGAAAAGATTTTGATATATTGAGCTTTTTTTTTGTGCGTATCGAGTTAACTGAGCAGGAGAAGAATGTGAATCTAGTTTACTGGTATGAGGCTGGAGAGGAAATTGCTAACAGGACGAGATCTTAGAAACTGAAGGGTTTTTTTCCGTGCGTTTTATAAATGTAGGGAGAGAATTAAAGGTCGGGTTTGGCCAGTGGGAAATCTGATCATCACATTTCTGATTCTTCTCCGAAACATAAACCAAAGAGCTCCTCATTCTGATAAAAGGATGAACGCTGTCCCAGCTGGAGCACAGAACCACTCCCGTATCCATCATCTTCGGAACAGGAGCTAATTAATCTTTTTTGGCATTTTCGTTAATACTTCAGGGACCAAAACAAACAGCCATTTAGAGGTTTGTAAGTGAAAAATGGTAACAGCATCACGGTCCTAAAGTTCATGAGTCATTGGTGGTGTTCAGCATATTTTCTAATACCTGCCTCGGAAATCATGGTGATATTAAATTATATTTCATTTTGATGGATGATGCTCCTGGAATCTCTTCAAGGACCCCGTTTTATTTACCACCTTGAAGCCAGTGAGCAGAACAGCCGCTTATCTTCCAGCCCCTCCTGCCGCGCTCCTCTCTCACCTCCTCTGTCGCTCGTCCCCAGGTGCGGCGGCCCTGTCGGGAGCGGTCACCCACACCGTTTCCACCGCCGTCATCGTGTTCGAGCTGACCGGACAGATCTCCCACATCCTCCCCGTGATGATCGCGGTGATCCTGGCCAACGCCGTGGCCCAGTCTCTGCAGCCCTCCCTCTACGACTCCATCATCCGGATCAAGAAGTTGCCCTACCTGCCCGAGCTGGGCTGGGGGCACCACGAGTACGTGCCGTCCTAAAACGCAACGTTCCATGCACAAACACCGCGCTTTCAAAGCATTTTTACGTTCCACTGGGACGGAGGATGCAGGCTCCAAGTGTTTGATTGGTGCACCAGGTTTACGTAAGCTGCCTCATCAGTTACGAGTGTGTCTGGGGTGTGACACACACACACACACACACACACACACATTCTCAGACTGGCACTTGGCTATCAATCATGACTTCTCAGACACTGACGCTAATGTTCCCAAGTGCAAATTTAAAGCTACCTGCAGGATGTTAATACTAATCCTCAATTTAAAATGTCTTAGTTTTAATGCGTTGCATATTTATGCCCTCGTTTGTCAGGGGATTGTGCGCACCCCGTGCACCCGTGAGCCATCAAAATGCCCAGCTGATGCCTCAAGGGCGCCGCTTCATGACGGGTTAAAAGCACCTCATTTAGCTGGATATACAGTTTAAAAAGGCGCCCACGCTCAGAATGTTAGCCTGATTAAATTCTAATTACAACACGTGGCTGTTGTGACGTGTTTGAGGCTAAACGCTAAAACAGCCCCCAGCTGAAGCCCCGTCGTTGTTGTTTGCTTGGTGTGTTTTCGCTTAATTAATAGCGAGGGTTTAATTAGCGGTGTGATGTCCCGGATGTGACGCTTTTTAGCCTTTTTTGTTAATAAGAGGAGTGTGTGGCTTCGAGTATTGTGTGTTTTTTGTTGTTTCAGCAGCTGCTTGGCTCACAGGAGAAGACCAGTGAGGGATGTGGTTTAGAGAAGACAAACAGAGATAGAGCTTCTCATTACTCCCATTAATAATTTATCCCAACCACAGGATATTGAATCGGGATTACCGGCTGCTTGTTTTCATCCGAGGGCGATGAAACCCAGCAAGGCACTTGTCATCAAAACGCACAGAGTTGGTTATCGCAGGACTCAGAAGCCGGCAGCTCATTATTCGGCGATAATGGCGAATTTTCTCCTCCGTCTCTCCCCCTGAAGGATTTCGACCAGAACCTTGGCTTTCATCGTCTGCACTGCAGTTGACCCTCGCTATCCATCTCTCCGTTATCTGCTCCTCTCTCAGCCTGCACTTTTCCCCCTCTGTCCCTCTTTATTATCCGCCGACCTCTTGACCTTCTCCTCTCATCCTGTTGCTCATGTCAGACGAAGAGTGTGTGACACACTCTTCGTTTTTGCTGATTAATTAGAAGATTCTGCAGTCCAAAAACGTCCAGTCAGGTTTCTTTACTGCTTACGTTCGGGTAACTTTCCAAAGAAGTAGTCTTTGTTTATCTAATTACAAAAGCGAGCAATCAACGATTGGCAGGCTGGACAGGTTTCGACGCGTTCCGGAAAAGCCTAAAAGGCGCCGCGTGAGGCGTCATCCGTCAGCAGCGGCATGGGATTACAGAGCCGTTACATCTGGAGGAGTCGCCAAGGCGTCGCAGTCGGCGGAGAAACAACAAGCGCGCCGAAAAATGTCATTTCCTCGAATCATCTATTTTTAATAACGCAGAGAACGAGCGCGAGCGCTGCTTCTCTGCATCATTCACTCCTTTGCCTCTACCTCTCGCCGAGCCGTTGTGCGTTATTGCTGCGGCGGGGCGGGGGGTGGGGGGGCAGCAGAGGGGGAGGCGGGGGCTGCAGAGACCGAGGCCTCTTCGAGCTAAATGCGTTTTTTCTTTCTTTCTTTCTTTCTCTTTTTTTTTTAACAATCAAACTGGAAATTATCCATCTGATACCCATGCAACAGTCCGCCCACTCTCTTTCTCACACACACACGCAGGAACGCTTGTGTAACACCTGCCATGTAACACACACATATGGCGAACACATTTGTTCCACACCCACACCTACGGACATGGCGGGAATTGGATTTCTTATCTAACGCCTGTAGTTTTTGCAGACCGGAGCGCCGGCTGAGGGTTACTCACCGCTCCAATCAGGCTCACATAAAAAGCGCTTTTTCTCCATCTTTTGTTATTTCGCTTAATGGAGTCATTCGCAGAACTGCGGGAACGGTTACGTAACGTGAATACACGGGAAGCTCTCCTGTCAGACAGGACATTTTTAGAGCGCTCGTGTTAAATTTTACTGTCGTTTTTACCACATTTTGAATTTAAAGGCGTTCTCTTCAGGCCTGAGCTCATTTAAAGAAAGTTTCTCTGCATAAAATATACTACTGAGTTTTCTTTATCTCCATTTTTCTGCAGAATATGATCTTTTTCCTGTTCACCAGGGCTATCGAGGGGCCAATCGGTGGGAAAAGATCCTCTGTGAGGGACTGATATATTTTCCATTTGGTGCCTGCTTATGATAAACCTGAAAAAGAACCCGTCTGATTTGCTCGGAGCGCCGCAAATTCCCATTTCTGCCCCGTTTGACGGACGCCCGAGATCAGAAATGATCGCTGGGCGTGAAGACGGAGGGCGAACACCGGAAACTAGAGAGCAACGCAAACATGAGTTCATCCCAGATGCAGCCGCCTCGGCCTGTTTTGGTTGCGAGCGTTTGGTCTGCAATGTCACCTCGCTCATTGTCAGAGGGTTTTTCTGAAAGAATTGCACCGACGTCACATCCGGACGCTGCAGGCAGAGCTCTGATCTTCCTCGGGCAGCGTCGTGCTCTCTGAAACGGAGCCGGTGGGGGTGGGAGGATCATTGAATTAACTTTGCGCTTCAGCGGAGGTCAGTTCATCAAGTGGCGCAGGCTCGGGCCGAGGCCTTTGTCCTGGCACAGCTTGGGGGGTTTTTGGGGGGGGGGGGGGGGGGGGTTCTGCTTTGGCAGGCAGGAGGGGAAATCTGAGCGTTCTGCTGAGGCGAGAGCTGCTCACACAATGTCACCCCCGTGACGCCATCCCGGCCCGTGACGTGTGGACGGCGAGACTGACCGTTCAGCGGGAGGAAGGGTGTTTCATCAGTGTCGTCTGTCGGTGTGGCAGCGTGCTGAAGAAGCGGGATGGCGCCGATCTGGAACACAGCAGCATAACTGGCTCATTCTTCTTCTTCTTCTTCTTCTCTTTCTTAGGAAATACAACATCCGCGTGGAGGACATCATGGTGCGAGATGTGCGATACATCACCCTGAACTGCTGCTACCGGGACCTGCAGAACGTCCTGATGGTGGGCCACCTGAAGACCCTGGCGCTCGTGGAATCAGCCGGTGAGCCTGGCTGTTACACCTGTAGAGCTTAAACACACTCCTCATGTGCACGAGGAAGTGCACGTCTGCACTGATCTGCACACTCAAATGTCAGTTGGCAGCTGGTCGTAAGCAGACCTGCACCCACCATGATAAATCCACTTCCTCCCCTCCTGCTAGCAGCAGCTCGGGATGACGGCAGACTCCGGCAAAGCCCTGGGTGCCGACACCTGCAGCAAGAGCAGCTTTGCGAGGCCTCGGAGCGCACGTGTTGCATCACGAATTACTCTCTTTTGTAGGAAAGAAGAGCTGAATCCGATGACTGCAGGCAGTTCGCTTGATTAGGTCTGAATACTGGAAATATGAAATCAGCCGTGCACTGCTGCCATTTTAGCATAATTTTCCAATCAAGCTTCATCAGATATTTATAGGATTTTAAAAGAACGGTGTTTTTCAGACCCTGGTGATGGTGAGGAAAATTTTCAAGGCACCGCAATGATTGATCAACATGTTTTTGGTGGTCCTGGAGCAGTTAGCCAACACATTTAACTAAATATATGACCTTTTCTTTTGTGTATAACCCATATTTCCTCCCACTGTGCTCTTTACTGCCTTCCTTCCTCCCCCCCTGCAGAATCCATGATTCCTTCTGGGCTCCATCGAGCGCGCTCAGCTCCAGTCTCTGCTGTCCCAGCAGCTCGGCCGGGCCCGGCGCCTGGAGTACATCAGGGAGCGCTCCCTGTCCGAGAAGAAAAACCTGTCCGTGTTGACGGTCCCCAGCAAGAATGAAGAGAACCAGCGAGCCAGTCAGGAGGTCCGCTTTCAGGTCAGAGGTCACCGCACGCGGGGGCACGCGAATTTGTCTTCCAAAATAACAAGTTGCCTTTGATTTAGAGAAAATTTAACACAAAGCTGCCCAAAAACGATGTTGGAGAGGAAACTTCAGACCAGTAAATGATTTACTGATGAACGGCAGAATAATCCCAAACCTTAAAAAACACAAGTGAGAGGAAGTATTTTTAGGTCATGCTAAAGCTGGCCTGGAAAGTCAGTGAAGTCTTTAAATGAAGGCCAACATGAAAACACAATAATTAGCTTGATCCCTCTGACGGCTGCTCTGCTTTTCAGATTTCCCTGCTTTAGAACATTACTGCGAAAGAACATTATTTATCTGATGAGTTTACAGAAAGGGAAATGTGTGTGTGTGTGTGTGCGTGTGGGCAGATCTCTACTGAAGAATCGACCTTTAGTCCGACTCGTCCAGCTGCTCAGAAGCCCCTCAAACCAGCACTGAAGAGACCCTCTGTGGTGGAGCGAACTACTGAGATTCCTACAGGTAAGAGCTACACACACACACACACACACACACACGTGCAGAGACAATGAAGACAAACCAGTCTGTAATAGACTTGTCTGTAAATTCAGTTTTGCGTGATTACAGCGGTATTGTTAGCATGCTAATTCAGTATTATCGTTTCAGCACATGTTCACAGAAGATTAAACTCATAAAAACGTCAGTAATTTCAGAGGCATTTGTCCTAATAAATAATAATACTGCAGTAATAGTCACATTAAATGTTACAGTGAAGGTAATACACTGTCGTTCACTGGCATACATTCCCTCAGTTTAATATTAAATGGCTGTTAGCTGTTGTACCCCGATTTAAATTTGCATGCGAATGAGCCAAATATAAATAATGTCCACTTCCAGATTGATATTCCTGCTTCTTTCGGCCCAGACCAAATAACTGGACTAGTTTTTGTCTGGAGTCGCTCCTGACCGGAGCAGGCCGAGTGTAATGGTTGGGTCTGTAATCCTAATCCAGATTTGATCTGGTTTTCCTCTGGTTTAGGCCCACATGATAACTCAGGCATCGCCTTAAAGAACCTGTTCTGCAGCAGTCCAGACCCAGAAGGCCTGGAGGTGAGATATCCCCCACACACAGACACACACAAACACACTTTCTGCACCTCCCACGCACATCTATTCAGAAAACACACCCGCTGCTGCTCATGCCTGCGCCGCAGTGACGTTTCTGAGCTTTGTCTGTGGGGGGTTGTTAATGTTTGCTTGTCTCTGATCACCCGGAAGAAAAACAACAACACGGAGAGCCCCACGGCTCCCGAGCTCAGGAGGCCCTCCAAACGCGTCCGGATATCCGTCGTGGTAAGAGCCACCACTCGGGGCGATCCGAAAGCCTGGAGTCCGCCCGACGACAGGCTCCTCAGCCAATCAGCCGACTCTCATCCCGCCATTCCATCCACTGTAGAAGGAGAATACGTAGACGCCGCATTGACCAGCTGCCCCAGCCGAGCGGAGGCGATGCGGCGTCTACGTGTTTTTGGGTCTGTGGAGCTGATCCCAAACCTGCCCATGGACTCAGACCTGGGCCAGGCTCAGCCAAACCATCTGTGCCATTGTGCCAATGAACGTGTTGAACTCCTTCCTCCTCGTACGTGTCTGTAACCCCGCCCCTTGAGAGAGAATATAGTTCCCGATTGATTCCTCACAGTTCAAATTCCAAAGTTGGTTGTGCTTCAGCTGCAACCTGCTGTTTCACTCGTGTCCTGCGAGGAGGAGGCTGTTCGACCAGCATGCCGCGCTGTCCTCGTCACCCGAGGCGTCCGATCAGTGACCGCCTCCCAGGGCTGGCCTGGCCCCTGGAGTGGCCCCTGGAGTGACCCCTAAATCTCACCACACATGTAGTAACCGCTCAAGGCGATAAGGGGGCGTCGTTTCCCGTGTCCGCACGCCGCCGCGTTTCTGCGTTCGGATCAGTCGGGTCTTTCAGGGACGAGTTCCAGCAAATGAAAAGGATGATGGAACTGGAAATTGAGGCTGGGATCGCGCCTCCTGTCCAATGACAAGCGAGCACATGCGCTCCAGAAGGGATGCATGTCGATGAGAGGAGCAGGAGTCTGATAACGACTCGAGAAAAGTGATTTGGTGAAGGTGCGGCCTTGCATGACAGACAATCAGGTCGATTAGAGAAGCACAATTAAGCGTCGCGTAATCATGTACTAAACCCCTATCCGTCACGCAGATGATCTTTTTATTGCCGTGATTAATGTGTAATCCAGATTTGTTTTGAAATAATCTGTTTTTCACTGGTTTCCTGTCATTCCATTCATCAGGAACCGCCGCCCGGTTTAAAGAGTGTAGAAGGGGTGAGCATGTTAACCATATTTATTCTGAAGATTCCACTTCTGTTGCACGATTGAGCTCACTTTCAACCTGAGAGCTGCCTCAGCCAGGGCCACGTGCACGACACCACACCCCCACGCCTCCTCTGATTCATCGCCACTTAGCCTTCCAGCCAGGGGAGTTGTTCAATCTGCTGCTACTGTTTTATCATTC
Organism: Tetraodon nigroviridis; assembly: GCA_000180735.1. Lineage (NCBI taxonomy): Eukaryota > Metazoa > Chordata > Actinopteri > Tetraodontiformes > Tetraodontidae > Tetraodon > Tetraodon nigroviridis. The sequence goes on from CAAE01014974.1 coordinate 326,404, forward strand.
GTAGTTTTGCTAGCGCCAAAATGTTTTTTTGCCTTTTCTTCCCAATTCTCAGCTTCTTCTCTGAGTTGCCTGCCAGGTCTGATTATGCAGCTCGTATTTATTCATCCCAAACGTGCAGCGTTTGCAGCCGCCAGCTCGGTTTGGAGCATTTGACTGGATCAGATTTGTCTGCTCTGGCGGGACTCTGGTGTTCCGGTCTGTGGTGGCAAACTTCCATTCATTGTCCACTTCTGTGCAGTTTTCATGCTAACAGTGGAGAAAATTGCACCTAAAATTATCTAACGCATCAGTTTCAAGTAGCCTTCAGGTTTAGGTGTCACAGCTTGGCGCCCCGCGGCTCCTCCCCTGGTAAATGCCCCCCTGAGGGGTGTGTCCATGTGGTCAGGACGCAGGCAGATGGTGGATTTTCAGCACAGGGTGCCTTGAGAGGACCTCGGAGCTTTTTCCTCACTAATGCCTCGCAGTGAGCTAATTAGGAACAAAGCCCTGGAGCGTGCGTGCACACGTGGGCTGCAGCAAGAGAATGAGCACAAAAAGAAGAATATAGGATGTTTTAAATCCCCCCGTTTTAGCATCCGCCTCACCTTCCCACTCCCACGCTCTGGTGCCTCTGTGGTTCCGCTTCACGCACTCTTTTGGACTTTTCTGAGCCCGGTTGTGTATTTCAGTCAGCTGCACGCCTCCTCCTCATTCTTTTCGGACTGTGAAATATTGATGGAGAGTAAATGACATCAGCGGTGCGTTGCGGAGAAATGATTCAGCCCAGCCTCCCGGTCTCTCCTGGCTGTTTTTCTCATTATTTTCCCCCCACACTCGCGTCTTCGTAATGCCTCCATGCTTTATTTATGATGGCTTGTGGGCTTGTTTTTTGGCATCTCACCTCTATATTTCTTTGAGGGTTCTTTTGTTTCTCTGGATTTATTTTTTTCTTGTTTGCACACCGGTATGGAAACGGCCATACCCAAGGAAAAAAGCATTTTTTTTGGTCCTTATTCAGACGTTATGACTGTTTGTTGGTGTTTAACGTCCCTCCCTGCTTGTGTGCCTGACTTCTAGTGGTAGTTTTGCTGTTTACAGTCAAGTTACAGGACAAACAAAAAGAAATAAACCAGCTGGAACTTTGTGTTTTCCTTATTTTTTTGGAAAACAATTGGAAAACCAAAAGTACAACTTCATGGTGAGACTCGCCTCTGCTAGCATGATACGGACCACCTTAGCAAACAGCTGCGAGCTGTTGTCATGTATTCCTATTGGCCGTGTTTCTCCCTAAATTGTTCAGCTAAAATCGAAAAGTCTTTTTCATTTGTATGCAAGAAGTGGAAAAGATAAGTTCTTGATGAACTTTGGAAGACGTGGGCCAGCTTTATGCAGATTAACCAAAGGGTGAAGTACGATTATGCAAAGCAAATCTTTTCCAGAAAGTCATCACAGTCAGTTGATAGAGTGGAATCTAAAAGAGTTTATAGTATAGAATATATAAGGAACCTTCATGTAGGGTTAGGGCTGTTTCAATAATTAAGTATTCAGCATTTAAAGTTTACAGGACACATTTCTGCTTTTCTTTTGAGGCGTTGTTGGAGAACAAAGACTCTATTAAAAGTCTCCTTCAGGTGTCTGGATGGAAATATCAGGGTAACAGATGACGTTTGCTGAATGTTTCCCGACAGCAGGGAGATAAGAGAGCGGAGTCTGACACGGAGTCTGTGGTTTCAGACCGCGTTGATTTGTTTCCCCTATCGGAAACCTGAAGCACAAAGGATTTTACAGCGTGAATAAAAGAGGAGCAGCCAGTGATCCTCAGTGTTTTCCCACTCACTAAAGTTTGCCCAAAGCTTTGGTTTGTGTATTTAAAGTTCTTCCCTGCTGACTGGGCTGACTGGGCTGACTGGGCGGCAGCAGAGATGGATCACTGCAGGAGGAAGGAGGGAGGGAACATTTCGTTTTTGTCTGCACACAGCAACATGGTAGCCAGCAGTGCAGTTACACTGGCTTATTGTCAGCACTTTGGCTTCACACACACACACACACACACACACACACACAGACTGATGCTCAGATCTCATTTAAATATGCCCACGCACTTCCTCTGATTTCGCTGTCAGTTGCAATGCCGACTGACAAACTTTGCTAACAAACACACACACACACACACACACACACACACACACTCCGGCCTTAACTCGTGTATCCAGAAGCAGAAATTTGCTCCTTTAATAGTGCAGCTAATCTCTCTGAAAGCACCTGTTTAACATGCAGGGCCCTACCTCGCCCTCTCTCTCTCTTTCTTTCTTTCTCTCTCTTTCTCTCTCTTCTTCTCTCTCCCTCTCTCTCTCTCTCTCAAAGTGAAGTGATCTCCTCCTCTGCTGTAGTTTACATTCCACCCCTTGAACAAAGTGCCCTTGTGGCAAACAGAAAGATCTCTGAGACTGTGTGTGTGTGTGTGTTTCCAATCAAGCGCCTGGCCGCTGCGTGTGTAATGCTACTGTAGAACACTTCCCTCTGTCCTGTGGCAACAGTTGCCAGGGTTACCGACAGGTCGCCCACGGCAGCGATGAGGATAAATGAGCTCAGGGCTCCCATCAGCCCCTGGGTCACTCTCTCAGACGCACACTCCTCCCAGGCTGGATCCAGAGAAAGTGAATACCTGTTCACCAGCAGGCGACCATATTTCAGGGCCCGTCACACACTCGCAGATGTACACACGCCTCTCTCCGCTTGTATGTTTCCGTCACCCGGGGGTTGCTGGTTTGACTCCGCCATCGGCGCCACCGTTCAGAGCTGCTCAGAATCCATCATCATAATGGCCATCTGCTCCAACGTCTCATACATCACTTCCCCCACACTCGTTTACCACGCCATAGTCGCTCCTTTAGTCACTCTTTCCATTTCTGTCCATCCGTCGCATCATGTCGCGCTCACACATGCCAGTGGTATGTTCTTAATGGACTTCACCTTCCATGTTCTGAGGAAGTTACTGCAGCCGTAGCTGAAACAGAAAATCCTCCCTTTTTTCCCTTACTCCATCCTGATTTTGCCCCGTTTGCTGACGTCTTGTCCTGCTTTGTTCTTCCGCAGGATGACGGCGACGTGGAGGACGACATGACCATCAGAGAGGTGAGACGATGGCAGTAGCGCTCGGCAGCCATAAACCACGAGTGGCAGCCTGACAGCTCCTGGCTGGGGGGGCTTTACGGGGGGCTGGGAGGCGAAAAATGCTGTTTTTTCAGAAAAAAAACTCCTCATTTTACAACCACATATGCATTTGTGCATTTTTATCACCTCTGGGGGAGGAAAAGTAAAAATGATGGAATTCCGCGCTGATGAAGGTTACCCTCTACCCTCCATCCTCCTTTTTTTTTTAAGTAGTTTGATTCGGACTTGATCCCTATGTCTCCACTCAGGCCGGTCTTCTCCGGAGTCCTGTATTTTTGGATGTGATATCGTTCATAATTCATCAATCAACAGCACCTCTCATTTCCTCTCTGTCAGCTGCACATTTCTCTCCCCTCCTGTCCACACCTCCAGCCTCTTCGCTTCCGATCGCTCACGGCTGGCCTGTCGTATATCTGCCGTGTCATCTCGCAGCACCTGCTTTACCGCCCAGCGTCGCAGGTCTGCTCTGATGAATGGAGTCATCCAAAACGGCGTCCGGTCCATTGATTATCCATCAGAGTGGGGTGGGGGGGGCGTTCCTCCAGGGGGTGTGGTTGGTTAATGCCGCGTTCGCCGCCTTTGTGATTTCGGATGAAAAAGCGGCCGTCGAGCTGCGGCTCCGGGTGGCCGTCCGGGCGGAAGGAGTGGTTCTCTTCACGCTCTTCTCGCTTCTGGATTGTTTTGCAGATTGCAGAGTGGGAAGAGATGCAGCTGGACGAGCAGGTCAACTTCAACAACTGCAAGATCGACCCGGCTCCCTTTCAGCTGGTGGAGCGCACGTCGCTGCACAAGGTCTGGTCGCACGTTAGATGCCTCTGGGGTTTTCAGACGCACCAGGACTGAGATCATAAAAAAGTACCGAGAACAGAGCCATGAGGAACTTTTTTATCCTGACTCTCCTGGGAAGAGAAAAAAATCCGGCTAGAGTCAACTATTTATCCACTCGAGTGGAGAAGCGTTTGAGAAAAGAGCTTTTGGCCCTTCCGACGTCCTGTTAGCTTCCTTAATGCAGCGCAGAAGCAAGTCAGCGCACGCACACGCGCACATGCACAGGCGCTACACACACTCGCCACAGGCTGTGGCTGCACCTAATGCTCTCCATTCATTCCTCCACGCTCTCTCTCTCTCTTGGATGTGAGTACTTTTTAAACATTTAAGAGAGGGATTCTGCAACCATCTATCTCCCCCCTCCTCACTGTTGCCAGAAGCCAAAACCCTGCGCCGTCTCTGTCAGCATATTAGGCGCCGTTTGGATGCGCAGTGGAGGTTGGGTTCTCCTAAACCAGATTAGCGCACCGCGGGAGGCTAATGTCCTCGTCCCCTCTGGGGATATTTCTCCACCCCCAGCTCTCGAAATGTACCCACTGCAGCTCCCGTCCCCACTCGGCGCCAGCGTCCACACCGACGCTGCGTTCTTTTATCTAGAGGAGCAGGTCGTCGTGGTGCATTTCACCAAACCGAGCTTCATTTTCTAGCTAGCAGCCAATCCCAGCACGCTCCTCCTCCCCTTTAGTTTGTATTTTGGTGTTTCATCCTTTTTCATTCCCAACCACCTCTCCTGCTCTTCCCCCCCAGACTCACACCATTTTCTCCCTGCTGGGCCTGGACCACGCCTACGTCACCAGCATCGGGCGCCTCATTGGCGTGGTTTCGCTGAAAGAGGTAAGACTTTCGCCGTCGAGCGCGAACGCCGAGACTCAGCCGTGCAGGCCGCTTTCAGCAGTGTCAAAGCACTGTCGGCGCCATCAGAACCGCTCAGAAACGCTCACACACACACACACACACACACACACACACACACACACACACACACACACACACACACACACAGACACAGACATCTTTCCCCATTAGCGGTCCCTCCTCCCTCCACCTGTTATGCGCTGTGACAGACTGGGAGCTGCCTAATAATGCTGTCTCCATCTATTGTCTCTCTCTCCTCTCCGCCCCTCCTCTTTCAATCTCCAAACAACGCGTGGCTGTTTTTTGAATCGGCCAGGAAGCGCAGCGAGGATTGTTGCCGTCGCCACTCGGCCGTCCCTGACATTTACGCCGTTTTGTTCTGCCTTCCACGGGCAGACAAAAACCCAGTCAAAGCAGATAAAGCGGTGTTGCTCCCAGTCTCCCGCCTGTCACGCAGATGTTTTGTTCCATCGCGGGGACAGGGACATGATTACAGTGCAGCGTTTTCTTCCCATCACATTCAGGGCAGCCAAATCCTTCATCAAGCAAACAATGTCTCATGGGCGCGGCGGAGGGATCCCAGCGGAGATAAACCCGCCTCGCTTTCACACAGCTTCCACCGGCCTCGAGGACCTTCGAGTTGCACCTCACACCTCTCTCCCCCTTTTCTCTCCAGCTGCGCAAGGCCATCGAGGGCTCTGTGACCGCCAAAGGCGCCAAACTGCGTCCTCCCCTGGCCAGTTTCCGGGACAGCGGCACCAGCAGCAGCGAGACCGAGGCCACCGAGCTCCACAAGCTGTGGGACCGCCACAACACCTCGCTGCCCCGCGACCTCACCCCCTCCGAGTCTGATGAGAAGTCCCAGTGAGAGAAAGCAGAGGAGGTGGAGGAGAGCAGGTGGAGGAGGAGGCGGTGGCTTTGACATCTTTAATCTCTCCCCCAAAGCCACAAACATGCAAAATTCCTCAGGGCTTAGGATCGATATTTAATTCTGGAAAGAGTTCTACTGCTACTCCAGCCTCACCGAGCTCCTCATTTCTCTTCCATCTCCTCATCTTTCTGTCTCCCTTCATCTTTGCCACACACATTTCTGAGCGCTCCTCCCAGAGGGGCTCGCACTGACCCAGCCTGGCACTGCACGGGAGAATCAACCGCGAGTGCAGTGCCCTGCTCTCCACTTGCCCTTGGGAACCCACAGCTGAGTGAATGTGGACTGGGAGGGGCTGGTTGACTCTGGAAAAAGTGAATGGGAATGGGTTTTGAGTTTCTGGTGGGGGATGGGGGGGTTTGACAAAAGGGATTTTTATCCCCCCAACTTGGATTAACTTTAGTTTAGATTTGGAATCAAAGTTCCACAAACTTCCTAAACATCTCAAAGTTCCGCACTGATGAAAGAATAATGCCTGCATGCGCTGCACCGCGAGGTAGCAAACTATTTTATAAATATTTTCATTGCCGTTAGAACTCATTTCAACCTTTTTTTTAGCTTAAATGAATTTGCGTTTGAACCAAACGCTCAGAATTTCACTGGAATTTGCAACAGCTGGTTACATTTGTGGCCTCGACGTGCACTGGAATTACAGGAGCGAGGCCTTACTTTTCTCTTCTCTCCTCCGTTACCCCTGAGACTGAGTCCAGTCTATGCAAGCAGTGAGGAACCTGTAGCACTTCCCCCTCCTTTCGTACGCTCGGATCACATTAGCTGCACTGGTCCCCGTGTAAACAAGATGGTGGCCGCGAGGTGCGTTTGGTTTCCTCCGCTTATCTAAATATAGCTCCTAATAACCATTGGAGAAGCGGAGACAGCAAGAAGTGAGGGAGAGACGGAGAAGCGGGAGCAAAGGCAGAGCTGAAAGAATGAAGTCGTTATTACCTCAGCAGCTGCTCGGGGGCCTCTCATCAATCTGTGTTTGATTTTTATGGTATCGAACATCCATTACTAACGGGCTCGGCAACCCCGGCGCCAGCCGCTGGGGCTGTAAAGATAATGTCATCAATATGTCCCACGAGGACGACATCGGCGCGGCTTGATTAACGCGCCCAGTGAACCCACGCCGGTGTGAAAGCAGTTGAAGCCAAACTCAGCAGATGGCAGAGGTGCCACTGCTGCTAGCGTTAGCGTCGACGTTCCTCATCCATCTCATCGTCGTTTGTTTGACGTTTTCTTTCTCTTTCTCATGGATGACCCCCTAACCCCCCAGCATCCAGCACCCGCCACCATTCAGGTGTCTGAACTATGCACTCCCTCGCCGTGGAGTTAGTCTGTTGCATGGATTTCTTTTCTTTTTCGGTGTCACTGCAGCTGGATCAGCATGGCTTTGCAACCTGGCGCGTAAAAATTGAGGATCAAATTGTACCAAAAGGACACAAGCTGGACTGAAACGATCATGCGAGATGCGTGAAAGCCTTTCTCGCCCTTGCCGCCTGGTTGTTTCTACACGGCGCCTCGTCTCGATCGTCTGCTTTAATCATCGTCTGTTGTTGAGCAGGAAAATCCTTTCTGCCAACGTGCTTATCGTGGAGGTCATTTCCATTTGTTCTAGCCAAGTGCCTGCACCCACTTCCTGATTTTGGCACATTCCACCCGCACGCATAGATCAACGCAGAACGTATGTGAGGTGGATGATGTGCCGTTACAGCGTGCAATTATCACCATGGCAACTTGTCATCCGCTCCCCCGACTCGGTTCTGTTTGTTTCTACTTTTAATCGATTATCATTAGCTTGCCTGCCGCCGGAGCCTTTTCCCTCTGTGGACATTTCAGCCTCCTCGTTTGCAACCGCGCAGAAGCAGAATATTATTCTCGCTTCATTTAGACTAGAAGTTGTAGTTTTTTTTATCCTTTTTTTTTTATTATTAATGATTGTTTGAAATCAACTCGTGCAATAACGGTTCTTCATCTCACTTTGTAACCCCGTTTTAATCGATGACATGAATGCGAGATAACATTATTTTTGTAAAGAAACGTGTAAAAAAGCTGTATGTATATGAGGAGAACTGACGGACGTGGCGAGATGTTCTGAACAATGGCTCGTGTGAAAGGTTTCCCAAAGAGAAGCAGCTTAACGGTCTTCGTTTGGGCTTCGTGAAACCTGCGTCTGGTTTAAAGAAGCCTCTGAGGAATCCCGCTGCGTGAATGGAGCCCCGGCCCCTGGCCCCCGGCCCCTGGAGGGGGTCTTATCGTGTTCCACTCTCCTAGTCTGAGGGATCTGCGATCAGCTCTCAGGGGTTATCTGCTATCTACTCCTGAGGGCTCTTAACAACTGAACCTCCTGGAGGCCCAAAACTAGACTGAGCTGAACAAATAAGTTCCAGAGTTATTTTTCATGAAAAAAAAGTCACATTGGTTTGTATATCATGGATGAATAAATTAAATTTTAACAAGATGCACAAACGTCTCCTTTGTTTCTGTTCTGTTCAGGATCCATCGTTGGTTCCTGGACCTTCCTCCTGAAGTGGGTCTGATTACTGACTGGATATGAGATTATATAAAGTAGAAAAATCAAAAAATAAGCTTGGTCGGCCTCCAACTACGCCATTCTCTCCCTTCTGTACCAAAGCCCACCGAGCGGACCCCCCTGTCCAACAGAAAAACAACACACTGGCTCTGTTTTCCGCTGAGCCAGGACCAGGACGCACAACAAATGCTGAGTATCGCACTATAGTTTTGATAAATAGCTCATTGTTTAAAAAGTCCCACCTTCTGTTCTCATTTTTAACGCCCATTCTGTTGTTTCGCTCCCCCGGGAAGGAGCGAATCTGGACTGCAATGGAGGCAGAGCGCAACAGTAAAAGCTTAATGAGCTAAATGGGTTCATTCACGAGGTGGGCCCTGGGGCCCGTCCCTCAGCCAGCTCCAGGAGAGAACACGGGAGCCAGAGGAGTGGGAACCGAACCCAGCAGCATCTGCGTTCCGCCCTACGGGGTTGGAAACACCAGAGGCCGCTGGGCCTGGTGGGCCTGGTGGGCCAGGCTGCCGTCTGCCTGCTGGTGCTGATGACTATTAAACACATCACTGGGAGAACAGGAGGACGGGCATTCTTCACCAACAGTATCATCCATTTTTACCTTTTTATTCTGATGGTTATCAACACCCAGCCGAGTAGGGAGCAATTCTACCTTTTGATTATTGCATAGCAAAGAAAAAAAAAACTGGGCCCAAAATTACTAATTGCTGCTGGGATTCTCCCAAAAAAGATATTGACAAGTTATAAAATCCATTATTCATTTTTTAATATACAAACACACTTATTGCACACAGGTAGAAGCCTCGGAAATGACTGACTGTACAAACTTAAGAGTAAAAATGTGCATTTTTGCCGTGTTTGAACGTGAAAAAGCTTTTAAAAAGTGACCCATTTAAAGTCCAACCAAATAATCCAGCCTGAGGTCAAAGGTGAGCTTCGCTGCAGTAGGTGGGGCCAGCCGGCGGCTCCTGCCCCTCCACCGCAGTGGTTCGGCGGACACTCACCACCAGCGTTCCGTCTGCCTGAAGGGTCCCACTGATGGACAGGGGGTCCATGTCCTCTGGGAACTGGGACCTGTGGGTAAAGGTGTCGCTGACACTTCCGTCATCAAGGACCTGTGGGGGGGGGGGGGGGAGACAAGTGTCAGGGAAGGCGTGCAAAGCTGTGGAGGGCTAGCAAGTGTGAATGAGTTCAGCACACACACACACACACACACCTTCTGGGCCTGAATGACAACATGGTGGTTGAACGCCATCACCACCACGTCGTGCGGCTCAAACTGGCCGACGTCAGCTGACATGTAGTAGCTGTCTCCTAGACATCGCACTCCACCCACAGTACTGCTCTGCAGGCCCGTCACAGCGCCGCCTACTGGAGCTGCACAACACAGCAGCTCTGTTAGAACAGAAATCCAGCCACCCGTTGGGACAAACGGGTGGTGTGACTGCACGTTTGAGCAGATATCAGCAACGTAGGCTGCATCTATTGTAGAGCAGAATCTTTTCACCAACACTTGGATGCTGCAGGTGATAAAAACCAGTAAATGAATGAAAATTAGGGGGAAAATGGTCAGTCTCACCAGTGTGTCCATAGGAGGGTCTGCTGTGTCTGCTAAAGGACGCCAGACTGCTGGATCCCCGAGACTCCTCATCTCCAAACAGGCTGGGATGATCTGCCGAGTCGAGGAAAGGCTGGAAAAGGGGGTCCAGAGAGTCGCACGGTCCACCCAGCGAGCCCTCTGAGCGATATGAGCTGGAGGTGCTGTAGCGCGCTGATGAGCGGTAAGACGAAGACGATCTGCGGCTGGAAGATGTCACCGTTGCCATGGCGAAGAATGTTTTCTTCTTTCTGAGCTCAGAGGGTGGGGAAAAACGGCACACGGCACACAGAAGGAAGTCAGAGAAGGCGTCTGAGGTCCTGGTCATTGTCCAGAGGTTCTTTTAAAGGCTCGGTGCATTGTGGGTAAGTGGAGCACCACACAAGCGCCACACCTTGATTCCTTTGGCCTTAAATGGTTGTTTATTCTTCCACTGGTGCCAGGAATATAACAAGCACGCTGATAAAGGCAGCAAAGACCCCCTTTTCACACAAACACACACACACAAACAGCCAAGATAAGTGAAGAGGGCTCTTACGGCCAGTCAGAAATAGAAAAGCAGGCACGGGCTGGACTGTCCGTTGGGACTAACGGACAAACGCAAACACTTAAGCCAGGCTTGAAGACTGAAAATTCAAATAAGAATCGCCCAGGTTCCTCTTTACAAGTTGCATTTGTGCATTAGTCTGTCGGTCAGGTTATCTACACATTTGTTCAAATATGGAGGGTTAAATGCATTTCAAACCTTTGTGCTGAAGAACAAACCTAATTATACTTGAACCCGTACTCTGCTACACTTTAGCCTCTAAACCCTCCAAAGTGGCAAAGCTGCAGCACAGAAAGCTGATTTCCGACAAGCTGCAGGTTTTCTGCTCAGACTGACTCCCGAATCCTGGAATTTTCAGTCCAGTCTGCGCACACCTTACACACACACGGTTAGGGCGCGGGTGATGTCATAAAATATCTGACTGCAGACGGTCCCGGCTCAGCGTCTCTAACGGCTGTCCTCTGACCTGGTAATAAGTCCGTAACGGCGGTATCATCATGTAACAGCTAATTGCAGCAGAGCTTCGCGATGTCCCCCAATAAATGATGTCGGAAGAAGTGAATAGAGATCATTATCCGGCTATAATCATCATCACGACCTGGACCATCATCATCACAGGACCGATGGCGCTCTCCGCACCTCTGTCAATACCTGAAGACACGAAGCCACACCAGACTTTTCCTTTGCAAAGAACAATATTTTATTAACCGGAAATAATATCAGATGCAGCAAACAAAGATTAAATGTCCAATCAAGTTTACATTCAGAAAAGGGAAGAAGAGAAGTATTAAAAAAGAAAGAGAAGAAGAACGAAGAGGAGTTGTTGTGTGACTGATGCTGATGCTCGTGTGGAACCTACAGAAACGCAACAGTACATTCATTATTGGGTCGTTTGTGTTCTCCTAATGGTCACGCTGCCTCTGTGGGATGAGTTTTATGGCTTTTTGTGTGTCTGACCCCGCCCTTTTTCCCTACGCGGAGGATTATGGGATGTTTTAATCAAGACGGTGGAGGCTGATGGGTGTTAAACACAGAGTCTTAATGAAAAGCTTTGTCGTCCTCAGTCTCGGTGCCGGTGTGGTGAGAGCGGCTCCGGGGCCCTCCCGCCTCTCTAACACACACTCATGCATCCAATGTCAACACACACACACACACACAGGAGACACCTGTCACCCTCAAGGAGAGTCAGCTGTTATGAGACTGGTACAGATAAATCACTCCCTGGTGGGGAGGTACGCGAGTTCCTTCCGTTATTTCGGAAAAACTTTAAAAGAAGCCACTTAGAAAAGAAGAGCGGGGTCAAGAGGTCAAGGAGGTTGGTCATGCTTCTCCCATCTCAGCTAGAACCTCCACAAAGACCTTCACAGAATCTGATGACACTCCAAGGGCAGTAAAGGGGTTTTTCTGGGTAAAAAGCCTTTAAAAAAACATGCTTCACCCTTAAGATCAAAGATTCTGGGAAGGTGAACTCTGTTTCCGTGGGTGGGAGTCACATGGGAACGGAGGGGAAAAAAGAAGGATCGACAGGAGGAGAGATACGCATCTCCCGTTCGCCAGGCGCTTTCATAATCGTCAGCTAATTGCCTGTCAGCGCAGGCGGCACTCAGACGTCCTCTCACTTATGTAATGAGCGTAGAAGAGGCAAAGAAAGGGAGGAGAATGAGAGGGGACAGAGGCAGAAGGATGGAGAGGAGAAACATTCATCAGGCTGTCTGAGTGTGTGTCAACGGGTTTATCATTTCTATACTTGTGAGGACCAAACGAAAGTTGGCACCTCTGCCACGTCCACACTAACCTGGGGATTTCTACGAGCAGACGATTGAATTTAAATATCCCCAAATAGGCGCAGAGGCAGTAGGTGGCGCTACCACCCACAACACCAATGTTCAGATGGAGCCTCTGTCTGTCATTAAATACTGAACAAAAGGAGGAAAGTTCACCAGAACTGAATGAGGATGTGAAATATCTACTTTGCTCGAGCAGTGGAGAAAAGGGCCCAGGTGCTGCACCGCTGCCATGGATCTGAGTCCCAGAGTGACAGAAAAAGCCATAAAGTACAACGGTAAAAACCATATTTTGGGGAATCCGGAGAGAAAAAGACACTGGCAGCCGAGCAGTCTATCCTCTCACGCCTTTTTAAAAGGTCCATCTTTCCCAACCCTCAAAAAGCCCTTGGAGGCTGTGGGGAAACAGCCAAAGATCCTCACTGGGACAAACAACCAACACTGTTGTCATGGAAACACTCTTTTTTTGGGGTGATGAGCAAATTATTTAGGAAGGAGAAACGGAGAAAAGGAGGTGAGCTATGGCTTGAGCAACACCGTGGAGCGTTTGGTGACCTTTGGGTGCCAAAGAGGATGAATGAAGGCACAGCTTTGATGGTTCCCCCTGAGTTGTCGCCGTCTCATCCAGCTCTCCTGCCTGGAGCTTCTCATCCTCGCCAAACCGGCCAGATCTGCACAGTCTTCCCCTCCGCCTTCATCCACCCTTCCTCAGCGAGAGCTGGGCTACACCTGACAATGCTTTAAAGGGAATCGCTGCATTGGAGGGACTTTTTTGGGGATTGGACGTAAAGAGCGCGAGCCCACGGAGCTCGCTGACATCAGACGACAGATGAGAAAAGACCCAGATGCTCATCTTCACGGCCAGACATCCCAGAAAGATGCTGACACTGAATCTGTGCTTTGATTTTTTGTAGAAAATAACTACACCTACGTTTCCTCACGTGCACGCACGCACACACACACACACACACACACACACACACACGCGGAATGAGATGGTCTGATGTGCACAGGCATAATGCGGTGATGCTCTGGTCTGATGGGATTTCCTGAGTTGCGTGAACGACAGTCCCTCCAGGAGTAGCTCAGCAAGGCCCGACGCGTTACCATGGAGACGGGAGTTTCAGCACACGTCACGAAAACATGCCGGTTTGCTAACGTCATTCAAAAGAAGGGAAAGCGAGAAAAGAGGAGCATGACGTATGGCGGGAGCAGAATCACAGTATCCTCTTTGAAAAGGAAAGATAAAACCTTTTTTTTGTTCACATTGTAATGTTTTTCCCATTAAACTATATCACACAGTGATAACGAAGAAAAGGAGGAACCTACAGCCACGTTTGCATCGTGCAAGAGACCACAGACAGAGGCAGAGATCAAAGCAAGACAATGCATACAAAAATAGAGAAAATCTTCAAAGCCACTCACGGAAACAACCTCCCGGCCTTTTCCAGGACTTCCCACCGGATCTCCAGCCTGAAACATTCCGTCGGCGTTGTCACCGACACCATTTTCCTCAGATTTCTGCGCAAAAACGCACAGAACCGCCAGTTTGCATCCACCCAACCACCGTTATGCAGATGAGCATCGTAAGTAGGTTAACGAGAACGTGTGATATAAAACTAGTACGATAAAAGCATATCATTTCTGTCACTGTGTGACTCTCTCTTTTTTTTTTTTTACTTTATTTTAAAATACATAGTACCTCCTGTCACTTTGAAGACATTCCAGCATCTGCTCATAACTGGTGACGGGGTTAAATAGTTTGGCATGCTCAGCAAGCCATGCCCGACAAGATGCTCGTTTGTCTCTTGCAAAGGAGGAGGGGTGGAGAGAGAGAGAGGTGGGGGTCGACCCTCCCTGCCCAGAGAGGATGGGTGGGTGGGTGGGTGGGTGGGTGGGTGGGGGGGACGGGGGTTACACGGAACAGCCGAGGTACAAAAACGTGCTCTAGTCCCTTGATTTCTGCAGACTTGCAAAAAGACATGCAAAGAGAAGTCTGTCCGAGCGCCTGCTGGGGGCGTCCGTCTCACCTCCCGGGACAGGGCGGAGGAATCCCAGGACACCGGTAAAAAAGATTGTTTGGACGCCTTTGAAAAGGAAATCACCAAATGGGGTGAGACGGTCGGGGTGTTTGGTGGGAGGAGCTGAAATGCTGCGAGTAAGGCAGAGACAGAGGCGGAGGCGTTCGCACAGGGGACGCAAGTAGTCCCGGGGAGGGATACACCGCACAGCAGAGTCAGGGGTGGTTGGGCTCCCCTGCCCTCTCCTCTTCCTCCTCGTCCTCCTCGTCCAGAGACACCACCCCGGACGAGGCCACGTCGGAGACCCGTCTGCGGGGGTCGTAGTCGGGCGGGTACTCCCCCCCGTCCCCGTCCCCCTGGCAGACGGTGCTCCCGTAGTCTTTGCTGGGCGAGTCCTCGTCCTCGCCGGGGGACAGGTACGTCTCAGAGTACGACACGGAGTAGCACGGGGAGTCCTGACCCCCGCAGGGCCCGAGCCCCCGCCCCGCCCCACCCTGCCCCGCCCTCTGAAGACGGGCCAGCAGCTCCTCCCCCCCCTGGACGGGCACCGACAGGACGGACAGGATCTTGGCGGCGAGCTCGCCGGCGCTGCTGTGGTGGTGGTGGGTTCCACGCCGCTGGTCGCGCAGCAGCGGGTGGTTCTCGTCCAGGCTGCAGAGGCTGGAGCAGAGGGTGTCTGGGGAACCCGCCACGGGGGAGGGCTCCCCGCTGCTGCCCCCGCCGCCGCCTTCTCCGCCTCCGCTGCCTCCTCCGCCCTCGCAGCAGGGCCCTCGCAGGCCCAGGTGCTGGCACAGCTGGCTGTGGATCAGGTCCTTCAAGTAGGGAGGATAGGATGGCACATCTGGCGAGAGGGACACAGGCGTGAGCACCACGTCCGGAAGGAGGGAAAAATTCTTTACGGGCGAAGGTGGAGGAGAGGAAACAGGAAGAACAGGAGGGAGAGAAGATCGTGTGTCTACAGGCAGCAATTCTAAAAATGAAAAGTTTGGTTGGAGTCAAAAAGCAGCAGGATTCCACGATAAACTGCAGCATGATGGAGTTTTAAACGACGAGAGAGAGAGAGAGGGCGAAAGAGAGAGATAGAATAGAGAGAGAGAGAGAACGTATCACAGTGTTTAGGTTATTGGAAGTTCAGTGTAATCAAGATAAAAGCTTAGATACACTCGCTTTCTCCGCACTGCTTCTATCCCTCCTCATCCCCCTCTCCTTCTCCTTCTCTTCTGCTCCTCCGCTTGTCCCACTGCCCCACTTTTCATCCTCTGCGCCATTTCTTTTTTATCTTTTTTGTCCTTCTGCACAATCTGATCCACCCTTCCTTCCTGCAAGTTTAATATAATTTCTTCTGTGGCGTTTCTTCCAGAGGATTCCAGAGTGGGTTACCAGTAGGCTGAGTGCTCGTGCACGTGCTCGTGCGTGCGTACCTGTGCTCTGTGTACTGGGCTCATTGGCAGGCAGGAAGTCTTCGTCGTATGAGTCATCGTTGGAATCGTCGCCGTCCACGGACGACCAGGCCCTCAGCTTAGCCTCTGCGATGGCAAACTGCTCTGCAACCCCTACACACACACACACACACACACTACACACACACGTAAGCTTCACCTGCATACACACAGAAGAATGGTTGGCAAGGTAACAAGCAGCCTGCTTCCAGCTGCAGATAATCATGTGGTCACCTGCTTTCACCTGTGCATGGACCCTAGCATGCGCCGTCTGCGCACCTGTGTCTCGTCCTCTGACCCGTGTCCACGTCCACCTCCGCAGCCGTCCGTTCGAACCCCCTGTCGTCTTACCTGGCTCTCCTCATCTCTGCGTTTCTCTGTTCTCCCCCTCTTTCTCTCTCTCTCTCTGCCAGCCTTGTCCCTCACTGCTCGGTATTCCTGCGTCGTCTCTCAAAGGGAAAGATCGATGATCTCATTTATGGCCCGCAGTAGACGGGCCCCGAACCCTCCTCGCAAACGCAGCCCCTGTGAGTTTGTTCTTCTCTGAACGACCTCTTTGTCATTCAGGAAGAAAGGAGATGAACAGAGCGCGTGCTTCGTCTCGTACAGAAACGGCCTGTAAAAACACGCGTTCAGCAGCGTGGCGGCGTCTTGGTGGAGGCGCGATGCATCTTTCCCAGTGAAAGTGGAATGAAAATGGAAAGTTAAAGCCGCAGAAATGAACTGAGAGCTATTAAACGCCTCACGGGTCTGAGGGAAACTGCTGAGTTGTCGGTTCCAAACAAGCTTTTTTAGGGGGAGTAATGATTGAGGCTGCGCTAGCGTCGCATCCAGGCTGAACCAACCTGAACGCTGAACCAAGCACCACATCTGGAATTATTTTGGTGCCGGTCCAGACCTTTGGGCCCCTCTGCTCTCCTTGATTCACAGGGTATAACCACGTGTGCGCGTTCTTGTAGGATCGAGTCGGCGTGTCTGCATGAGGGCTCGTCCTTGTCCCGTTACGCAAGCGTGTCCAGAGAATCGGTTTATTGACTCAAGCATGTCAGATTCTGCTAGTGTCAGTCAGATGTGCCAGTTTTCAGCTTATTAGTATTGAGACCCCTCCCATATTGACCTTCAAAGCTGCTAGCATGTCAAACAATGAAGCCATGCAGGAAACCTGAATCGGATCTACAGGATTGCCGCGTATGTCGGATGGAGGAGAGTGGTGTAAATGATGAGATATGAAAGAGGCAAAAGCTGAAAAATCTGCCCAGTCATGGTGGAAGCAGCCAGGAGCAAAACCTTGTGTAAATTACCCTTGAGAGGGAGGGAGGAAGAGAGACGGAGTGAATGAGACAAAGGAGATGTGGGAATGGTGGGAATGGGGCCGAGTTGCTCAGAAGGGGAACGATAGGAGAGATTGAAGGCCAAATGAGGGAGGACCCTGATCCCCAACGAGGATGGAAGCGTGTGTTTTGTTTCCACTCGTGAGTCAGGTGGTTCCAAGAGGCTTTCTGCCATATTTCGCCTCAAAAATCAAGCATCACATATCTCAACTTTGGGCCCTCTGCCCCTGTGAACTCGGATTTCTTCAGGAAAAAAACGCTCTCGCGGGAGAAGCGTGGCTGCGGTCCTACCGGCAGCGAAGCGGGCCTCTTGTTCCCCCTCGGTGAGGTCAGAGTAGGAGTTGAAGTCTGATTCCAGCGCCGGCGTGTCGATAGGCTTACACCAGCCTTTCCACTCTATCAGATGGGCCACCCTGCCCTGGGCCATGGCCGTGGGCTTGGTCACATGGTCCTTGACGACCTGGGAGATGCCTGCAGAGAAGCACACGGTTGGGCTATGAAACGGTGGGCGTGCTTTCCCCTCTTGTGCCGGAACGGTTGCGCTCACCGTGCAGGGAGGATCGCGCTAGGGCGGCGATCTCCTGAATGGTGAGAGCTCGTCTTGATTTTGGTAACATTTCAACGGCGTCCTCAACATGAACCTGAAGGGAGGAGAAAGCGAGAGAAACACGTCTCAGAAGCGAGAGAAGCCCAACGTTCTTTCCACAGAGGTGGAACCCCAGCACTCCAGAGCACTTCAAGGCCCGGGAACGTGGAGGATTTTCCAGCCTTCGCGACCGACTGGTGGAAATTCGAAGGCCAGAGCAGCAGCTCGCCCGAGGTTAGCGTCTTTCAAAAGCCTTTTCTCGGCTCGTCTTTTATTAGAAAATTACAACTAGGTCTAGTTTCAGAGGCAAAAATGACAGGCTAGCAAGAAGAAAAGAAAAAAAACACCCAAAAAATTGAAAATGAATTAGATTATTATTCAACAAGCCCGAAATTTCACAGAAAGCCGTTCCTGGCGGGGAGGTAACGGGAGCAGACGGCGGACCGTCTGCCCTCCATCAAATCCTCCTATGGTGTAAAGTCAGACCTCAGAGGGGGTATCGGGTGGTGACAAGTTCTTTTGTCCGCTAACTCTTTTTATAGCCCCACCTGCACTCACGTGGCAGAAGGGCACGTCAGCAGCCAAAGGCCACACGCCGAGCTGTCGCTATCGTGTTGTTGCTCGGCGCGGGTCGGCACACCTGACTAACCCGGCTATTTGACACTTTAGGCGGCTCAACAGGTGCGCGCCGGCTCCACCGCTGCTCCAGTTTCAGCGAGGGCGCGGTAAACGCCGGCGATTACCCGCACCCTTGGGAGGTTTTTGATTTTTCTTGCCTCGTAATCTTGTCGCCCTGAATTCCACTTAACAGCGGCAACATCTAGCGAAGAACAAATTTATCTGTGCGCCGCAGTGGACGGGGGCACCAAAGGCTGCGATTCCATCAGCCGCTGCCGCCAGGGCGTGATAATCCTCTTGTGCCGTAGAGGAGCTCCCAGATCAGAGGGTGGATAATCTGCAGATAATATGACATCCACCCTGGAGGAGGGTTAGGGAGATATGTTACCTTTGCTCTTGAAATTAAAAATCCGCTTTTAAGGCCAAGGATTGTCGGCCGCCCACGTCTGAATATGTTGTCTTTGGTTTACGTTAGAGATTTGGCTTTTCATCGTGGAAGCACAGAGGTGAAGAACAGCCTGAACAGGCCTCAGGTGTCTCAGGTAAGTTCTTTGCTTTTCCCTTTTCTCCAGACTGTTCCATCCAGCCACCATTTAACCTCCTAAAACCTAAAGAATCACTTCATCTTTGATCAAAGAACCATCTTGGTGAGTTTAAAATGAGCTTAAGCCGGGCTAATTGACTTTTTTTTTTTTCGTTTATGGACTGTCTAATCTGTGCCGGAAGCAGCTGTTGCCTCACTGTTCGGTTCTATCCCACCTGAGAGGGAAAACGAGAGAAACCACCAAACACAGACGAGCCAGATGTCCGCTTCCTCCGGCTTCACCCTTCCTGCCTCCCTCTTCTTCCTCCTTGGCCCTCCTGCTCTATTTTTCAACCTTTTTTTTATCCGCAATGGGAACATTTCTATGGCAACTGGTCACCGTGCAACAATTCCTCCTGGTATGCACGCAGCGCGCTTGATTCACCAGCGACGTCACACGCCCGAGCTCCAATCAGCTGCCAGCAAAGAGCCAAATAAACAAGTCTTGGATGCAGCTGCTTGGAGCCAGATGTGGAGACAGAAAGACACAACGTTGTAGTGATGTGCAAAAATACAACATTTAACCGGCAAAAGTAGAGCCGAAAACCCACCAATCTGCACCAACAGGCAGATAATTCAGCGCTGCGCTCATTCCATCTCAATTATCCACGTAAAAAAAGGAGAAAAAAAGAGTCCAAACAGGTCATTTGTGGTGAAGAGTCACGTGGAAGCAGCCGCCCACTAAATGAGATGTGATCAGTATTCCGCCGAGCGCGCACGCCGGTCCCGACATTCAATACCAGAGCTGCTGATGAAGAACAGGGGGCTGCTTCATCATGAGACGCTCGGCTGCAGCTAATTATCTCCTGGCTGGCGGTGGTGAAGACAAGAGGCAAGGTGCAGTCGTCGTCATCCTCATCCTCATCATTCCTGAGCCAATTATAAGCGTCACAGGTGAAAACACAAATATCTGGCTGCCGGGTGGCCCTGCGGGGCCAAACGGTGCCCGGGTGGGACCCCTGAGCTGGGCTCACGCACACGTGAACGCGCATTCAGGGGATTGGGTTGTATTAATTCCAAATTCAAAAATCAACACGCTCCCCGCTCCAGGGATCCCAGTTTAAACACCAAATTATACAGTGATTACCTTAAATGACTCGCATATGATTAGAAAGCAAGTGGTTGGCGTTTATTGGAGGCAGAAACGGAGAAACAACTCGGTGTTGAACTAAACGTTCAAGTGTCGGAGGGCACAAATTAGAAGGTAATTATCAAATAAGGTGGAGTTGGGAAATTAATTTTCTGCTTCATGTGGCGAATTACTGAGACTGTCATCTTTGATTAGGCATATCTGGCTGCTGTCTGATCATCTTTGCTAACGATCTGTGATGTGCCAGGTTTATATACTGAAATTATACATATATATATATATATGTATATATATATATATATATATATATGTATGTATAATTTCATGAAAAGGATCAGTGTGTTCTCCTGCTTCATCTGTCAGCGAGAGTTTCTACTGGCCCAAACTGTAATGATGGAATTAGAAAAATGTTATTGGCACCTCGCTGAAGTCCAGTAGGCCCAACGGTGCCGTCAGAATCAGTCTGCGTGCCAAGCTGGTCCGTGTGCTCCCCAAAAGCGCAACGTCAGACCGGGAGCTCGCCACGCTCCAGTCCACACGCAAGGTACCATCAACCGCCACTGTCAGGAGGAAGACAGCCGTGAGGACTGCAGCAGAAGAACAAATAGAAAACATGACCCAGCACCTCATTTTTACTGGAAAAAAGCTGGTATCTCGGTCATATTTTCCCATTTTGCCTTTAGTTTTAAAACCAAACGACGCATTTGGCGCAGCTTCAGTCTGCCTGTGGTGGTCAGAGCAGCAGTTCGCACAGTTATTTCTCAAATTCGGAGGCCCTGACAGATTTAGCTTCCAAGCACTTTAAATTCCCTGCCATATCATGCAGGTGACACCCTCATCCAGCCGGGAAAGGCGTCGCGGGCACCGCCGCGCAGGAGCTCCGGCGCTGCCTGCAGATGTCGGGCTTCGCTCCCATCCTGCAAAAGGAGGTCCAAATGTCAGCACCTGGTTCCTCTTTCCTGGCGTGGCTGGCAGGAAAGCGTTTCCGGTTACTGCAGGTGAAAAGAGCGCGCCGGTCGATTACGCGCGTCCGTCTCAACTATGGAGTCCAAGATTTGGAGCCGTGAAAGAGCCGCCGTCCGGCCGGGCTCGAGTTGCCCGCCGGCACCGTTCAATGGGCCCCGTTTAATCGGGTGTGATGGGATCAGGTGCCGGGGGTGTATTGTGTTGCCGAATCCAGGCCACCTCAGTCCATGCAAGACCGGTGCGCGGTGGGACGTGCGTGTTGTTCCGGGGCCCATCCGGGACCCCGCGTACGCGCTTCGTGACGCCTGGGCAGAAAACGGTCACGTGGTGCGCGGATCGGCCTCCTCCTTCCCTGAAATTGGCCCTTTCGCGCCCGCAGACCCAGACGGGGAACTCTCGCCACCTCGGTCGTCGTCTCCCGTCCGTTTTGATTTATTCGTCGTCTTTTTTTAATCTCAGTTCTTCTCTCTCTCCCCTGATCGGAAGCTGCAGCGAAGAAGCAACTTTCCCGCTTCCCCTCCGAGCAAATTAAAACCGCCGCATTTTTATTTCATTTATTCTTTCACCGCGCACACGCGCGCTCACTCTCCTGTCTGTAGTTGTCGTGGAAACCCGCAGCGCTCTCTCTCTCTCTCTCTCGGTCTCTCTCTCTCTCTCCTTTCCTCTCCTTCTCTTTCTCCTGACACTGAGCGCGTCAACACAATTAGGTCAAGAGCGGCGGTGCGGTCACGTCACGCACGCGTGAGCTCCATCCGTCAAACAGGTGGCTGTTGCTGTGGAGGACAGGTGCGCGGACACGCTGAGGTGGATCCACCGGGGGATTTAGGGGACCGCGGGGCACGTCCTCACGCACCCCGCCACGAGGAGGCGAGGACCAGGCGTCACACGAGGCGCGCAGAGGGAGGGATGGGGGATCCAGCACGGACGGAACAGAGCTGTGCTTCCCGGAGACACGCTGCAAAGGTGTAAACAAGTAGAACGTGAGGGCGCATTCCAGGGGACGCGGCGGCCACACGGAGCTTGTTTCTTGGCAACAAGCGCGACGACGGGTGGCGAGCGCGCCCGCGGAAAGCCGCCTGATTCCGTTCGGATGCGCGCCTCGAGCCGTCGGGGGAAAACGCCGTGACTTTCACGCGCGATGAATTCCCGGCCACATACCTGAGGCTCCGCGCCCGTGGGGACGCGGGCAGTGACCGAGTGTCCTACCTTGCGACCGAACTGGGTCAGAACCATGGCGTCTGCGGGCCCTCCGGGCGCACGCCCGCTGGATCGAAGGCGGTTCAGAGCGCGTCATCCTTAACCCTGGTGTCAAGAGCATTCCTCTCGGCTTCCTCGCACTTCTGACCGCCAGAGAGGAAGAAGCTACTTGCAGCTCTCGCAGCATCGCGATGTTTAGGCTGCGGATGCGAGCTCTTCCCCGCCGGCGCCACCAAAATGCCCGCTGCGCACACACAATCGAACCCGGAGGCAGCATTCACACGAGTATATAATAAAAAAAAACACACACACACATCTGCAAGTTCCCGTCTCGTTTGTCTGTGCACAGCAGCTCTGAGCGCCACCAGCAACCCCCCCACGTCCCCCCTCATAAAAGGCTGCAGCAAAGAAACCGAAAAACAGCGCGGCGGTGAGTTCAGGCCCCCCTCGGCGAGCGTTTTAGGAGACGAAATCACCTCTTACCAACTGGTGCTTTGGAGCTGATGCAGCCCATTGTGGCAGAGCCTTTTTAGCAGAGCAACCAAGCCAATTTCTTTCCCTAATTCCCCTCGCGTGAGAGGCGTCGGGGTGTACCTCGCTGCTGGAAAGCCACCGTCGCTCTTCTCACCGGAGGAGGCTCCGCTGCGTTCCCGTGCGCGCCGCTGCGCTCAGACGGCCCGAGTGACGCCGAGGGCGGGGAAAAGTCCACTCGTGGCCTCCGTCCGCTCTTTGTTTGGATCCATGGATAATGTCTGTTGTTCTACGCTCGGGTCTCTCCGAGGGTCGAGTCCTGCGGTTCGGCACCGCAGCGGGCGGGCGGCTGACGCGGGACCATGGGCTCCCTTTCCCAGCTGGTTTTTTTTTTGTGTTTGTTTGTTTTGCAGCTGCGGACGCTGGCGGGGTTTCCCCTCTCTGTCACAGCCGCTCACCTCCACGCCACAGCCCCGTGCGCTCGCTGCGCGCTCGGGATGACAGAGCGCCGTCGGACGGTGGCACTGGCACCGACTCCCACGCTCACCTGCTTTTATAGCGCCCGCCGAGTTTCCGCCTCCTTCTACGGCTTTCCTCCCCTAGGTGGGAGCGGGGCGACGCGTGATTGGCTGGTGTCACCTTGCACGGGCGCCAGGGAGGAGTTCATCTGCACACAAAAAGAGATGCGCTCGTTATTAGAGGTTTGCGTCTTTTCCTCATTTGTTTTGCAGCCGTCGTGAATTGGGGACATAAATTACACGCGGGGATTTAAAGGTGGGCGGTGTTAAAACGGGAGATAATCCCCGAATCCACGGTCCATTCACCTCCTCCTGTCGGAGACGCTGTCTGACGGAGAAAAGGTCGCCTTGCGTAAAACCCACGCAGGCGACCCACGGGGCGATGCCGTGAGGAGGCTACCCGGTAACGGCTGCAAAAGCACATGACGGGAAAGTGGCGTTTTTCACAGGCAGCCCGGCAGAGAATCAGAAGGCGGTTTCACTCCCTCCGCCTGCTGTCTGCGCGGGTTGACGCTCGCCTGGAAGCGCTTCCAGAGACGCTTTTTGGAGTGGAGCTCATTATAGCAGTTTGGTGGACGTGGATACAAGAGAACACCGAGGACTAATTTGTGGCCTATTTGTAATGGAACCACTCTTGTCTTTCGTCAGCCTGCACATCTTTTTGACGCCCACAGGACTCCAAACATAGACCCGCAGTGCTGCAGGGCACACACGGTTCTATTTCCCAGGTGATGGGTTCCCGGCCGGTGGGTGCCTATAGCCTCCATACACGTGGCATCCAGGAGAGAAAACAAAAAAAAGGTGTCTTTTTAAAAAAAATCTGTCAATCATCCCGGTTCAACAAAATGGCCCTGAACGCGTCATGCGCAGTGGACGCTTCCCTTTCCAGCTGCTGAATCTTAGAGGTTTACGTTGTCAGTCAAACCACGAGACAATCAAAATGAGTTGAAAAGGAAAATTTAGTTAACTGGGACTCTGAAAAACACAGGCTGTGAATAAACTGGCGCTCGTCCTCACGTTCAACACGTGGGAGGCGGACGTGCGGACATTCATCGGGCCGTTATTTTTGCCCGCGCACAGCCTGTGATTTCAAAGGTTCTGGCCGCAGAGGGCTGTAATCTTCTGCCTCCTCTGTTCCTGCAGTCTGCAGCCGGCTCCTGTTTCGTAACACTCCAAAGTTGCGACAGAGCCGCGGTTACGCGGCGCGGAGAAGCGCGCTGCCTGCCGGCTCTTTCGGTGTTTGAGCGACACCTAGAGGACGACTACGGAACAGCTCCCCGCGATGTGCCTCTCAGGTTGCGACGATGGAGTTTGTTTTCTGTTGAACTAAAAAGACCTAAAAGCTGACAAAAATGCTGTCATTCCCTTTCTGAAACGGACCTTTTTGTTTAATCTGTTGAGGCACTGGAGGAATTTCAGCAGATTGCAAATAAATCTGGTGCCAAACGCCTCCAGCAGATATTGTTGTTGGATGTTTTCTGCCAAGTCAAGCAGAAACCAGCAGCTGCAGAGTCAGGAGAGAAAAACATGTTCTGCAGCTCCTCACCTAAAGAATTAGCTGAGATCCAGGGTCTCCAGAGGGAGAAGGTGATGTCTGCCTTCAGGGCTGCAGGGAGGCAGGTTGAGGCACACCAGGCTCGTCCACACAGACCTGAGAAAGATCAGGAAAAATCAGCCAATTGTTCACTTTTATGAGCTTTTTCTGAAATGTTCAGCGTAAATTATGTAGCAAGTAATATCTTAATAACTAGCAGAAGCCTTGAGGGGAAGGTACCAAGAGCTGCAGCTGAAAAATGAAAAATGGTGGATGGGACTGAGTGAGCGCCAGTGAAAGTGTGTTAAAGACATGTGTCCCCCACCTGGAGCTGGGCGGAAGCCGCTGGGCAGTCCTAATGAGCCCGGGCAAAGTCAGACGGGTTAAATCCCCCAAACTGCAGCAGATGTGGCCAATAATTACCACAATCTGTCAAAGCGGTTAAAAATAGGTGATCTTTAAATATTTTTGCATTATTAATGGCCGGCTGCGCGTCGCCTTGAACTCCAGTCGGCACTGCGGATGTTGGGAATTAGGAGTCATTTTTACCCTGGTGTCACGTGTTAGCGGCTAACACACTCGTGTGTGTGTGTGTGTGTGGGGTTGGACTGGTGACCTGTCCACAGTTCTGGACTCCAGCACCCTCAATGAACCTGATGAAGACAGTAAAGCGAGGATGGACAGACGGACAAGAGGCTCCTTTATTGCTGTAGGTATCTAAGAAAGTGCCAGAGTGTAAAGAAGCTCCATTCACTCTTGGAACGTTTCCGTGTCTGCCGTTTTCACGCCAGCGCTTTCAGCAGCAGGTGAAGGCCGAGGAGGCTGCTGAGCGAAGCCGCCGAGCCGCCGCTCAGCCCGGCCGAGTTCCCGTCACCACGCGGTGGTGGCCGAGACCGCAGGGACCCCGGTGGGGCCTTCGCAGTGCCTCAGATCAGCGCCCACGCAGGCGGCGTAGGCCATGGCGTGGGCGAGGTAGTTCTGCTCGTGGACGCCCTGGAAGAGGTGGGCCATGGGTCCGCGCGCCAGCACCACCACGTCCTCGCCGCTGTGAGTGGTGGAGTCCGTGGGAGCGGCGGACAGCTGGACGTAATCTTTGTGTTCTGGGGGAAAAAGGACACGTTTTTTCTAGTAATGCTGAAAAGACAACTGATATCATTTCATTTTTCATCTTCTTTCTAAGCTTATAGATCAAACATCTGAAATTAGGCCACACAAAGGAAAATCTGAGGAAGGAAAATGATCATTGATTGGATTTGTAAAGGTTAACCCGTATTACAGGACACAGGTTTAAACCTTTAAAGGTCATTCTATTTAGCGTGGAATTGTTTTCTCGTTACAGCGGCTTCCGATATTTTCCTCCGGTCACGATAGGAAGAAAATAACAAAATGACTAAATTCTATGTTACTGACAAAAGAGCAACAAGCAGTTGGAGGTATTCAGGAAAGAGCGGCGTACTGGTGTTGACGTCTCGGAGGTCTGGACGGGATCCGTTGATGAGTTTGTACCCGGGGCCGTTTCCGTACATGAGGGTGGTGTAGGGTCGGAAGTCTGTGCCCCAGAGGGGGGATTTACCTGGAAAACACAGGGAAAGACGTCAAACATGGAAAAAATTGTACGTATCGTCTCATTTATAACACACACACACAGACACACAGACACACACACACACACACACAGTCTGTGGGGGGGTATCTGTGGGGGGTTTTCGGGGCTGAAACAGAGACGTCAGCCGGGCTGCAGTTTCCACATCTTCCTCCACCGGACCAGGAGCACCCGTGGGTGCGGAGCCCTCTCTGCTCTGCCCGTCCTTGAACGCACCACCTTCCCAGCCTCTGGGTATCGGAGCAGGAGAGGTGATGGGGAGACGACAGGGAGGCGAAGATGAAAGACGCGACAAGCGAGGTCGATAAAAGGAGGTTCTGAAGGAGATTAGCAGGTGAGGAAGACTGGAACCATGAGGGAGGACTCTTCATCCGTGGTCAGACACGGGAGAGCAGAGGCCTGAAATAGAACAGCGGGGGAGGCTGTGTGTGTATGTGTGTATGTGTGTGGCTGTAAAGACGACAGAAAGCAATGGAAATGTCAACATGCTGGTGGCGGAGGAACGCTGAAACTAAGAAAGAGCGCGCGTGGGTTGGGGGTTGCACACACACACACACACACACACACACACACACACACACACACAAACACAAACACACACACACACACACACACACACACACACACACACACAAGTCCCAGAGGCAGCTTGTGGGTTCAGCTGTTACGCAACACACCTGGTGGGTGGGTGGGTGATGGATGGACGGATGACTGGATGGATGGAAAGTGAAAGCCGGTCTATAATTACCCAGAATGCTCTGCCCTCGGAACGGGAATCCGTTGAAGGTGAGGGGGTGGGAGTGGTCGGCCGTCACCACCGTCAGGGTGTCCTGCTCGTGGGTCAGCTCCAGGCCCCTGGCGACGGCGCGGTCGAAGGCGACCGCCTCGTGGAGCGCCATGTACGCGCGGCCGTCGTGGTGAGCCTGGTCGATGCGCCCGCCTGACCGTGGAGAGGCTGAGGGTTAGGGCCTTGGCCACAAACCAGTCACAACTGAGGTGTTTCTATCTGTAAATTTAGATCCGAAGCCGTCGACTCAGCCCTTTAAGGGCAAGAACCTGCACATGAGGTCAACAAATGGGCCAGTTTGTCTAAAATAGATCATTAATCGGCAGTATTCTCTGCAGCCGGTTTGAAGATCGATCCCCAGCTGGCGGCTAAAGTTCAGCTAGTTATTCCGAAGCGGACTCCGGGGTAAGTGAGTTTGCTCCGAGGGAGATGTCAGCCACGGGCGACACCTGTATTTACACCGATGGTCATTATTTTATGGTCCTGCTGGAGAGGCGGAGCAGTGGCGCGGAGGCCCCCCAGGGCCAGCAACAGATTAAAGGCCAGATGGATGAGGAGGCCGCCGAGGCGGAAACGCAGCCGCCAGAATCGATGTCGCATCTTCTGCAGGTACGAGCTGCCCTCGGGCTGTTGCCACGGACACCTGAATGCAGCCAGGAGGCTCTGCCGTGGAAATGCAGATGCGCATGAACGCTGCAGGTCCCTTAATTGCCTCTTGTGCCTGTGCGACTATAACAGGATCAATGAGGGAAGTGACGCCCCCAGACCCTCAGGGTGGCTATTTTTAGCCGAAGCATCAGCTCCCAGAGATTTCATTATCCTGCCTCAAATGGATTTGGTGCGCGGGGACCGTTGTCCTCACCCTCCACTAGCAGGAAGAAGCCTTTGGGGTTCTTCCGGAGGATGCGGATGGCCTTTTCTGTCATCTCGACGATGGACGGATCTAATTTGGGGTCCCTGTCCACATCGAAGCGCAGATCTCCTGGTTCGAACAGAGCTGGGGGCAGAAAACAGGTCTGTTCAGTTTAAAGCAGAAATAATGGATTTCAGCTGCCTGGGTGACCTTCGGTGTGCTCCAAGGTCACTGAACCTGGATGCTTTTCCTGGGAATCCCTGGCCTTCATGCCAAACTTACCCATCAGGTAGTCGGTTGTTTCAGGGTCGACGGCATCGAAACCCGCTTTGTTCCACACGTACCGGGCCACCTGGGTGAGTGGGAGGAATGGAAAGAAAATACTCTTTCTGCTGATGTGAGTCAGAGTGTGAACTTTTCTTCCTCTGAGTCAAATTCTTTAGTTGTTTTTCTGTTCAATGTTCAGGTTTAACTGAGTGTAGGTCAACCACCTGAGCAGGTAGAGGCGAATAAACGGCAATTAAAGGGTCACCTCCTACACGCTCTCAGTGCACAGCTTTGATGTGTCTGGAATGTATGTTTTCAGCAGTGTAAAAAGGAAATATCTCAGCACAATCAGCTACGTTCCTCCTGGAGATCAGGGCAGTTTGGTTCATACCAACTTCCTCCAGAAGGTGGCAGCAGAGGCGCTATCAACGCGCCGTCGTGATTTGCGGGTAAATCACTTTAAATATGACAGATTTCAGTTGAGATCAGTCATTTGTCTTTAGTATTTTCTGAATCAACATTTCACCTTTCCAGCTTTCATGCTCTGCCATTCTTTGGTGAGGTCACGCCCATCCTTTCTTTGGCCCCTGGAGAAGAAATCCAAGGGGTACTCTGGGTCCTTGGTGCCCCTGGGGGTCATGTACTTTCTGCCACCACCCATAATCACCTAGAAAACAACACGCCCACGCCCACACCCACACATGATGTATTGTTAAAGCAGTGTGAAGCGGTTGGAGGATGCTCAGGCTCGCACATCGATGTCGGTGTTGTTGAGGAGCTGGGAGGAGATGTCCGTGCAGCCCTCCTTCTTGGCCGATTCGGGCACGTCGGCATCGCTGTACCACTTTCTGCTGGCGCTGTGGGCGTAGCTGGCGGCTGGGGTGGCGTGCTGCACCCGTGTGGTTGTTACAATTCCCACAGACTTGCCTGAAAAAGTTGAATAATGTTTTTTAGACGCGTTAACTAAAAGCAGATGACAAAAATAAGTCGTTTTATGCAGGCATAGATGATTAAATGCTGAAATCGAACTATGGAAGTCATTTAATATTAATAGTGGATTATATATAACACTCATAATAAGGAAGAAAACAAAGGTTCTGAAATGAACTTTGAACTGCATGCTTTGATTTAGTGATGAGGTGACAGCAGGGCAGTGAGATATTAATGCACACTGATAACAGGGAGTGATAAGAGTCAAGGTTTTAGGATGTTCCCTGAAACCCTGCTGGCTCGGAGACCACGCTTCCGTCGGGTTCCTACAAGCTTCAAAAGATTTTCTTATTTAAGAATCATGAAAATGAAAAGTAACTCCGCCGAACACGGGTGGAAAGGCTGAGAAATCGGAAAATATTTGACACGCATCTCACCGTTCCCCATCTTTTGCTTCGTGAGCTGTGTTCAACCCACCTGCGTCCTTGGCCCACTTCAGGATGGACGTGACCTCGTTGCCTTTCTGCATTTTGCAGACCCCGTTGCGAGCGGCCGCGCTGACGCCCACGGTGTTCAGGTTGGTCTTCACCCCGCACAGGAACGCCGTCGCGGTGGCGGCGCTGTCTGGGATCTGGAAGTCCACGCTGTAGGTCTGGAGAACGCCAACAGTCATTGCTGAAGGAACTTCTCTGACAAAGTTCACAACTGTTGACACTTCCTCCCCATTTTCTGCCGCGGTTACGTCAGACAGCAGAGCCGCGTGTTTTAGAAACACCCATCATACCTTAGCGAGGCCCACGCTGGGGAAGGTGTCCATGGTCAGGACCGTCTCCTCTCCAGCCCTGCCCTGCAGCTGACCCTTGAGGATACGAGCTGCCGTGTAGGTGGTCATCCCCATACCTGAGACACCGAACACAGATTTAATTTCACTCCTGTTCATTTTCTGGCGCCGGGATGAGACGGTAACTGTTCCATAACTCACCATCGCCCAGGAAAAAGAGAATGTTCCTCGAAACGTTGGTGTTGAGCTCCCTGTTCAGCACCGACTGCAGAGACTTCCGGGCCTGTGACCTCCAGAACTCCGGGTTTTCCTCCTCCACTGCACGTGCATGCACAAAAAAACAAAACAAAAACTGAATTAAAAAACTATGGGAAGAAAACAGGAGAGAAACCAGCCTGTGTTTGAGCCTTTGGAGAGGTTTTGTTTTTTCTGTAATCAGATTATAAGAGAAGAAAGTGGAAAAAATGTGGAGGTTTGATTTATTCTAAATGGGAGAAGTGAAAAAGTTTGCAAATGATTAACAGCTGACAGCAGCTAATTTATCAGGAGAACATCAGGTGATAAATGTTTTTTCAGTGATATAGATTCACCTGGTGTGTGTGTGTCTGTGTGTGTGTTTGCGTACACAGAAATGTCTTTAAACTCAAATGTCATTTTTGATTACATTTATAAATATGATAAAAAGAAAGTCACAACAATTTAAATGTACTTGACTCTAACCTTTTTTAAATGCACATGCTGTAATAACGGCCATAATAAACATGTTTTCTGACCTTTGGAAAGAGCTAACCCGCACAGAAGCAGCAGAGAAGCGGACTGGATGGTGACTCTTGTCCACGCCATGGCCTCGTTTGGACTGGAGACGATCTTCTCTGAGTCCGCAGGGTCGGATCCTCGGCTGAAGTAAAACCTCCTATCAGAGCAGCTGCCAATCAGTGTTAAAACAGGTCATAAATGCATCAAGAACGAACCTCCTACAGATTTGCCATCTCTGATTAAAATCACCGTCAGAGAAACTACAAGTGTGTGTGATTTGGCCATAAATAGATAGTGCAGTTATGTAATTGGTGTCATTCAGCCTTACAGGGTCATTTCTGATTAATTTCACCAAAAAAAGTTTTTTTTTTTTTTTAACCAAAATAAAGAAAATTTCACATTAGTTTTGTTAGCAAGCACTCATTTGTAAAATCAACTTTTTAAGTTTGTAATTCGCCCTAGATTAATTTAACTTTTAATGCCAAGAAAGTGTTTTTTCCAGCAGTTTGAATATATGAGGGTTGGTCTGTGTGTAAACAGCACCCCCTACCGGCGAAAACGACATAAGTCAAGTGTGGTCAATAAGAGCTGACAGGTGGGAGGATTCTCTCTTTTCTGCTTAAGCAATGAATCAATTGGTAAATAATGAGCGTAAAAATTAGATATAAATGAGCTATTTTTGACTTTTACAGCTTTAAGGCTTTAAAAAATGTTAGCGTTTGAACACACTGCAGGAAAAAGATCTGCCTTTGCATCCTTCAAGAAAAAAAAGTCATGCTGAGAATAAATCTGAAAAGTGACTCTATTAGTGTACCTGTTGTAGGAGCTATCAACTAACAGGCTTTGGAGGAATTAAAGAAGGATGGCTGACCCTCTGGTGGTGCAACGGGGTTGAAAATACTGAAGGTAGGTCCCGGTGAAAGCAGGTGGAGGATCGGTGACGTCTTCCATCGTAGAGGAGCAGGTCTGCAGGGAGACCGTCGGCTTCTGCACTGGAAACGAGGCAGGAAAAGCAGGTCGAGACCCTCACTGAATACACATGCTGCTGTCAAACAAAATGCAGTATAAAAATGGAATTTTTATACAAGTAAGAAAACAAATCTGAGCGAAAGAAAAATTTAAGTGTTAGAGCAATATCAAACACACACACTACAACTGTTCATTCACATTGATTCACACCATCCCAGCCCGTCTTGTAGCGGACACACAGAACACCTGATATTTCCAACGCAGAGCTGTGAAGCTTCCATCTGGGGTCATTCTGTCGTCTCCTAGCAACCAATAAGATATCATCACAGTAGGCGCAAACAGGTTACAAAGACACAATCTGTCATTTATCTTTTATTGGCAATAATCTTTAATGTTTCTTCCAGTTTGGGATGTGAAAAGAGGCATTAATTTGTCTTAATTAAATATCTTTCTTTTAATAAAGTAAAGCAAAAAAATATTTACAAATTTTCAATTAAATGTAATTAATGATTTGGGTTGGATAATTACAAGCACCTTCTGCCTTCTGAGGAGAGAAAAATATACATACAGGGGAAAAGGATTCCTTTCTTTTTTCAAATTAAAAGAAAACAAAAAGCAAATAAACAATCTATGGTATATTTACAGAACTCTCCTGAAATGTGTTTTCCACTCAGGGGAAGCAGAAAGGGATCGTAGGATCCGTACTCTTACTCAGCCAAACCGTTGAAAAGAACTCTTCATGACGGCCGTTCGTATTCTTTTAAAATCCGAGAGCAGGGGCTCGTCTGGAGGCCCCGGCTCCAGCTTCGCTCCCTTTTTTCAGTTTTTTGAAGCTGGAGACAAGTGAAGGACAAACTCATTTTTCTTTCTTTTTTGAACAGTTTTTAGGGGTTTGGGGGAGACGACGTCAGTCCCTCAGCAGCAAAAGGGTCGGTCCGTCGCCCCGGCGACGCTGCGGGGGCTCCACAGTCCACAACCGTCCTTCCAAGCCCTTCCCAAAATGTCCCTCCAACAGCGTTTTCACGCTCTATCGTTCCACACCTCTTTGTAGTTTTCAGTTTTATTACAAAAGCACACGCATCCCATCATTCAACACCCCAAAAACAGAAAGCCAGCGTCTACATGAGGGGGTCATGTAGCTCGAAATGTTGTCGCGTGGCAAGAAAAGACGTCATTAAAAATATAGATGTGAACAGGCTTTTAAAGTATTTCTATATCTGTCATTAATAGGCAAAGTGTCTTCAACTGCGTTGCCATGGTGATGAAAGAAAGCCATGTGAAAACAGGAGACAACCCTCCTAAAAAAAAAATACTGAAGGAAAGCTCGTCATCCTCCAGGGCTCGCAACGCTTCTCAGCTTCCTCCCTCATCACTATTCTCTCCATTTCATCCTCTATATTTATTTATTTCAAAAAAGACATTCTGTAGGGGAAAAGGAAAAACAAGACCCCCTCAAAAAAAACAGAAAAAGAAAAAAACTAATACGATCGAATGTTCGATCCAGAATACAATCTCTCCCAGTTGAAGAATTTTTTTCTTTTTTTCTGAATATGCAGAAGGATTTTTGCTGATTCAGACTTCTGAATCCTCCACGCTCGCCCTCTCTCCCCCCACACCTCCACCCTAGCTGTTGTCAGACTCGTCCTCGGCCTCGCGGAGCCACGTAAAGAAGGCAGTGACGGACTTGAGGGCCACACCTTTTCCCAGCTGTTCGGCCGGGTCTTTGCTGGACTCCCACTTGTAGAAGGCCTCCTCTTTGATCACGTCCTCGTCGTACAGGGTGTCGAAAAACATGCGCAGCAGATCTGCGACAGGGAAAGGCAGAAAGAGAGCTTGAGCTTGAGTGTGTGTGTTTCCGGCCCTCCAAAAGCTGAGCCAAGCCAACTCACTAGCAGGTTGCTCCATCTGGACCATGAGAGCCTGCAGGGCGTACAGAGCCTGCAGCTCCTTCTGCTCATCCTTCATGTACCTCTGCAGCAGCTTGGCTCTCACTTTAATCAGCTTGCTGTCCACCTTGTAGGGGTTCTTACCTGCAGGCACAGTTTTAAATCCCTCAGTTCCAGGACACACGTCGTCTCCCTCAGCGTGATTACTCTAGGTCTGTCTCAGTGACTTACAGAGGATTGCTGATTGACAGACGCATGTCATCAGAGCTCTGACAAACACGTTGGAGGACGTCTGCTGCTCATCCAGGTTGGCCTGCAATGGCAAATACAGGTTATTCCTTTCCTCCTGTCCACCTCGTCCCATAGGTTCTGCTCTGTTCGCCTCGGGAGTGCGGACCTCGATCCAGTCGAACACCCTCTGGTTGTCAGCCTGGTCCCGGATCAGCTTCTCCAGCTGCTTCGTCAGCTCCGCCGAGCTCAGCTCCTTCTTGTTGCTCTTCTCCGTCTCATCGCCCAGCGTGAACTCCACACTCTGGTCAAAAGTCACAGTATTGTTATTCCTTAAGATTGATGCAACAAATGCGCTCCACCTCTGCACCTTCACCCGACAGCTGATAGTACGGAGAGATCGCTGATCACCTTCTCCGTCACAAACTTGTTGACGTCTTCATCCTCAGGGAGGAAATCTTTCCACCGTAGACCCGCCTCCCTCCACATCATCCCGGCCTTTTTATGGCTCTGAACAGACAGTTTATAGTCACAGTGATGATCATCACACGCAATATTCTGCCTCAAACTGTGACAGGCAGCTTTCATACCATTTCTTTGCAGAGCAAAACGAGGATTTGGACCAACAAGACTCCGGCTTTTCCCAGAGGGATTAAAGGCTTTGAAATCTCCCTGGAAGCAGTGAGGAAGCACAGAGTGATGAAGAAATGACGGCTGGGAGAAACAAAAGGCTTTCCTTCTTTGGCAGCTTTTAAAAGGGAGCAGGAAAGACTTGGGAGCTCACCTGAAGAGTTCTCCCATTTGGATGCCACTTTCGTGCAGCATAGGTGTGATCAACTCAGCTAGGTACAGCCAGATGTGTGGGATGTCGATGGCAATGTCTTCTGCCATCTCCAGGATCTGGTGGAGCCTGATGACAAACAGATGATTTCCCATTATTAAATTTAAACAGCGATTCACTAATGAAATCCTTCCGGGCTCCGTTATCCATCTCCGGTGAGTTCCCGAAACCCACCCTTTATAGTACTGCGCTGTTGGCAGGACGCTGGCTTTGACCAGCTGGTGCAGCAGCTGACCCATGTGCTCCCTGGCGATGGTGCTGCGCTCCAGCGTGGACTCCAGTCCCCGCTCTACAAACACGTACAGCAGCTCGGTGCTGTTCAGCTCCTGCACGCACTGCACGGCCTCCTGTTGGCACACACAGGAGGTTTAAAAGCTGCAGCCGCATTAAAGGCAGAAGCAACCGCCAGCTCTTGGCGAGGGCGCCAACGTTGACCTTTATGTCGTAGATGTGGATGTACTCCTCGATGATGGAGGTGGACTTCTTGTTCATTTCATCCTCAGTCAAGGAGGGCTTGCTGGGGGTGACCGTCGTTTCCTGTTTTACTGTTTAAAAAAGAAAGGGCAAAAAATGTACAAGTGAATATAAAGGTT
Source organism: Tetraodon nigroviridis (assembly GCA_000180735.1). Classification (NCBI taxonomy): domain Eukaryota; kingdom Metazoa; phylum Chordata; class Actinopteri; order Tetraodontiformes; family Tetraodontidae; genus Tetraodon; species Tetraodon nigroviridis. Next base: position 361,483 of record CAAE01014974.1, read on the forward strand.
TAAAAACAAATCTAGTTTTATATTCTAATATATAATATATTCAGGAGGATAAAACACGGAATGCTTTGCCACCCACCATACTTTTCCCGGCTCCTGGCTCGATCTCTGTCATCTGTCATGCTGGCTACTCTGCGCACAGGATCGGCGGGCCCGCGCTGCTCCCTCTCCCTGCTCCGCTCTTCCTTTTCTCGGCTGAAGCTGCGTTTGGTGACCAGCAGCCGGTTTCGATCGCGGTCGTCTCTCCGGTCTTCACCTCGGTCGAAGCGTTCGCCGCGGTTGGAGCGGTCGAAGTTGTCGCCGCGCTCTCGGCTTGAGCTGTTTCTGTGGGACACGGAAGAAAGCAGCGTTACGATAAAAGACTAAATCCTCTCATTAGGTTGCCCCCCTCATTTAGAGGTCGTAACCCTTTTCACTCATTTATGGACTGAGAGGTAAACGTCGTATTTCCGGCTCGCAGAGTCAGGAATGTGGCTCACCTCTGAGGAACCCGTCTATCAGAGTCTGCTGCTGAGGAGGAGGAGGAGGAAGGCTGTTGTAAAGCAGAGAACCTGTTAAGAGTGCTGGCGGCTGGACGGGTGCCTGCCTCTGAACCTGGGGATTTAAACACAAATACAGGCTTTACATTTCAGCTTTACAAACGACGGATTTAATCAGTGAAATTGGGAAAATTAGAGACCTACCGGAATCTACAGGTTTGGTGCTGGTGCCTCCGCTGCTGCCCTTTCCCCAGCTGCCAAATGTTCCTTTTCCACCCGGAGCCAGATACTGATTGCTGAAGTCGAGCGCAGTACTCTGAGAGAGAATTTCATTTAAAAAAACACAGAAGTGTGATGAAAAACTGTTTCCTGCCAGCAGCAGAAGGAATGTCTCCTACAAGAATAATAATTAAAAAAAAAAATCCAATCGTAAATGTGTAAGTTTAATATTGCATGAAAGAAAAACATGAGTGTAGTTATGACGACGCATAAACTGGTGCTGTACTATAGTGAACATGACCGTACTCTTCTACCTTAGTGATTTTGGGAAGGCGAGAGGGGTCAATGGGTCTCTTGGAGATGGGGACTGTATTCCAGCCCTCGTCCTGGGGAGGACCACCACGGCCTGGGGTGTGAGAGCCCCCACGTCCCCCGATTCCTCCTCCACCCATCCTGCCGCCAGGACCGCCACCCATCTCCTTCTTGGAGACCAGGGCTTGCTGCACTTTCATGTGCTCCCGGTGCTCCTCCAGCTCGGCCTCTTTGTGGATCTGGTCTATCGTCTTGGGGCCCTGGTCAGCCCGTCGTGGAACCCAGTTGTTCTAGGACGGAATCAGAACTTAGGTGAAGCCAGGGCAGCGGGAATTTATTGTGCCACAAGATGGCGCTTGGGAGCGGTGTGTGTGTGCGTGTGCGTGTGCGTGTGTCTATACCCGTCTCAGGTCCAACACATCCTGTAACATAAAGCGGATCCTGGAGGTGGTCTTCCTCTCTTTGATGATTTTCTCCATCTGGTTGAAATACTGGTCCATACGAGGCTGAGGAACAGTGAAACAGTGCAGTGATAATTTAAAATTTGATCCGACTGTACGTTAATGAATTTGGACAGCAGTGCGATGTGGCTAATGTACCTTGGCCTTTTCAAAATCAAGGTCCTTGCCGATAGTGGACAGCAGTCTACACAGGCACTCCAGGGACTCCTCGTCATGGTTTTTGAGCAGCTTCACAATGCAGTCGTGCATGATGACTTCTGTGAGCATTTTAAGCTTAAAGAGCTCCCCAATAAACTTGATGTTTCCCAGGGAGCGCCTCCTGGCTGTGTCCTCAGCCTCCTGTAGCTCCTCCACTAGCCGCTGTTTCTCATCCTGATAACAATCGCGAGGTGAGTGTAAAGAAGTGAAGAAACATGGCAGGAGTGTTTTTCTTTCCACAGCGGCGTTACCTCAGAGGCTGACTCCAGGTCTTTCCTCTTCCTCTCTATGATTTCATCGTCATCTTTATCCTTTTCAAATTCTTTCTGGCATCGGTTTAGCAGCACCTTGCGGAAATTCACAGTGGCTCCCATTTTGTCCGAGATATCGACTCGAAGCTGAAGAGACGACAAAGAGCAAAAAAAAACATGAGAGGACTCTAAACTTTTTTTTAACCTTGTTTATGGAACAACAAAGCCTACAGTGAATGTCATCCTATCTCGGATTAAGAGCTAAAAAAACTCTGCATTGTTATTAGTAACCTTCATTTATCATCTTTATTTAAAGATAACAATCACGATAGGATATGTAATCGCAAAACTGTGACACAACTTACCCCTATAAGGCAGCGACACATGTTGGCGTAGGCCACGGAGAAGTTTGGCTCGGAGATGGCTTTTTCGAAGATCAGATCGATCACGCCTTTCAGTCGCTCCTCCGTGTCAATATTCAGCTCCATCACCTGTTTCATCAGTTGTTGAAACTTTTGAGGAGTCAGTTTGTTGAGGATGCTGCGAACTCTCTTAAAGAGCTCAAAGGTCTTAATCATTTCCGGATCGTTCTCGTCGATTTCCTCTGCCGCGCGGCTGCGTACGCTCTTCTTCACGGAGGGCTTCCAGGCCTTTTCTGCCTTATTCAGTTGCACGTCATCGTTGAGTGACATGCTGGTGATGATCTTCCTCGGCTCTTTCCTCTGGACCTGCTGGGACCGGCGTGAACTGCCAACTCCGATACCCATGCCTGGAGGCTAGTTGGAAGATAAAATTTGCCTTTAGAAAAGTTCACATTTATTGGGTGTGTTAAAAAAAACAAAACAAACAAAAACATAAAACAAACTCACCGGTCCTCTACCTCCTCCCATACCAGGCCTACCAAGGTTTGCAAAAGAAGGCGTGAAGTCAGGTCCACAGTTTATTCCTGGTAGACGACTGGGGTCCAACTGACGTAAAGGAGTCTTGTTGGCCTAAAATGACATGATCAACACTTTTAGACTGACAAAATACCACAAAAAGAAGCTTTAAAACACCAAACATTAATAAATACACTGCACCTTGTCCAGAACAACATCGCTGATGGCTGGGAGCCCCTCAGGCTTGTTCATGCTGGCGGAACTGAACTGAAAGCCCAGAAGAAACTCTCTGTCATACTTCTTCTTCTCCTCTGGGTTGATTGGCTTCCATTGCTCTAAAAAAAAAAAAAAATACACAAAACCCAAATCACACATCGAGTGTCAGCCAAAATAATTTTCATGTTAATATCCTGTTAGCTTCATTAGCATGGAGGGGCTTGTCAACACATTTTAGAATAAAAAAGAACACAATGTTTGGTAGATCTGAATCGCTAATGGTCCAGATTACCAGAATATGGCTCTAAAACAGATGAAGGAACACACACCTTCTTTGTACTGATACTTTTTGTCAATGATAGTTGGCTGGGCAGGATTGGGCTGAATGTTCTCGGCATCCAGCTTGTCCTCCTTGTCCTCCCAGGTCAGGTCGGACTCCTCTGGGGGAGGAGTAGCAGCAGCGGGAGGCTGGCTCTCCTGTGCTGGTGCTGGGGCCGGCTCTGGTGGAGCCACAACCTGCTCCTGGGTCAAAGAAGAAGAAGAGTGAGCGGACGTCTGAAAGGTGGGAACAGCTGGGTCCAACCACAAAGACAAACCTCCTTAAAGGCATCTAGGAGGTCTCCTACTGCTTCCTTCTTATTCAAATCCTTAATCTTCCTTTTTTTCTTTGGCACAGACACAGCAGCTGCACGAAAACACAACTGAACTCAGACCAGAATGTATGTCTCATGTCCCAGTAGATGTTAGGTGCTCAGTCGTACTTCACTGACCTTGCATAGTAGGTTCTACAAGAGCGGGGGTAACCGCCTGGGGAGGAGGGATGTCCTCCCTCTCTTCTGCTGCTGGAGGGGGAGAAGTGGGCACTGGTTCTGATGTGCTTTCACTAATGGAAACTGTCTCTGCAGAAGATGGCTTCTCTTCCTTGGGGGGAGGCTGGGGCACTGGGGCGTTTTCCTCCGCGTCTGCGGCCTCTGGCGGAACCGCGTCTGCAGGAACGGCGTCCTGGACGTCGGCCTCGGCCTGAATGACTGGGTCGACGGGGGTCTCCTGGGGGGCAGGGGTGGGCTGGTCCACGGCTTGGTCGACAGGGGTCTGCGCCGTGTCAGGGTGGGTTGGGGGCGTCTGTGCGACAGAATCTTGGATGATGTCGGGTTCGGCGATAGGGCTGTCGTCGCGCTCTGTTGTACTCACGGCGGCCACCTCGGGGTCCCGCGGTGCTGGCAACGGCAGACCGTTAGGGAGACGGAGCTCTTCAGGCTGTGCAATGGGGGATTCCAGAGTCGCCTCCACATGACCGGCTGGCAACATGGCTGCTGGTCTGTCTGTGTCCAGCTCCAACAGGCCGTTGCTGGCGGAGGGAGGGGCAGCAAGAGTCTCTGAAGAGGGAGCCGCCTCCTCTGCTTTAACCTCCACCTCCTCCGTCTCCGTCTCCTCTGTCACCTCCTGCGGTGCGTCGACGGCTTCTTCCTCGCCTGTTTTGCTTTGCTCTGTGCAGGTGCGCACAAGATCGGGCAGGGGCGCGGGGTAGGCGGGCACCTCAGGCGCCGAGTCCACGCCTTCTGTGGAAGGTGGCGCAGCATCCATTTCTTCTGCCACAGGTGCACTGGGTATATGTGTGGAGAGGGTATGTAGAGAGGTGTCCTCCGTTTCCGTTAGTGGACGGGGGGAAGGAGACTTAGTGTCTGAGTCAGAGGAGGGAGTCGGGGCAGGTTCTGCCCTCGCTAATTCAGGGGTCTTTGACTGAGGAGGAGGGCTCGGTTTCCCTCTGTCATCTACAGGGTCAGATTGGAAAAAACATAGTTGAGAATGTTCACTGAATTAGGGAAACACAAAACTGTGGAGCAAAAAATTGATTGTGGACGTTATTAGCTGATACTTTTGTGTCAACTTCCTTCCCTTTTCAGATTTTTTTTTCTTTTTTAAATCAATAAGGTGGCTCAACACAAAAGGCCAGACCTGAAGATGCTAAAATTAAAACGATTTTTTCCCCTTTAATTCCAAAAGTGACACAAATGTGCCTGCAGAGTGAGCTGTAAAGACAAACTGCAGTTCCTCACACATTTACAGGATTCTGACTTCCACAGATAAAATATTTGTCCCCCGTTTCCTGAAATGACTGCATTTGACAAAGCTATATTTAATCTGTTTAGAAACACATAAGCAAGAAACAGCTACAGCAACTATTGACACCAATTGAAGGGTTTAAATTTTAATTAGACTCAAAAGAAGGAAGAGACAAGGTACTTTTTAAACTCTCATGTTGTTTGCTGCTTTTTTTAACAGCAATATTATTAATACAGTTCCTAATTCTAAAGAATTGATTATCAGATAATGCTGATAGTTTCTGTAGAACTACAACAATTTAAAGAGAGAACATTCAAGATACTGCCTGGTTAATATATACTTTTAATCACATTTAATGTGATTTGATTGAAATAAGTTACAGCCCAAAACCTCTCACTTTGAAACTGAGGGTCAACAAAGGATCTGAAGCACTGTGATCTGATCTCATTAAATTCTGTAATCTGTGATCTACTGATCAGAGAAGTCAGAGAAGGAGCTCACCTGGTCTCACCACGGTTGCTGTGGCACCAGCTGGGGCGCTCTCACCATTGGCCTGTCCCACCGTTGGACTCTCTGTTCCAGATATGGCTGTCTGTTGGCAGAGATCGTGTTTGACCTTTTTCCTGTCGCCTATAAATGAATATTTCCATTCCACTGAAGCTATTTTACATCTGCCCACCTGTGGAGGTGTTGGGGTAGAGCCGCTGCGGCCCCCTGACATTATTTCCTCTGTAATGTCTCGACCACCTTGATTCGGATCTCTTATTCTGATCTGAGAATGGAGAAGAAACATCTGTCAGGGTGAAAAACAAGAAAATAATTGGTGGGAATTACTCAAGAAAGCACATGAGAATCAGCTGGTTGACTATAAATGAGTAAGGGCGAAGCGAAAGGGGGATAAAATATTCCGAAGAAGAGACACGCGAGTCCCTCTCTGGTGACCGTCAGCCCTTTTCTACATCTGCGATGGGCCGACTGCCTTTTAATCACTGGAAGCTGCATCTCACACTCAACACTGAAGCAAACAAATGCAAAAGGAAGCCACCATGGAAACTAGTTGCTTCACAACAGCTTTTCCTTCCCTTTCAGGCTGTGTGCAGGAGCAAGAATCACGTTTTTATCGACGCAGAAAATGAAGGCAAACCCAAAATATTTTCTTCTGCAAACAGAACATCTGGGCGATCGCACGTTCTTGAGGAGTGCCCGTATACGACACATGCTGTCTGGCCTTTTCTCTCCTTGTCATGCAATAGTATGCAATAATGGGAAGCACGTGTTGCTCCACAAGCTTTAAGCCGTAAAAGCTCAGAGTGAGCTCCTCAAACATTCTCTGGGTTATTTTTGACAAACAAGGCTCACAAGGAGACGACTTTTACCTCATTTAATCTGAGTGAGTCATCTCCCAGTAGATTCCTGACCTTAACAGGCCTCTCTCATTCTGTGGCCGGAGTAGTTGCACCAGTTGAATCAGGTGTTGAACTTTAAACTCCACAAACCAGGAACGTAGGTGCAGTCGGTAGCTCTACCTCAACTCAACATAAATACATCCAGGCTTAGAGGAAAGGAAGGAGAGAGAGAGAGAGAGAGAGAGAAAGAGAGAGAGAGCTCCACGCCGGCAGAACAGGGCAGTCCAAAGCCGCGTTTGACTGTCAGCAAGCTAGCAACTCCGCTCCCCCTTCTCTCAAACAGCGAGGGGGGAGGATAAAATGACTGGCCTTGTAAAGCTACGGCACTGGAATGCTGAACCCCGCCCACAAAGACTAAGGAAGAGTTAAAGGGGCCAGAGGGGCAGGGGAGGGAGAAATGGGAGCGTTTCCAGGAAAAAAAAAGAAAACCTTATCAAATGAACTGGAACCGGCAGAGAAAAATCCCCTTTTACCTCCCTCCCTCCGTCCCTCCGTCTGCTTACTTGTCTTGCATGTTGTAGTAGCTCCACAGAAAGCCTTTTTTCCCAGGCTCCCTCCCCCCTGTAGGCAGGAAGCTAGCTGAGCAGGAGGAGCTGGAGCGGGTGCCACAGCGGCAGAGAAACGCTAGTCGGTTAGCCCTTCCGGTTCAGAGGGGGGAGGAGACCGCCGGCCACGTGGGGCTAAGCTATGTGCTGACATGTCCTTCACTCCCTCCCCTCCGGAGTCTGTCATTAACGCGCAGAGACGGAAATTGAGGCTCTAACGTTTACCGCCAGACATTAACACCGTGAAAAGTTGGCTAATAGCGAGAATGCACAACAAAGTTGCAAGAGCTGAGAAAAGAGGTGATATGTATGAGTAAAAGCAAACGACAGGTTTCTTCCACAAACATCTCTCAAACGCACGTACACACGCTGGTGAACAAACACCGCCTGACACACGTTCTAAATGTGGGAGTCTCACATTTCGTGCGGGGGAAGTTCGGAGACAGTGTGCAGAATGCAGAGAATTAGTCAGAATGGACCAAAGTACAGCATAACCACCGATAAGCAAACACATTCAAGACTGATGGGAACCAGCTATTGCACAAGTCTGGTAACAAAACCTCCAAATAAACCACAAAGCAGCTAAAGGGCTGATGAATATATAAGTGACATTGGCAGATTTATTTCAACCATGTTAAATGTTCAGAGATAGGCAGGGATGCACAGAAATAAAGATAGACAGTGAAAGTGCATCCAAAGCTTTAGAATAAGATTCAAAGGTCTGACAAGCAGCACAAAGGAACCGTCACCAGTCCCTGCTCGGACACACGGCAAACATCAAAAAGCTGTCGTTCAAAGTGCTAAAGCCACCTCTGGTAGAACAGAAATCTTATTTCAAACCTTTTTCTCTTCTGCTCTACAGTACCCACAATGCAACTCAACCTGTTTGGTGAGCTGTGACCTTCAGAATGGCGGAATCCTGCTCTGTGCACCGCGTTCTACATTACTTGCATTGTTACCCAGGATGTTTGTGAGACTGAGTGCAGACACAAACATAAATGATGCTTGTGAATGAAATTTGGCTCACCCAGTTCAGACAGGTGTCTCGCTAACATCTGTTCCAGTTTAATGATAGACACAGGTCCATATTCTGGACAAATTATTATTTAAAATACATGTAATAGACACTGTATAATGCACATTTAGGATGATGCTGGTCCTAATGAGTCAGGTGACATCAGTCACACCCTCGCGCGCCGTAGCCGCCTCACAGGCTCTTTCAAAGTAAAAGTCCTCCCGCTGAGGGTGGCGGTAAACTCACCTGTTTGCGTTCCCGTTTAGTGGGGATGTGTTGGGGGGGCTGAGGTGGCGGCTGCTGCTGCTGAGGGGCAGGGTTCATGATGACCGGGGGCGCCTGCACAGACGGGGTGAACTGAGCCTGGGCAGGGTAGTAGGCCCCTGTTGGGGATGGAACACAAACCAAGTCAACAAACAAATAGTACTACAACGCCATCGTACATACGACAGGAAAATTTACCAAATAAAGTAATCAACACAGCCAACCTTTGAAGGTTACATGAGACATTATTTAAAGGAAAAAATGCTTCCTTGTCTCTGACATGAACAGGTAAAAATGGTGGAGATTGGTATTTTTCTGCTGTTCCTCACACTCTGCGCACATTCAGGCCATCTCAAAAGGCAAACTATGAGAAGAGGCTATTCCATCTGGAAGGTCTCGGCAGGTAGGCCTTCCAGTCGTGACGCGGCAGTCTCTCCCCCTCCCCTTTTCTCCCTCTCCCCCGCTCATGCATTCCTTCAGCATTAAAGCTACCACATTAAAAAAAACAAAACAAAAATGCTGCCAATGCGAATTAGAAAATAAAAACTCCACAACTTCCCCAGAACCCCACCAGCCGATAAGGGAAGGTGTCGGCGATACTACCTGTCCTTGTGAGGGCCCCGGGGTCGGCTGTACCCCACTTTCACAGGACCGTGGCCTTAAAAAACGAGCGAGTGTCAGGCGGAAGAGGGCTCAGTGTGAGCCCAGCAGCAGCCCGTCCGCTCTGCCTGGCTCTCTAACTCATGTTACCCAGCCTGCGTTGCTGACCAGAGGCAGCCTAAATATAGTCAAAAGCCCACACCGGCACGGCGAGGGAAAGGGAGGGAAGATGGGGGAGAGAGAGAACAGAAGAAAGACACTTCTCCCTGGACCAGTGTCTTTATAAAGAGCAGAGGAACGTCACCCAGACAGCACCTACCCTGTGAATCCTGCTGCTCCTGGGACCCACGGTTCCCCATGACCAGGGCTTAACTAAATGTCGACACAAAAAACACGAGGGGCCGGGGAGGGGGGAGACTTCAGTCCCCCTCCGCGTGTTCTTCCTGTCCTCTCTACAGGTGCCCTCTCAGTTTGACTTGGTCGAACACTCGCTCTTTTTCCATCCCGTCTCCGTAAGGCTCCTCCCCCTGACCTTCCTGCTTCCTCCGGCGCCTCTCGCTTTTTTCCCTTTACTCCTCCTCTAGGAAGACACGGCTCAGTTATGTCATCCCCCCCACCCACGCACCCCCTTCGGCCTTGACTGCTGATCAAATCTTTGCTGACGAAGATGTCACAACCTGCTGCGAAGGGGGTGGCCTGTGTGTGCGCACATGTATGTGGGAAGGGTTACGCAAATGCTTTGGCTCTGAGGGGCGAGCAGTTTTAAAAATAGTCAGCATGTGTGTGTACCTGCTGCTAGAGAAGGACCAGCGTACCCAGGCTCTGAATGAAGTCAGTGGTCAGCGTACACCTTTAATGCAAACACTCCGACTACAGTCGCATAAACAGTTCATGTGTGATGTGGTGAAATAGTAAACAGCCCTCACAGCCCCCGCACTCCAACAGCATGCTGGTCAAACACAATGGAACTCTTTGTCCACACGTTTTTAACCTAAATTCCTGAGAACTTTAGGGAACGCCACCAACTCTGTTTGAATTAGGAGATTGGGAAATTTTAAAAAAAAAAAAGAAGTTTTGTGTGTACACACACCAAAGAAACTTAACCAAGGTAATCTTCTAAAAAAAAAAAAAGAAATATTTTATACTTTCTGATGTGTAATGTTGTGAAAAGACCTGTCTAGATGGTTTAAACACTTTCTAGATGCGTTGCCTCTGAAACGGTTTCAGAAGTGTAGCTGGATGAATGGAGCGTGTCGTGCACACTGAGGAGTCTTTAGTGTTTTCACGATAATTAATTCAGCTCAGTGCATTCTCCCGCTGATGAATTTAGGCTCAAACAAAGGCGACACATAGTTAAAATACCTTTTAGTGGGGGGTGTTAGTGGGTTTGATAAGACTTGCGATAACCACCAGTCGCCACTAGAGAGTGTGCCAGTACATGTGATGATGAGGAGGGTGTTACTCATCACAATCCTTTTTTTTTATTTCCGGGGTGCAAGTTAAACTCTTTTTTTTTCATGTAATTGTTGTCTTTTCAGTAATTGTTACCCACTTGTGAGTGGCTACTGTTAAATGTGAAGTAAAAGAGGTAAAACTGCAGGGCGTGCAGAGCCTCTTACCATAGGTACCATATTCTGCAGGACTGGTGCCTGGGTAGAAGCCGGGGGTGCCTGTTTGGACTGGGTACTGCTGGGGTGGGGCCACATAGGTCGTTGAACGGTACTAAAGAAACAAAGTAGGTGATATAAGTCTGAGTTTCGGTGGATGTCTCATTGAAAATAGTGATAAGACTACATGAGTCTGCACCCCCCTACCTGTCCAGGTATGAAGTAGGCAGGTCCCTGTGGTGAGCTGGGGAAGGGCAACTGTTGCCCTGGGATCATCATCATTTGCGATCCGGCCTGATAAACGTGCGTGGGCGCCACAGGCCGGGGGCCGCTACTGGGAGGGATGCCCCGTGGCGCACTGCTCGGAGGCAGGTTGGTTCTGTTGTTGTAGTAGGACTGGACGGGAGGCAGGGGAGCAGACGCAGGTGTGACAGCGGAATAAAAGGGTAGAGAATAGAGAGAGAGAGAGCACAAATACACAGGAGGAGGGGGGAAGACAGAGAACAACAGAAATGGTTAAATTCATCAGTGAGATCTGTGATACTAAACTCATGGTGTGTTCAGGAACCTATTTAAGAATAAATGTACCCTACAAGCATACTGGCCCTGCCTGCCAGAAGAGCTAAAGCAGCTAACGCTAGCTCATTCAAAGCCTCTTCATTAGCATTCTAGTCGGCACAGGGGCTTAATGCTGTAACCAGCAGAACGACACTAAGCCAAGAATGTTCACCAGTAGCAAACACTAGATTCACACTTCCTTCAGAGGCTGAAGCCGGGATGGGAAAAGTGAGACATAGTGGAAAACAAAGTTACCTGTAGTGACCTGAAGCTTCCCTTGAGCAGCACAAACACAGATGACAGTAAAGAAACATCAAATCGAAAGCAAAGGAAAAGGTGGGAAAAGAAGAGGAAGAAGAGAGTCAAAACAATCAGTCAGTGGGAAGCCCCGCGAAAGCGCGGAGCCTGAGCCAAGCAGCCAATTCACGAGAACCATGGGCACAATGGGCAGATCGGAGCTGCATGTTCAGGTTCAGAAAACTACTTCTAAATGGGGTGAACCATTCTGGGGTTTGTTTCTGATCATTTCAATGCATCCATATTTCCGGACATTCGTTTTCGCAGGACTTGAGCTGCATCACCCACATTTTACCAATCATCTCACAGTGTACTGTAAATTATTTTCCAACAAAACTGATTTTCTATTCATATTTCTCGATATATTCCTTAAAATATTGTAGTTATGTTCTCAAAAACAACGGCCAGCGATGAAAACTTGACTAGATTCTGTGTGGCTGCTGTTAGCGGCGCTGTTAGTACCTGTTGGTGTAAAGGCCGGGGCCCTGAGGCAAACTAGAGGAGAAGATGCAGACAGGACAGAGGTTACAGGAAAAAAAGCACCACAATCATGCATCATTTTCAAACCGATCGGTTTTCTCCTCCACTTCGGACGGAGGAACACGAGCGCCTGTTGAAAAAGCTCGGCGTGTTTTGGGATCGGCTGTTCTGAGCCAACGAGCGCCTTTTGTTTTTGGAAAAGTGAGGCCAGAGTTGGCGGCCGTGGGCGTTGCGGCGTGCAGTGGGTGGGCCTACCTGTCGGGGCTGTGCTGATGGGTTCATCTGTGGAGGTGGCGGGGTGGCGAACACAACCGAGGGGGGCTGCCCGGGAGGAAAGGAGGACTGCGGGAGACGGCAAAAGGTGTCAAGAGTCGAGCAGGAAACGGGGGGGAAAGTGAGGGAGGAGAGCATGGAGATGCAAGTCATTATAGTTTTTTTCCTTTTAATAATTTCAAATAAATAAAGAAAGAAAGAAAAAAAATCTGGCTGTAAACGCCTCCACGCAATTTGCTTCTTAATGTGTGCATAATATTGCCGTGATGACAATTCTCTTCCTTTCGGGGGAAATGGAGGAAAAGAAAGCAGTGAAAAAGAAAGGAATAAAGTCCCATGAAAGCTTACCTGTGAAAGGCCAGGCGAGGGGGCAGGGTGGGGGGCGGAGGGGGATCCTGTTAGAGGCTGTGGTGCTTTATTCATTTCACGGGGTTCTGCATGTGGAGGCAGACGTGGACCTGTGCAGGCAGAGAGGGAAACAAAACAGTCACACACACACACACACACAGTGGTAAATCACCGAGGACGGCCCATCCCAGGTCAAATTTGCTTTCGGGAGACGGTGGGGACGATTGTTTCCTTCTGCAATCACAGACAGCAGGAGGGCCGAGAGCGCGTCCAGATATTTGAATGTTCTCATCTCCAGATAACAGCTCATTATTGCCATAACATGGAATTCCTTCCAAATGCTGCGATAAAACTATCTGTTATCAGGTCATTTCCTGTTATTACTCCGGGAGTAAAGCAACAGCAAACGCACGAAGTGTCTGTCAGATTCCTCATTGTTGATCCCTGCCCGGCAGCACTGTTGCAAGTTTTTATTTCCCAAAACCGGTTTTCAAGTAATCCAAATCGCATCGCATTATAAAAGCAGTACAAGAACTATTTATGTACAAAAATAAGCAACACTGTCCTGAAAAGCCTTAAATGCCCTGTAGTTCCTGTACCGTACGGGTGGAAATGACCTGAAATGACGATTCGGAGAGATAAATGATCGTGGGAATCGTGAAAAGCATATTCACCACCTCAAATTGTACCTCGAATCTATCGAGGGTCACGGTACAGTGACACCTGGGATATTTATAGCTGAAGCCCAGATTATCTACGCATGACACAGAAGACGTGGAGTAAAAATCCTGAGTCATGATGAATCAGGAAGGAGCGTTCTTTTTTTTTCCCCACAGGAGAGGAAATCTTTCCGCAGCAGTGGTTGTAATCACCACGGTTACCGCGACTGTGTCGGCACACCGACAAGAGATACCGGATACTGTCGGAGGTTTGATTCTTTTTACTGGAAGATGAAATTCCTTTCGAGGAATTTGCCGATTCTCCGACAACAATGGAGGCCCACGGCAGCCGTGAGGCTCTGGGAAACGTCAGTGTGGGAAAAGTTGGAAGACTGTCAGGCGGGCAGAAGCTGTACCCAGAAACTGATCTCAGGAGGACGTCGGACCGACGACCTGAAGCGAACCTGACACTCGTATCGGCATGCTCCACTCTGAAGCATCAGGGCCAACTTAACCATACGACAACCGCTGCGCCTTTAGGAAGCATTATTTTAGAGAAATATCGCTCGTGTCTAAGTGCAACAGGCGTTCCCGCAGTAAAGCTTCTCCACCATCAGCAGTGTGATAGCGCGAGGTTTACGGAAGGGTTAGATTTATGAACATCAACTTTAACTGTGCTTCACACCTCTTTGGTAACGAGCGTCTGCCTGTGAACAAGAACAGAGAGCAACAAATCTGTTAAAAAAGGGATTTAGGACATTTTGCTCAAATTCAGGCAAACTTGGTGAAGAAAACAAAAACAAGGACAACAGTTGTTTTACTTAAGATAAATAGATAATATTTAGTAGAACAATACCATTTCTCTATATGTAAGCAACTTTATTTTTCACCAATAACTCCATCCAACAAGGGCATTGTTGGGGCTGTGAAAAGATGTATTAAAAGTTCAAATTAAAGCCCAGTTGTGACAAATAAAACGATCGCCAAACCCAGACTAGCCACTGTAAATTCTGCAGGGTGCCCCACATATGCATGCCTGAGCTAAAGTGTAATTATATCTAATTACACTCTTGCAAAAACAATAACATCAGTGTAAAGAGACAGCTGCAGAGGGCGTGACGCCTTTGCTCCAGGGGTCAGATTCTGAGAAAGGTGCGTCCATTTTGGTCCCTGACGGGAGGTCAAATGTCTGCGGTCCCCAAATACCCCTCATGCCTGCTGCAGCACGCAAGCCGGCGGGCACACACTCGTGATGCGGCCTCTCGACCCGGAGCTCTGGCACCACAACCGTGTCAGGAGACGAGCCTGCTTCTTCACAGGTAAATCACGCGTGTCGCCTGCCTGTAGCGTGGGGCTTGTGCGCTGACACAGGGGCGTGTCTGCCCGTCTACTCACACGCACGCACGCACGCGCGCACACACACACGCACACACACACACACACACACACACACACACACACACACACACACACAGCAACACTTATCGGCAACGCAGTGGAATTGCCACACGCGTAAGAAAATCACGGGTTTCCCACAAGCGAGGAAAATGGTGTGACACTGTTAGCCATGATGCTAACCTCTTCCTAGGCCCGACGTGGTCTTACCACGTGGTTTGGCTCGTGGTTGGCGCGATGCAAACGCAGACGCCGGCTTCGTGCCAGCCACACCTCGGCCCAAAAAACGGCCGTGGCAACCACCTAAGTCGCCCAAAGCGTACAACATACCAGGCAATCTTCGGAAAAATGTCAGGCGAAGGCAGGTCGGAGCTGGTGGTGCAGATTAACGGCAATCTCAACCCTGGTAGCTAGTCAAACGGACGACTACCGGTTTTTAATTGGTGCGTTCAAGGGCCGTTGGAGCCTCCTGGCCGTCGGAAAGCTTTAGCCAGATTCCTATAAGTTAAAAAAATACGGTAGCAGCGATGTCACGACGTGGTGGGAAACAACCTTAGCCGGAATGACTCAGGCACCTCGCTCTCGGTTGGCAGCTAAGCATCGTCAACACTAGCATCGTGCGTTTAAATCGGTGAGGAAAGATCTCACCCAAGGAATAAATATTTGAGTGGTATCTTGTTCAACCAAATTATCGGAACGATTGGATGTCATCGCCTTCAAAACAAACACCCTGTCAAACCAGCCACCCACAATTCTGACAACCCATTGCGGTCACATTATTACCAAATCATAAGCTATACGTGCTAGAACATTAAAATGAATGTGCGTGATTGATGAACAAAGATCGGAGATAACATTTTTAAACTCTAAACTCAGATTCTTAAATCGATTACCTAAATGTTACATGGCTATCACACACTGTCACGGATCACGCCACAAGTATAATTGTATAACTTCCACGTGTTTTGCATACAGCAGCGCCGACGAAGACGCCGTATCCAGACTTCAATTTAAGAAAAACACGACATCAGCAGAACAAGATAGTAATTTAAGACCGATAGCTTACGACACCGTACAGCCCACCGTGGAGGTAGTTAGCATTCAGACTGCTAACACTACAAATTGCGACGAAAACAACAACACCGGAGTGGGAACGAGTACGTGTCGCTCGGCAGATAGACCAAATTATCCTCAGCACAATGTATTTCAGGACGTCACAGTGGTAAAGATTAAACTTTGGTGTGTACCTCACTTTTAGCTTGCTAACCGGACAAGCTAATGTGAAGAAAGAACACCCACGTCGTATTAGCATGGAAAGCTAGCAAGGAGCTAGCTGGCTAATCCCCGAAAACAGCAGGAGAACCAGTTTGCAGCAATCAGCAAAGAAAGTCGCCCCAGTAAGACATACGACCAGACGTAAAAGTTAAACAATAGTTATGTTCGAACACGATCCCAAAGTCTCCACGTATCACCGCTGTTATATTTTATAACACATTTATTAGAGGACTGTGGTCATTACCTTTCTCTCCTTGAGTCCGCAGAGCCGGACGGACGGAAAATCTTCGCGGAAGCCGGTAGGTAGGTAATTCCGGTCGGGGTACCAGATCTGACGGTAGCTCCTGATCCAGGAGAAATACGCGTCTGCAGACCCAGAGACGGCAGATTCAGGGCCGCACTTTCAGGACCGCAGTTCTAGGCCTCCCTGCTTTCACAACAGCGCCACCTGGCGACTGGGAGGACAGTCTGTTCCCGCATTTGCAGACACACTAATAGCGCCTAAAAAGAAAAGCATTATTAATTATATTTTCCGGTATCGATAAAATTTGCAGATCAGCATCTTTCTGCGACTAGTTTTCCTTTTAATAGAAAACAGGGAACTACATCTTAAATTATCCAGGAGTAGACTTTGTGTTCATTTGTAGAAAGTTTAAGCTGTAGCGTACAAGTGCGGGGCAGACGTCGCCAGAGGTTGGATGTTCTCGCGGGATTTCAAAGTATTCTCCGATAACGGGTGGGAAAAAAGTACCACGAAAAACAGAAAAAATTACCACGAAAAACAGAAAAAATTACTTCAAAAAACAGAAATAATTACCCCAAAAAACAAACAACCAAAAAAATTACTCCGGAAAACAGAATTAATCACCCCGAAAAACAAACAAAAAACAGAAATAATTACCCCGAATAACCACGGATTTTTATTTTTTGAAGTGAATGCAATACGCTTCCGTACCGTACTTCCGTACATCTGGACTTGTGTAAGTTTTCTTTAAAAACGGTTCGCTTTTTATCCAGAAGGCTTCATCAGTTCAGTCATCTTCATCTTAAATTGTTGAAGTATTGAATTGAAAGTAAATGCCTGCTTCTATCCCCTGGACAGCTGGGATGGGGCTCCAGCGGCCCCCCTGACCCACAAACCGAAGATGGAATAGTTATAATGCCGTTTGTGGAACTGAGACTGACGGATGTTAATGAAATGAATCACTTTCTCAGGAAATGTTGATAACTGGACCAAGAACAGATATTTACATTTTGCTGATGTTCAACATTACCGTTCTGAGTGTAAATCATAATATGTAGGAGAATTTTTAAGTTTTTAATTAAACTATAAGTTTTCCCAAAGTTTGGAGTCTCTGAAATATATAAAAATTAATAGAAAACACACAACAGTTTTATATGAAAATACCTTCAGGAAGTGTGTTTACCACCATATATTGTTCTTACTTGAAAGTTAGCTCCAGTGAAGGCGTGCTGATTCAGGTGGCAGATTTTTAGGCTAGATTAGATTCTGTTCAGATATCCAAGGTACTTGGAGAGATCCAAGTTTTAGCAGTACCAGGAGTTCAGGCTGTAGGAACACAAGGTTACATAATTATTTAACTTTATGATCCAAGCCTCGTGGCTTTGAGAAAGATGAACGGGTCCTGAGAGGTTAACTGATGTTTTCTGACTTTCAATCAGGACTTTAGGAAACGACACACACTGAAGCTGAGATTGAAGATCAGTTCTTTACTGTAACAAAAACACACTTAAATGGTCTAATTACACCAAGAGTATCTGAGCAACACATTTAAACAACCGATGTGGGCTGAAGCATTGGTTATTTACTAATTAAATATGTAAAGTTTGGTGAAGTTTACCCTTTTAAACCACTACAAGCCAACCGTGTGATTCCTGTGAGACATGGTTGAGTGGATGAGGTCCCAGTTTCACCCTCGTCGTGTCAGACCACTCTAATTAACCCATCCCAGGGCATTCATTTTTAATGAGTGCTGGATCTGGGCAACAGAAAACAGAAGGGGGAGGCCTGCTTTGCTCTTTTTATCCATTAAAAAAAGCCTGGGATACCCTTAAAAAACAGAGCACAAGCCCAGTGGGAACAAACTTTTTTTTTTATTTTGTGGGGTGGTCTCTAAGTTTCATAGTTGGGGTTCTTGCGGAGGATTACAAAGCCCTCCAGGATGGGTGTTACAGGAAGGTACTCCTCTGTTGCCAGCTCAGCCCTCTCTCCGTGAGCCAGCAGAACCGGCGTTGTGTGGGTCTGGAAACCTGTGATGGCCTTGGGCTTTCCCGCTTGGCCCACGACATCCACCGCCTGTCACCAAAACAGGACAAATGCTTAAAAAACACAACTCTCGCTTCAGTTTTTCCAGTTAAAAGAAGCACTAATGAGAGTCACCTGTCCGACTCGAACGGACACGGGCAAGGGTCGCAGCTCCTCGTCAAAGGTCACGAGCATACGTGGCTGCATGGCTGCCACCAGGCCGTACAGAATGTAGTGAGATTTCCCCAGAATGACTGTAGGATTCACAGTGAGAGCATGAACAGAGGAACCACCGAGCAAATACTGCTTTAAAAAAAAGAAAAAAAGGAATTGGGAAATATGTTTAAAAAAAAAAAAAAGAGCTCACTGTTTTTGACGTCAAGGAAGGAAACAAGAACAGTTAGCAGCCCAGCTACAGCCACCTGACTCATCAGCTGCCTGTCGCTATGGTAGGGACAGAGTGTCAGTGTTCCTTTGCCCAGGTGAGTCAGACCCTGTGGAAGCACAGAAACAGACGGTAAATATTAGCTTCAGAGCACCAAACCTTTACTCCTTTCGTGCTGCCACGCACCTGAGCCAGTCGGACCATGAAGAGGTTGTTGGGGTCTTTAGCATGGTACTGGGCTAGCTGCCTCAGCATGGCCGCCAGACGGGCGTTGTTTGTGCCTGGAGGGGGGGAAAAAAGCAATCAGGAGACATGATCTTCCTAAACCCACAATGCTCACAAAGCCATGGAGGAACTGGATTATTGAAATCTTTTCTTACCGCTGCCCACCATGCCCATGGCAAAGATGGAGTTGTGTGAAACTCAGGGTCGGCATCGTGGGAGAACTTGCTGAGGGTGTCCAAGATGTTCAAACGAGGGTTGGACACGGAGATGAGCGCCAAGGCCAGGGGCACTGCTCGCCTCAGGGTGGGCTCACCATAACGCAGCTGATGGACAGAGATGGGATGCCAATTTGTGTTTTCCAAACAAACAATAGATGGTAAAAATAGGGAAACAATGGCATGTTTAGTTTGGAGCAAAAGATATCGCAGAAGAAGCAACAACAGTTTGACAATAAACTGACCAGATGTCCAAACGTTCGTAGAGCCATTTCCGAACCAATCTCTTCTCCCATGGCAATGAGGGCGATGCCAAGAACAGCTACGCCCTGAGAGGAGAAGCAAAGGTGTGAGAAATCAAGCCAGAATCCATCTGGAAAAGAACTGACGCAAACAGCTGGTGTGAAACAATCTTTACCTGATGGGAGCCCATGTCAGACTCTTTCTTATCCTTGTCCTTTTTGTCTTTCTTCTCCTTGTCGTCCTCCTTTTCTTTCTCCTTGGCTTCGTAGTGCTCACTGCAGATGTGCAGAAGCTGCTGCACCTTCAGCACATTACCGGACCCTGAGATGGAGGCGAAAAAAAGGAAAATTCAGATTAAAGTCAACTCAGGCTGCACCACAGGGATATAAAAGTGTTTGACACACTGTAAAAGTTCAGTTTCACTCATCAGCAGACTGCAGCCATATTCTTTTGACCTTTTTCTTTGGGACTGAATCGGGCTCCAGGACTGTTCTGCTTCTCTGTCAGTCAGAGTTTTTGGAGGGCAGCAGCTTTTCCAACTCACCTGCATATGCACAGATGTCCACCAATGTGTTGGCAAAGCTGCGGAAAGGCTCAGGAACGACTTGTAAAGCTGCTAGAGTCGTTTCAATGGCCTCTCCTTTACCTGTGGAAAGAAAATATACAGTAACATCAGCTCTACATGCACGTACACATCGATTCTGGGTGATTCTAAAGGGGCCAGTTCTTACCCAAGTGGTTAAGTCCTAGCCCTAAAGGCAACCAGTGAGCATACGAGTCTTTCAGCTCTGTGTCGTTCTTCTCCATGATGGTCTGAAGAATTGTGGAGGTCACATCTCCGTTACATTTGACAATTCCACAGGCCAGGAGAGCACCGGACTAAACGGGCAGGTGATACGTTTAAGACAAACAACAATTACTTTTCTTCCTGTGTGATAATCCGATGAGTGATTCAAGCAGTAGGAATCAAAAACTGTTATTCAAGAGAATCACACTGTCCTGATCTAAAAAATAAATAATTTTTTTACCTTAATGTAATCCTCAGAAGAATACAGATATTTGTCTATCTGAGTCAAACCACCATCCACGTCCCACAGACAGGATCATACCCAGGGAGGCTGCGGCACTCAGCATGCCTGTGGACATTAAATCATCTTTACCGGCTGGACGGCAGAAATGTGGAACGGAAATCTGAAGATAACTGGTGTGGACTCTGTTGTGGACTGCGTCCGCGACGTGTTCCTTTACCGTGGTCCTTGTTCTTGTACAACCATTTGTTGCCATCATCTGTGAGCAGCTTGTCCTGTCCAAAGGCGGCGTTGACAAAGCCGTTTACGAAGGAAGAGGCCAAGTTCATACGAGCAGAGTCCACCTGGGAGCCGCTGCCTCCCGAACCCTGAGGGATACAGAGGTCTTACCATGAAAGTTATAACGATTATCATCCACCAAATACAAAAGACTTTGTTCGACTTACTGTTGTTTTCCAAATGGGTTTTGTAGATATCATCTGGAACTTTGGGTTCCATTATGTCCAACTGGTGACAAGAAGATAAGTTTGTTACAATTTATGAAATATTAAAATGACACCTCTTTTTGCTATGATAAAAATGTGTTTATCCTCTCAGGTTTTCAGTCAGTCAGTAATCCCCTACAGAAAAAACACAGCTTCTAATCTCTTCTGTTCCTCTAACCTCTCTGGCTAGGGCCAAGAAGTTGCTATTGAGCTGCACATTGGACATGATTTCCGTCAGGTCCTCGTAGTCCTCAACATCTTCATTAAGCTCCAGGAACATGCCATGGCGACCCAGCATGAAAGCCATTTGCTTCTGGATAACTCTGAAAGACAGAGAAAGTTGAAGACCTGCATTAAAATGCTTCAATTTAAAAACTACTTGTTAGAATTGGTTAAAAAAAGGCTGAACAACAGTCATGCTAACATCCTACGACATAAAACTGTGAAATCTTACATGTCTTTGCAGGATGTAAAGATGTTTTCTACCAGCTCAACGTCATTGAGCATTAAGGCCAAGCGCAGGGCTTCCGGGTAACGATTAAACTTCCGGAAGATGTTCAGGGCGCATCTCAGCAGTGCTGAGTTTTCTGGCTCAGGAACATAGCTCACACAGCTGGGAAAGAACAGATGAAACACCCATGAATTACAGGTACAGGTGTGCCAAAATGGTTGAGCAAAAATGGTTCTAGTCAAAATGCCGAAACTACCTTGTGAGGTACAGACAGACTTTGCCGTAGGCGTTTTCATCGATGTAGTCCTCCAACATGTCCAGTCTCTCAATCTCCATCAGCAGGTCACAGGCCTCGTGCTCGGCATTGTGAGCCATGTTGTAAGGGACAATTTCTTTCACAAGTTTTAAAAGGGTTTCCTGTTGTGTCTTGTCATTTTCCTCCACCTCCTGCCACTCTTTAGCCACCTCGCCAGCCAGGTGCCTGAAAGATGGACAAAGTTTAACACCTACTTTTCTTGACTAAAACGTTGACCAGGGTAAATATATCCAACTATGTTTCTTAGAATGCTGCCATCTAGTATCAGCAACTCCTGCGCTGTGTCTTACCTGACATATTCGTGTCCCCAGGAAGCCAATTCTTCCTGAGAGCCTAGCAGACGATACTTCAAACACTCTCTCTCACCACTCATGGTCATGGCGAGCACTGACACCACGTCAGCACAGAATCGCTGCAAAAAAGTAACATTTCAATTAAAAGAGTATCACAGGTAGTATTAAACTAAACTCCCAACTATGGCACAAGGAATATAAAACCTAGTTTTTGTAAAAGATTCTTTTATGGAGCACACCAATGCTTACTTTGTTCTCTCCGGGAGCCATGCCATCATAGATCTCTTTGAGCTTTCCATAATGTGGGCGCAGGAATTTGAGGGGCTTGGGTACCGAGGTCATGGATGTAGTCGAGGAGCGAATCTGCCTGCGCAGTTCTTCCAGTGCAGGATGGTACAAAGCTGTGTTCTTTTCCTGCAAGTAGACAGGGGAGTGTCAGTTTGTTTTATACTACTACATACAGAGGAGAATATAGAGAAAGCCAAATACTTACACTTAATCTCTCCACCATCATTTCCAAGTCCTCCTGTAGCTGTTTGTCCTCTTCAGACTGAGAATTGGTAAAGGAAAATACATGAACAATCTTGACCCAGACATTAAATAAAGTGCTGTTTTGTGTGTAGTGATGCAAAGATGTTCCAACACATGTACCTAATTAGATGTCCATTTCCTGAACTTTACTAACTCAAAGCTTGCAAACCATTATTACGTTCGTGACATTTTTGTCAATCTACGTCGGCGATTTTTTCATTTAGTGAGGTACCCAAATTGAGACAGACTACGGTAAATGAAGTTTGCACGTCAGGGAGCACAGCAAATGACAAGCGCAGGCAGCAGCGACAACACCTAGCGAGCTAATGTTAGCTCATCGGCTAACGAAGGCTAAGCTAAATCAAACCAACTGTGATAAGCGTCTATGTTCTATTTCTAAGAACAACAACTATGTTATAACTAATAAACAAAACAATGCACTTGATTATACATAGGTTAACACCGAGAGCTTTACCCATTCAGGATTTACTGGCACTGAATTTGGCCTGCTCAACCATGTTGTCAAAGCGGCAGTGACTAAGGCAAAATAATAGGCTCCTTGGCAGTAGAGTTAGCACGTAATTGAAAGAGAAAACCCCACAAACTCACCAACTCTTGCTCCTCTTTCTTATCCTTGTCTTTAGTTGAGGGCTGTTGCCCCTTTTCCTTTTCCTTATCCTTCTCATTGGTCTTTTCGGTCTTTTTTTCTTTGTTTTTTGCCTCTTCCATTGCTATGAATCTATGAACCCTCGATTAGCAAACGGAACTGTAGGATGCTGCGGTGAGCGAATCTCTTCTTCTACGGTATCGAAACTGTTCTTTTTTGGTCTATCGCCCCCCGTTGGTAGATTGTCACATTGTTGCCCTTGCCTGCTTCAGGTCTCAAAAACGACGGAAGTTTCATGTTTATAAAAATCTAAATTCATTTTAAACAATCGGACGGTTGCAGATGTAGCTGTTTGTCGTCATATAACCACAAAGTTTGCTGTTATGTGTTAAATACAGTGACAATGTGTTGTAAGATTTTTAAATACACGACGAACTGCCAATACATCAAATTTCCGACAGTTATAAAGTAGCACGATTCGTTTGTCACATGACCACCTGGAACTATATCACATGCACTGTTTCCCCACTCAGGTCAACATGGCTTTTAGAAAGTGTTCTATTTTCCCTTGTCAGGGGACTTTGCTGTTGCTGTTTCTGTGCTGTCTGTTTGGAACAGGGCGGGCAGCGTTTAAAGGCTTCAACCGGTTTAAAGTGAGGCGGGAAACAGATCTCAAAACAGTGTCTGACGAGCAGTGGTTTATTCAAAGATTAGATCACTTCAGTGCAGACAGCAGGGAGTGGAAACAAGTAAGTATCAAATGTTTGTTTTTTGAAATAAAGGTGGTGACTTCGATCTTTTCTACATGCAAACAAATGCAAGCATTAGGTCCACCCGTCGACTTCCTTGTGTTTCATGTCCCCGACAGAGGTACTTTGTGAACGAAGCCTTCTACAAGCCCGGTGGTCCGGTGTTTCTAATGATAGGCGGAGAAGGTGCAGCCAGTCCAGCCTGGATGCAGTATGGTACCTGGCTCACCTATGCGGAGAAGCTGGGAGCTATTTGCTTCATGTTAGAACACCGCTTCTATGGAAAGAGTCACCCGACCAGGTTCGTGGGATGCAGATATCAGTCCCTTCAGTGAGAAAACTAGGATATTAAAACAGATGCGCTCCACATCATGTAGGATTTATGCTATACTTTATAATCGCAATATATCAACATTTGTTTATATTAATTATAGTAAATAGTCTCATGATTTGTATTGTCTTTTCCTGGTTTATAAATAAAATGTCACTAACTCTTCCTACCACTAGATGGCGCTCTAGTATCTTGAGGTCAGTGATGTCGTTAGTGGGCAAAATGTGCATGAGTCAAATTCAGGTCCCTCTTCTGCTTTTTTTTCCATTCAGTGACCTTAGCACGGACAACCTGCGTTTCCTCAGCAGCCGTCAGGCGTTGGCAGACCTGGCGCACTTCCGAACAGTGATCGCAGAGGCCCGTGGGCTGACCAACGCCAAGTGGGTGGCCTTCGGTGGATCGTACCCAGGGTCCCTTGCTGCTTGGTTGAGGCTGAAGTATCCTCACCTGGTCCATGCCGCTGTAGCCACGAGTGCACCCATTCATGCCACTGTTAATTTCCCAGGTACAAACAGCCAGCCTTTACCCAAAACTCAAGCATTTGATTCGTTTCGCTTTGGTTGGGAGTAGGCAAACGTTTGCTCCTTTAATCTCTTGTCATTCTGGCTCTCTCTGTGTGTTGTGATCGTATCCAGTGTTTTAAGTGTCACGTCCCTTTTCTGTGTGTTCTGCCAGAGTACCTGGAGGTTGTGTGGCGTTCGCTGGCCTCAGAGGATGCAGCGTGCCCCGTGCTGGTGAAAAACGCCTCCGATACCCTCGCCGAGCTTCTGAAGGACCCAAAGACTTATGACAACATCACCAAAGACTTCAAGTATGGAGGCCACACCTTCTTTCCATCTCCATTCTTTATTCAGCTTTATGTTTGGAATGAAGATGAATGAAAGGCTAAAGGTGCGCTTACAGACTTTCTGCCTCGGAGTCTCGCTGAAGCCCCGTCCTTGTGCCCACTCTGACCACAGTTGGCATTTTTTTCTGCTGCTTGCACGTCGTTCTCACACCGTTTATGCAGACGTGTCGTCACACGGGCACAAACACATACCCGTGTCACAAAGGACGTTTCAAACCACTGTGACTCATGTAAGACAACATTTAATTTTCTTTCTCATGGTGTAGCCAGCATCTTTCACCATGTGCCAAGACATGCTGCAGGCGTGGTTGTTTGTTTGTTTTGTCTACATCTTTACGCACCCGCGGCAACAGGAGTGAACAACATGCACATTTATTTCCTTCCACCTCATTACTGCTTTTCACCGATGAGCAAGGCAGCACATGTATATTTACTCTGACGGAGTCATAGTTTGTTGCGACAGCAGGAGCCCTGCAAAACCCTGCCGGGGTGAACAAGGCTGCAGCCGATGCTAATGGCATGGCACCGCGCTTGTAATGACTACGTTGCATGTTACTCATTGATTAGTGGTTTATCTAAAGGTCAGTGTATAAAGTTTTGCTACTTCTAGTAGGATTTAAGTTGTGTTTTTATGAATTTTCCATGACTGACACAAATTTTTCCTGTTCTTACCAGTCTAGAGGTTCATCAATCTGGAATAAAATAGTTCATATTCTAGTCTATAGAGGCAAAGCAGCATTTCAGCAGCATTTCTGGAGGGTTTTTTTTTTTACATGAAAACCTTCTCAGACAACACTTTGGTTACTATTTCAAGTCATAAACATGGTAAAAAAAAATTAGCTTTCTTTGCAGTGTTTTAGGTTCCAAACAGACATTTTTGTAGTTTGCATGTATGAAAACACGGGACGCATTTTAACACCAGCTTTTGCTTTTCCTCTTCTCCAGCCTGTGTTCCAAACTGCAGATCCAGACTGAGATGGACTCAGCTCAGTTCCTGGAAACACTGGCTGGCAACTTCATGGAGGTGGTCCAGTACAACGAAGACAACCGAGCATTTGAGGTGAGAAGTGACAAATGCCGCCGTTTGTCCCTCGTGGCGCGAGGCTGGGGGAGAGAGGCGCAGCTGGTGTGGAGCTGGTGCAGCTCAGAGGCTGACCTGCTGTCTCCTGGTTCAGTGGCAGGCAGTTATGAGGAGGGGTGCTGACAGCAAAGAGGGGTAATAAACCTGCAGTGTTAACAGGGAGGGGCCTGGGGCAACTGAAGTTGCACTTTTAATATAACCAGACTTATAGGGTCTCATTAGAACCTGTTCAGTTAGCGTGCTTGCCCCACTTTAACTGGTCAGTTTAGAACACACAAATATAACACACAACTTCAGTATTCAAGCCTTGAGCAACAAAGGACTAAATGCTTGTATTATCTGTTGGTCTAGTGTGTCTTTTCCTTCCCTTATTTGGGCCTATTTTACAAGTTAGGCCTGTATTTTCTCCACCCTCTCTGTCCCCCTGGTACTTTGAGGAGACGTGAGTCTGGTTACCAATAAGCCGAGGTGGAAAACTAACAAAAGACTCTATGGTCTCTGTGGCTTCCTGTCGTCCCTGGCAAAAAAGAAGCGTCTGAAAACCCCCCAGAGTGCTCTGTAGCACCGTCGGACAAGTACAGGCAACAGCTGCCTCTGCCACAAAGGGCTCGGTGTGCAGAAAGTGAGGTTTTAGATACCGGTGAGGAATTTTTGGTAAGATCTAGAGCTGGGGGGGTAGCTCAATCGGTGGCTTCACACTTGAAGTGTTATCAATGGGGTGCTTTATAAAATACGTCGGTGCATTACGTAATGCTGCAGCCTGGAGAGGACAAACAGTTAGTCCTTTTCCAGTTATTGCTTCTTACTGGGAAACAAGATTTCATAATAAATCCTGGAGACAAAGCAAGAGTCCAGTAAGGCAACACTGCAAGCAAACAATAAACATTCCTGTTAAAAATTAGCACAGCACCCTCCTCTTCCTCCAAAGGTGTAAATTAGCTCCTCACCTCATTTAAAAATCACATAAACTTTTGAACATCCATCAACCATAGTTACATTTCAGCCTCCTAAAATAATAAAACGGTGGGAGGGCAGGTATATTTCTTTGGTATCACTTTTGGGCTATTAAGGTGTTTTGAATGACCTTTGTTTAGGGAGCGCTGGGCACCAACGTCACCATCAAGGTCTTATGTGGCGTGATGAGGGACAGCTCGCTGGGGGCGCCCTATGCCCGCTACGCAGCCGTGGCGCGCCTCATGTTGGACACGGTGTCCATGAAATGCCTGGACAGCAGCTTCGACGCCTACGTCAGAGACATGACTAACTCGTCCTGGGACGGGCCGGCTGCCGGGGGAGGTGGGTGCCGTCCATTGTTGTGTTTATGTCCCTGGTGTTTTTCCCAGATTTCTGTCGTTGGGCAGTTGGTTTATTTTTGCAAGGGATAATAATGGACAGACTGTGTGGAGTCTGAAAATTTCCACTGCCGCGAGAGCACTTGGTTTATGGAGTTTATTCGTGGATAAAAGCTGTGCACGTGTGTTCTCAGGAAGGCAGTGGGTCTACCAGACCTGCACCGAGTTTGGATTCTTCCAGAGTTCGGATTCGCCCAACCAGCCGTTCACCGGCTTCCCTCTTAGGTGAGTACTGTAGGCACCACCTCTTTTCCTGTTTGACTTGTCTGCTTGCTTCATGAAGCCCCGATGTACCGTTTAGGTTTCAGGTGAAACAGTGTGAACAGTTTTACAACATCAGTGCAGAGCTGCTAACAGCCGCCGTGGCCCAGACGAACGAGTATTATGGCAGCTATGACATCCGCTCCAGCAGAATCGTTTTTCCCAACGGGGCCATTGACCCCTGGCACGCCCTGGGGATCACCCAGGACATCACACAAGACCTACCTGCTGTGTTTATCCAGGGTGAGAAAGCCATTCTTCCATCCGCCATCAACTTTTATTTACGTTGTTTCAGGCTGTTGAGAGTTTTCATTTCAAAAGCGTCCCTAGTGGACAATACTTGTGTCAAAAACACTCGCACACTTGAAATAGTTAAGGATTTATTGGTCCCCAAATATCTTTATTCGAGAATTCCTAAGGTTGATATTTTATATTTCAAAAAAAGCTTGACTTCTATATCACTGTTTAGCTTGTTTTTTTCTTCTAATGACCTTATACTGATGTGTTTTCCGTGCTCAGGAACTGCCCACTGTGCCAACATGTATCCTGCCAGGAATGAAGATCTCCCACAGCTGGTTTTGGCTCGGGATCACATCTTCTTCCTTCTCCAACAGTGGTTGAAACAATGATGGACTGACCGTTTATGCTGTTTGATGGCTGGACAGATGAGACTCTTTCTGGTCTAAAATGAGGCATTACACTCCACAACCACATTTATGACTGAACTAAATCAGGAATTTAAATCTGATGTAATATGGGGGATTCTTCAGTATAAAAGTAAATTTCTTTTAAAGTCTGATGATGAAAAGGGTGAATAATAAGAGTGAACGTCCTGCATTCCTTGTGATAGCAAAGGTCATCACCAGCTTCACGCCCATTTTCTTCTGTCTCATGCAAAATCTGTGGGATTTCAATTTTTTTTCACTTTTGCTTTTGAATACAAAAATCCATTTTCAAATACTGTTGTTTCATTTTTTTTAATGTTTGCCTTTAAAAGAGCTGCTGGGGGTTAACAGACTTGTACATACAGCAAGCTCAGAAAATCCAGTTTTTACAACAAAAGTTTTTTCATTTTGATGCTCCTATCACAACACAAAGGAGACTAATTTGCAATTTGCTCAAGTGTGTTACATGTGTTTGCAGTGACACAGCTGGTCTTGTTTGGCACAAGCTTGGTCTTGTTTTAACGATAAGTTTTACTAAAAACCTGGCTTCTCGACAGTGGTATGACGACAGCGCTTGCAGGACAAAGACTAAATATTGCATTCCAAGGACTGAATGTTAAAACATTTGAAAAGGCTTTTGTAAAGTGGCCCTTGTTGACTTTGTTGTAGTTTGCAGCCATGTACGTTTTATCTCTTCCAGATCCAGTTCCAGTGCTCCAAAACAGTAATATGAAATAGCTAAAAAAAAATGTATTTGGTGTCCCAGTGCTAACTAAATTGCTAAACACAGCAATTTTCCGGTCAGCAAGATAAATAAGCATGTTTTCTCATCTTTTGAACTTTCCCATTAATCACCCTGTTGGAAACTCTTTGGGCTCAGCTGTGTCAAGTTAGCGCTTAGCTAAATACTACCGGAAGTAGGCTTAGTTTCTTTCTAAATAACAATTTGACATATAACCCAAAAAAAACCAAAAAAACATCATTTGTTAAATTGCATCATAAACGATAGGCGATTGGATACTTTACGTCAAAACACGAGTCTTTCGCAATTATGGGGTTTTATTTCCAAAGTCTACCGGAAGCCTGTGTCCATTTGCTGCGGGTCCGGAGCTCTCTAACGGAGACGCGCCTCTCCGCGCTCGGTTGCTCAGTCGAAAGGCGGAGTTCGGTCGGTTAAAATCGCTGAAACGTCGCTGTAGTCACATTGCATTCAACTTTCACTGGAATTGCATGTTTTCCACCTTTCTGTTTTTTCCAGGGGAACTTTCTTCCGCAAGACGACCAAGTTAGAATTTTACCTGCGTAGCGAACGTTACGGTAGGAAGTTGGTTAAATGTATATTTTAAACAGGTGCCGGTATATTTTTAACTAACAACACGACTTTTTCTTGTGTACTTAAATTTGGAACTTGATAGTTTCACAACAGAAGAAAGCTTAATTTTGTTTAGGTGGCTGTTTAACAACCAGCTACGAATAAAAATCTCGCATGTAGGAAAAAAAAAAACTGTTGTCGTATTTGGTTTTGGTGACAGTTCCTTTTATTAATTAAAATAAAACACGCTTTCGTTTTATCTGCATAATTTTAGTGCGTTTTTAATGTGGAGCAAAAGTAAAACTTGAAGAGCTCCAGAATTCACGCCTTTCCTGCAAATGATCTCTAAAAGTCCACCAAAATGACCCTCCAAAGCGCCATTGTGCTCGACGCAATTTGCCAACTTTGCTTCCTTTAGAAAAGATTCCACCACAAATCTAATCGGCCCAGGGGCCGCACTCCAAATCCGCAGTCCATGCTGGAATTTACAGCCTGATTACCAGCAAACAAATGACGTTGATGTCCCTCGGGCGAGCCGCTCCAGTGTTCCCACTGATGTGGCCCCAGATACAATCACTTTGCTAAAAAAGAAAAGGGTTTAGTTCAGTAAAGAAGCTAAACACGCAGGGATATCTGCTTGCAGGTTTTTCTTTGTTTCCTACCAGGTGTGAGAGCAAAATGAACCATCTGGTGTTCCTGTGCCTGTTGGGCCTGGCCACCTTCCACAGCCACGACGGCGCCCACTCCCTGGCTTCCTCCTATGGCGAAAGGGGTTCCGATCTGGGCATCCAGGTGTTCCAGCGGGAAGTCCACTCCAGGCCCCTGGACAATATCGTGCTTTCTCCTCACGGTGTAGCCTCCATCCTCGGAATGTTGCTGCCAGGAGCTCATGGAGAAACCCGGAAGCAGGTCCTCACTGCTCTCCGCTACAAGAAAAATGGTACCGATCCCCCCCCCCCACTGCAAGTGTGTGGAATTTTATCGGAAATATTTAAGAATATATGTTTTTTTATTTGCACAGGGCCCTACAAGATGCTTAGGAAGCTTCACAAGACCCTAACGGCTAAGGCCAATCAAGACTCCGTGCTGATCGCCAACGCCATGTTCACTAAGGACGGCTTCCCCATGGAGGAGACCTTCAGAGCCACCAACAAAGCCAACTTCCAGTGTGAGAGCAGGAGCCTGGACTTCCGACACCCCCAGACAGCAGCAGATGAAATCAATGAGTGGGTCAGCAACAAGACCAAAGGTAGGAGTCCTTTTCTTTTTGCCTGCACAAAGGAAGCTGTATCCCTTCTTCATTTTCCCTCCTCTTTCTGAGATCTGGTTTTATGACTCACCTGTGCCGATGCCGCTTTTATCAACCCTCTCAGAGGGAATAATGCTCCGCTGCATATTCATGCAGGTCACATCCCCAGCCTGATCAAAGCAGACATGCTGGACTCGGCTCTGACCCGCCTGGTCGCTGTCAACTCCATCTACTTCAAAGGTTTGTGGAAGTCCCGCTTCCAGCCCGAGAACACCAAGCTGAGGCACTTCACCGGGGGCGACGGGAACGTCTCTAAAGTTCCAATGATGTCCCAACTCTCCATCTTCAACATCAGTGAGTGGTGACCTCATATCTGATGATGATGATGACGATGTTGCTTCTTTGGGCTTATAAAAGTTTAGATTGGGAGATGTGAGACGGGATGGTGAGGAGGAGATTTTCTCTCTGACGCGTCGCAGCTAAAATGTTAGCTGCAGATGGTGGCGGAGGGATATGAGGAGGCTGTGGAGATGAATCAAATGACTGACTTGTTGTCAATAGCAGGGCACCCGGCACAAATTAGGAGTCATTTTTAGACCCGGGTGGTTGCTTGATTATAAAGCAGAGCAGGTTTTTGTTTACCGTGTCGCTCGTTGACACATTGGACACACTGTTTGTCTCTCTGTGATTCTGTCACATGCGCGGGACATTACTGAGTCCCGTGTGAAATAAAGCGCCACCAGTCAGACAGCTATATTTAGACGCGCCGTCAGTGGCGTCGGCGTCCTGAGTGCTGCGGATGGAGAAGTCTTTAAGCAGACAAAATTAGGACATTTTCGTGTCCTGCTGCGTGTTGGCTTTTCTGTAAATGTTTGGCCACTTGCTGGTAAGTTTTTTTTTTAGTGCACTTTATAATGCCCATTAACCAGCTCCCTGGGGCCTTTTATAGTTATTATGTGACTCACACATGTTTAGATAGTGTTCCAGTTGTTGTTCCAAGGAGAATGAACAGAGAAATGAACCTTTATGAAGAATGATGGTAAATGAATCATCTCTGGTGGTGACCCTTGAAAACATTAACCTGGATCGTCCTGTGCTCACCCAGGCATGGCCACCACGCCCCAGGGTCTGAAATATAAGGTGATCGAGCTGCCCTATCACGGCAACACCGTCAGCATGCTGATTGCCCTGCCTTCCGAGGAGGACACACCCCTGTCCCACATCATCCCACACATCAGCACAGCCACGGTGCAGAGCTGGACCCAGCTGATGCACAGGAGAAAAATCCGCCTGCTCATCCCAAAGTAAGACCCAACCGCCCAACCGGCTCTCAGAAACTGCTAGAAGGTGCCAACGCAACGTTCTTATCGCGTTTAGGTTTACCGCCGACGCTGAGGTAGACCTGAAGGAGTCCCTCTCGGCGCTGGGAATAACAGACATGTTCAGTGTGGAGCGTGCTGACTTCAGGCACCTCAGTGAGTAAAAGCACCCAGATCCCACCCATGAGTCAGACTTCACCACAGATTTGAAATAAAAATGGAGTCTTTAAATATCAACCCTGTGGCTTGCTGTCAGAGACAGTAATAAAACATTGCCTGTATTTAAAGAGGGTATTTATAGACATCTTGACAAGAAAACCGAATCAAAATAGCCACGCTGGGAAAAGATTCTGCGTTTTTAGCGCTGTAGCGCCACCATGTGGTAGAAAGATGTGTTCATAGACTCTTTTTCCATGAGATTCTTGTGAAGCACCAAACTCTTGGCTCATCTTCGCAGGTGCTGAGCCTGTGTATGTATCAAAGGCTCTTCAGAAAGCCAAAATTGAAGTGAATGAAGATGGAACGAAAGCATCGGCTGCAACCAGTGAGTATTCGTCCAGCGATGCACTCCTCCGCTTCTCCTGCAGAAGCTCTTCTGCTCGTCATCTCTCCTGACATGCTTTTTCCAATAACACTTCTTTAGCTGCCATTTTATTGGCTCGATCTTCCCCCCCCTGGGTGACCGTGGACAGACCTTTCCTCTTCCTTATCAGACATAATCCGACAGGTAAAACATGATGAAAGCTACCACGATGTCTTCACCTCCCTCTGAATCACGCTGTTTTCCCTCTTTGCTCTTCCAGGTACCATTCTGTTTATGGGTCAGATTAACCAGCCATGAAACCTGCACCAATGCTCACTTCCTGATCATAAAGCAGGAAATATTCTACTTAGCCATGCATGAACACAAACACACACACACACACACACACAATTTAGCATATACTGATGTACAGAGCAAATGTTTATTTGTTTTAAAAAATGCTTTTTATTTGCCTTTTTTTCTATAGTGCATAACACACTTGGAGACTAAATTGTCCTGCTGTTTTAATTTTTATTGACTTTTTTGAATTTATTACATTTTTAAAAAACTTTGAATGTCATTTGTGTATTTTGTGGGCTCTGGAGTGAGGTCATCAGTTTGTTTATTGTTATTTCAGGTTTAGTTAAGTGGTCGTTTTACTCTGGCCTGAGGTTTCATTCCAAAATACTGATGTATGCCACATCTGGAACAATATGCATTCAGTTACTTTTTACCTCTCAGAGGAAAACTTCTGTTATCATACTTGCTTTGTGTTTCCTCAAATAAATACACATATTTTATAACATCAACAGTCTGCTTTTTTTTTAGTATTGATGACAGGTTTGATTGAGTGTGGTGCACGCATTAATAATTTACAAAACGCACCGAAAGTTTTAAAGTACCAGTGCAGTAAAGTCTGTAAAGCGGAGGCAGAGATATTTGACGAGTTTACCGTCTGGATTTGCGCTGCGCATTCCTGGAGGCCGCCGCTCTTTACGGTAGCCGGGCAGCAGCTCCAGTGTCAGCTGATCTCCCACCGACGAGGAGACGCGGTAGAGGAAAAACACTGCTGGCTCCACTCAACCACCATGGCCGCTGAAATACATTCAAGGCCCCAAACGGCGAGACCTGTTCTCCTGAATAAGATCGAGGGGCACTCCGATGCCGTCACCGGGGCGGTTTTGATCCCGAAAGAAGACGGAGTTATCACGGTTAGCGAGGACAGGTGAGCTCGCCAGACAAGCTAGCGGTCGCTAAACGGCTAAAGGCTCGGTCTATTTGCTGGTTAATTCCTTCATAAATTCCAATATTAGTTTTAAATGGGCAGAAAAACAGTAATTTAGGGAGACGATTTTCTGTTGGGGTACACAACTGAAGCGTTGCGACGGTGTGAGGTTAAAAGGTATCTACTAAAATTTTCATGAAAGTCTAAACCTTCCACATACAGCTGGATGTATGTGGAAGTATGAGCCCGGTGTTTATTATGGACAACACCGGGTTATTGTTTTATTGTGTTGTTTTTATAACTCTTGAATTGTAAAACATGGCCTCATTTTCATATTTAACTACTGACTAGCTCTTAAATACGTAAACATTGAGCCACAGTTGCTTCAGGCTTTGCTCGTCTACCTCATAAACATTACAATTATTTAAGGTAAACTTGTTGTTGACAAGTCTCCTAATATTATCCTAGTTTTAGTAATGCATAATGGTGTAATATATATTTAAAAAGTAGCTAATAAATGCAGTCAAATCTGTTTTTTGGTCGTTGGTGTGACTTTAGAAAGGGTTAGTTCGTGCACTTTTGAAAGAGTGAAGAAACATCCTCATTTAAAGGTTAATGATCATTTTTAGTTTCATTTTAGGGGAAGTAA
The DNA here is from genome assembly GCA_000180735.1 of Tetraodon nigroviridis. Lineage (NCBI taxonomy): Eukaryota > Metazoa > Chordata > Actinopteri > Tetraodontiformes > Tetraodontidae > Tetraodon > Tetraodon nigroviridis. The sequence continues at coordinate 395,888 of CAAE01014974.1, forward strand.
AACCTTTTGTCATCCTTGATAGCTGTTGACAATTATTTTGAATACATTTGCAATGAAAATCACCACTGTGCCACATTTGAAGGCAGTAAGGTGAAACTTGAACAAAGTCTACTGTTTGAGTACTAACACATCATTTTCAGGGTGGTCTCCTTTGCAGTTTCTGTGTATCACTTGCCGACCTTGTCCCTTAGAACCTGATACATTTCTTGCTGACTTATGGTCCGAATTATAATCCCAGTTTTCCATATCTGGCGTTTTTCCTCAGAACCATCCGAGTTTGGCTGAAGAGAGACAGCGGCCAGTACTGGCCCAGCATCTACCACACAGTCTCATGTAAGTCAGAGTCCAGTGCTCAGGTGGGTAGAGCGCCGGTGTTCAGCTGTTTGACGCTGTGCCTCCTGCTCCTTCAGCGCCGTGCTCCTGCATGTCGTACCACCATGACAGCAGGCGCATCTTCATCGGCCAGGACAACGGCGCCGTTGTGGTGAGTGAGGCACGCTCCTGAAACGATTCCACATCTTGTATTTTGCAGTAGAGGCTAGAATTTCCTGTTTCTGGTAAATATTTGGACTGCTCCAAACAGCCACAGGCGCATGGTGGATGTTTGACTTGGAACTTGTTTTTTTTATCTGTTTGTTTGTAGGAGTTTCTTATCTCTGAGGATTTTAACAAGATGAACCATGTTAAAACGTACCCAGGTGAGGAGAGCAGTCGGGTTCGGAACCAGACCGCGGTCGGGCCAAACTGTGCAATTCTCGCTGACTTCAGCTTTATCAAAATTGGAAAAGGGTCCTGCACCGTAATGCATTTTTGCATGTTCACATTACGACACAGTTTTCCGGGTCCAGCAGCTGTTTCGCGCCCTCAGTGGAAAAAACGAGTCTCGGGAAAGCAGCCAACTTGTTGTTTTCGACAGTGAAAGACCACATCGGTGCTGGAAAGGGCTCCATCTGGTTTCCCTCTTAACACTTGTGGTAGACTGAAGCTGCTGAGCCAGAGCTCTCAAACATGAGTAACAGCCAGATCAAAAATCAGGACGTTTCTCTGCTCGTTGGCTGAACATTGTTTTTCCAGTCACACGACACTGCTGGCTGCTTTTTCACTCCCTCAGTTGACAAAAAAGGTTATTATGTGAGTGCGTTTGTGGCGTGGGTGTAGCAAAGGGGAGGCAGGACAGACTCCAGGCAGTTTAGGAGAGACAGAAGGGGAGTCATGGCTTGGTCATGAGGCAGTGGAAAGAAAGTGAAAAATGTAATCGTGACGAAACCTAGTCCGTGTTCTAGTTCCTGGCACAGAATGAGCCCAGAGTGGGCGCGCTTAGGATTAGCTTGGCCTTGAACAGTCCCCTGTTCAAGACTCATTTAAGGCACAGTTCTCAAAGGTGTCAGGAAATTTTATTCTAAAAGGTTAAAGCTTAATAAGCTGTTGCTCCATTTAAATGATAATCAGCACGTGTGTGTGTGTGTGTGTGTGTTTTAGCCCACCAGAACCGTGTGTCGGACATGGTCTTCTCCCTAGAGACGGAGTGGGTGGTGAGCACCGGCCACGATAAGAGCATGAGCTGGATGTGCACCCAGAGCGGCAGCATGCTGGGGAGACACTGCTTCAACGCCTGGGCCTCCTGCCTCCAGTATCCTTCGCCAGCGGGCCTCGAAAGCTCGGTAACGTGACCTCAAACACGCCGAAGCCTTGACCCCCACACTCAGGTACGACCACGAAACGCAGCACGCCTTTGTCGGAGATTACTCGGGACAGATCACGCTGCTGAAGCTGGAGAAGCAGACGTACTCCACCATCACGACGCTAAAAGGCCACGAAGGTAAAGATTCAGCGCGTCTCCTGATTCTCCCTAGATAGTGACCTCTCTGACCAGATTCTTCTCTTTTGTTGTAAACGTCCTGTGAGTATGATTTTAATTAGGGTTTTTTATTATAAAAACGGCCAAAAATAAAAAGCTTAATTACTAGCGGGTTGACTTTGCTGTAGTTCTACATTTAGGCACTAGATGGAGCCAAAAGGCCAGTTCATCACCCGCCGTTAAAGCCATTTTGACTGTGTGTGTCTGGGTCCAGGCAGTGTTGGGGCCCTGTGGTGGGATCCAGTCCAGAGGCTGCTGTTCTCAGGGGCCTCCGATCACAGCATCATCATGTGGGATATCGGAGGAAGGAAAGGACGGACGCTACTGCTGCAGGGACATCAGTGAGTCCTGTTCTTTTTGTCCTCTACCACCTGTTACTGTGACCTGAGGAGCAGCTGAGACTGCAGGAGTAGTGACAGATGCTGACAAATTTACTCACTTTTACGAGCACTTGCAACCTCTCTGATCGAGCTGTGTCGCTCCACGTCCGCCAGCGAGCGCGTTCAGGCTTTGCGCTACCTTCAGTTAACCCGGCAGCTGCTGTCCTGCTCGGCCGATGGAGGGATAGCGGTGTGGAACATGGACACACAGAGAGAAGAGGTCAGCTTCGCGCTTCTTCCCTCGCTAGTGTCTGTTTTTACTACGCGTATTTGATCGTTCTTGCGTGCCTGCAGGCGCCTCAATGGTTAGACAGCGACTCCTGCCAGAAGTGCGAGCAGCCGTTCTTCTGGAACATCAAGCAGATGTGGGACAGTAAAACCCTGGGGCTGAGGCAGGTAAGAGACGGCCCGGAGGGCGTCCGTCTGTGAGCCGTCCCCCTTGCGTTACGCCTCACCTACGTTTTTCCGCAGCACCACTGCAGGAAGTGCGGAAAGGCCGTTTGCGGAAAATGCAGTTCCAAACGCTCCACGTACCCCATCATGGGCTTCGAGTTCCCGGTCCGGATGTGCGACGCCTGCTTCGAGACGATCAAAGAAGAAGAGTGAGTGGAGGATGGGGTTTTTTTTTAAGTCAGTGGCGTTTGGGTTGTTTTAACCCTGTGTCCTGCAGTCGAACAGCGTTGGCCACGTTCCACGAGGGCAAACACAACATCAGCCGCATGGACATGGACCCGTCCAGAGGCCTGATGGTCACCTGTGGCAGCGATCGCATCGTTAAGGTCAGCCAGGGCTTTCAAGCTGTTTGCCTGTTTGCCCCTCCGCTGTTGTTAGCCCCGAGTACGCGAATGTGTACTCTGTTTGTGTGTGTGTGTGTGTGTGTTGACTTGTGTGCGGGCCTGCGCAAGTGTGGTGTGAATGATCAGAGCTGTGGTGCGTCCACACTTTTAACTTGTTTTGCTGTTTGTCTCCACAGATCTGGGATATGACGCAGGTGGTTGGCTGTAGCCTAGCAACAGGCTTCTCGTCACGCTGATTGGCCCAGCCCCTCTACAGGCTCCACCCAGTTTCCCGATGTCATGGAAACCCCTCTGTACAATATATTCACTCTGGTACTCTCGTGGGATGTCACCTACAGCCAGGCCTGCGGTGTGCGTACGTGCGCGCGCGTTGTGTGTGTGTGTGTGTGTCCGTCTGTGCTTAGCTTTTCTTCCTTTCAAACCTTTGGCTTCCTTTAGTAGTTTCAGTCAATCGTCTTTAAGGTGACTGAGGTTTTTGACCTTTTTCTCTGGCCTGGAAACAAATCTGAAGCACAAAAGCGTGCGTGTGTGGATGTTTATGTGCACGTGTTGTGGTGGTTTCTCCAGATGGAAGTATGGTATTGATATTAGCGTTTACATGATGTCCATATTTCCAATTCTACTCTTACAAAGGTCATTTTTTATAGCCTTTGCACTAAAAAAGTCACCACCCCTCTTTTGTCATTTCTGTACAAAATTTCATTTCACAGATTGTAACCGTGGCCCACTGATCTGCATATTACTCACTGTAAAATGTACATACGCCCAATATTCTGTATATATAACCGAGCATCTTCTGTGAATAGTTGTGTGATTGGACTCGCTGATCAAACCGATCAGCTTTATCTTTCCTCTTTGCTCACTAGTTGGCCTTAAAAAACTCTCAGGAGGTTTTACATCAGTAGGTAGTCACGGGGGCGGGGCTCTTTATGTAGGTCGCGGTCTTTGTTAATGTGTAATCGCTCGTAGGAACGGCTTCTTTCCCGGGGACGAGCTGATAGGCTCCAACACGCTGCTGTGAATCTGGCGTGGCGAGGGTTAACACGTTACCAAAGTGACGAGGTGACGAAGGCAGCGCCGACAGCGTCCCGAGGCGTAAGATTCCGAGCACGCCGCCTCCTGTAGCTGTGAGGGTGGTTTCCACACGGCTCTGGTTCCACAGTGGGTAGTTCTGGTGTGCGACTGGCTTTGAGGCGCTGAGCAGATAGCCCGACGCAAATGTAGCGCCGAACCTCGAATGTTGAAACGTCCCCAGCTGACACCAGAGCTTCCCGCTTCCTTTCAGAAGCCTCACGCGCTCACAAAACCTTTTAGAGTCATTTGCCGGTGCTTAACGGCTCTGCTCGCCATCATCACAATCGTTTTGTTGTCAAAATCGCTACGATTAGCCCCTTCCATTAGTGACATAGCATCCTAGTAAATCGCAACTCGTTTTCTTACTTTAGACTAATGCTTGCCTTATCCTGAGAGGGACAACGATCATCACAAGGTTGGACCTCAAGTTGTAGACGCATTCCAGTTTGGTATGTTTATATTTGTAGTATTTATCCTTTTGTTGTAAACGGTGGTTTACTTTTCTTTGGTGAACGTGTGGCGCAAACCCGTCAGATCATGCAGTATTTTGCGCTGACAGATCAAAGCTGATTGTTACCAGGGGGATCAGATTGAACAGCTAACCATGCACGTGGAGGGTTATTTGGAAGGCTCTAAAGTGAAACATGCCTTAATTGTTTTCTTAAATTGTAATAAATACTCTGAGGAGTATAATTGCTGTAAAGTTGCTGCCGTGGCTAACGTGCTAGCAAACGGCGGCCCATTAACCCTGATTTGGTAAACATTTGGACCATGTCCCACTGGATTTTTTTGGGGTAAAAACAACTCCTGGCACACATTAAACCCATATTTATAGCTTCACACTACAATTAAATGAATAAATAACCACTACATCCTCCTGTTCTGTTTTTTAATAACCTGCTTTAGAGCCAGACTGCAACACACACACTGTGTGTTATTGGGTGTTTTGTTTCATTGGTGGTATTGGCACACACACGGTCAGCAGGGTTCCTGACGAGGCTGTGCCACCATCAGGAGCCCCAGCTCCCATCCCTCTTCTCCTCAGACCTCAGACGTTGTCGACAGAGGGGCCGCGGGGGGCTTATCGCCACAGGAGATGACAAGGACGTGCTGAAAACGGCTAATAAGGTAAGTTCCCCGATCATCTGCCTTCACGGGAAGCAAAAGATCTCCTCACTCTGTAAACGGTTGATTTCCTGTCCCCCAGACATGGAACACACACACGTTAACACCTAAAACAACCAGCTGATTTGTTAGAACTTTATTCTTTCCCGTGCTGACATGTTAATGTATATTTCAATTTAATTGTGCTTTCAAAGACTAATTCTTGCCTCGGCGTGTCGGGGCTCAGAGATCTTTGGCGCTTTAACAGAATAAAACCTGACATTTTGGTGATGTTTTAAAAATAATTCAGTGAGACCCAAAGCGTTGGTAATTAAAACAGGCGTTTAATGCACAAGTCACAGGCTGGGCTGGCGTAAAGCTGCCGGACGAGACAAACGTGAGTTAAGGCGCGCCGTCTAACAAAGATGGCGCCCAAACATAACCTGACAGTAACACCCATGTTAGAGAGCAGGTTTGGGAGGACCAGTGACTTTGGTCACGTCAGATTCCCATCTGACTGACGGCTTCCGTAAAGTCACACGTGCATGTATGCGGCTACATTAAGCGAGGCAGCAGCGCCACACACCCAAACTTAGAATTCATAACCGTCAGGCTCACGCAGGGCCGTTTAAATCCGCCTTCGAGCTGCAAAACGTGGTTTTGGCGTATTAATTTATTATTCTGACTACAGACAAAGTGTTAACGCTCCAAACGTTTGAAACCCCAGGCCTCCCATGACCTTCGGCCGGAGACGCCTCGGCCGTGGCGAACGGAAGCTGCGGGTCCGTGGGTGGCCGTCCCCCCCTCCTGACGGGTCTCAGTGGGGCTGGAAGGTCTTGGCCAGGTCCTCCAGCACCGAGAGCAGCTTCTGCTCCTCCAGGGCGGAGCTGTGGGTC
>CAAE01014974.1:403998-551354 GCA_000180735.1 Tetraodon nigroviridis
GGAGCTGTGGGTCCAGGCCAGCGGCAGGTGAGTAGGCACCATCTTGCGGTCTGTGCGCAAACACAGGTGGGGTCGTAAAAAGGTAAACGCGGGTGGGGGCACCCAGGCAGAAGGGTTCGCTCTGATAACTCCTGTCTTTTAAAGGCAATAAAGAACAAACGTGCAAATACCAGCACCGTCTTTCAAGGTTCAATGCTACAAATGTGTGCGGTAGAGCGAGCGAGCGTCTGTGTGTGTGTGTACGTGTGTGTACCCCTCTCCCATCTTATTTATTCTGGTCAACGACACACACCCATGTAGAAACGACCGCTGGGGTTCTTCGCCGCGGCCTCGGCTACGGCCAGCCAGAGCACGGTGTCGGCCCCCTGCTCCGGGGTCCTCAGGCTGTCCTTCATGGAGCGATGGAAGTCCGGCATCCCGTTGGCCACCGCTGGGAGAGACAGACACGGAGGGACGGCGGCAGAACACCAGCGTCAGGTAGAGCCAGCGACTTGAAAAACGGCGGGTCTGAAAAAATACCTGGGGTGTCGACCCAGCCGGGGTGCATGACGGAGAAGTGGACACTGGTGTGTGTCTTGGCCAGCTGCTCTGTCATCACCACCTGCTGCCTCTGCAACACACACACACACACACACACGTGAGTGTCCCAGAGGGATTTCCAAGCTCTCCTCTCTCTCTTACCTTGTGCTGGGCGTAGACCATGGCTCCGTCGTAGCGGCCTCTCTCGGACTGCAGGTTTCCTATCCTGAGCTTCTGCACCAGCATCCCTCCTGACGACACCGTGATCTAAACCAAAAAACACAAAGCAGCCTTCTTTATTTATTCATCTCCAGCCCTAATCAGGAAACCACAGGCCGTCCAAGAAAACGGCCAATAAACGCAGCCTGCACGCTCTCGTTTCCAGGGCCTCTATGACCCATTAAATATCCACAGCACAAATCCATTACGTGTAATTAGGATGATGGATTGCAACGGCCCCTGCAGCAACAAGGTTCTGAAAACGGAAGACCGGACTCACCACTCTGGGGTCTGCGTTCTTCTCCAGCAGAGGAATGAGACTCTTGGTGAGAATGTAGACGCCTAGGAAATAAGAGGCAAATCAAAGGGAAGCTTCATCGCCGTTCCCATCTTGCCCTCCCATGGTTCCTCCGACCGACTCACCGAGGACGTTGGTGGCGAAGCTCTTCTCGAGCCCTTCGGCGTTCACGTCCCTCTGACTCATAATGGAGCCCGCGTTATTGATCTGCATACATTTAAACACGATGCAATTAGCTGCTGGTCTGAAATGCAAGAAACGGCGCAACAGAAGTAGCAGGACGTGAAAAGCCTCATCTGCCCCACCAGCACATTGAGGGCCTTGTACTTCCTCTTGAAGGCCTCCGCAAATTCCCACACCTTCTTGGTCTCCGAAAGGTCCAGGATGTGGACGTGGATTTCCTGTAATGACATTGAAGGTGCCGAATGTTTGATTTTGAAAAGGCCAGCTCTGGAGAGGCTTTACCTTATTTCCCGTCTCCTTGACAATATCCGCCCTGGCCTCCTCGGCTTTGTCCTTGTTCCTGCACACCATGTGGACCGTCCCTCCTGCAGCATGGAGTCAAATTACAATTTTCACCTCGGGGTGATCCATCTGTCTTTTTAGGATCTTTGATATGGTCACTCCATCGCTGAGTGTGTGTGTCTGTGTGTGCGTGCAGTTTCAAGAGATTTACCCAAGTGTTTTTAATGTGCCTGATATACAGAAAGTCGGGAAGGAGGACGGTTACCCCTCTTGGCGACGGCCATGGCGGTGGCCTTTCCGATGCCACTGTTGGCTCCGGTTATCATAAAGGCTCGTCCAGCCAGGGACACCTCCAGGTCCTTCTCCACAAACCTCTTGGAGGCGGACAGGAAGGCATTCCTTTAGGACAAGAGTGGCAGTTTAATTACACCTGTGTGTGTGTGTGTGTGTGTACTGTATGTTGCACCCGGCACTGCTTTACAGTGCAAACACAATGAAGGCTAGAGGAGTGCCTGGCATCATCTCTAATGAGACGACAACAGGATGCGTTTGTGCGCGGGTGTGTGAGCTGGTGTGTGAGCTGGTGTAGCACCGGGGCCTTCAATTCAGCCCATTGTCCTGGGTGCCATTGTCGACGGGGGGAGATAAAGGGGGTGGGTGGCACGGAGGGTACAACTGGAGCTAAATGGCCGCTCTGTTAGTCGGTGTCATGCAGAGAGCGATTAGTGCAGGGTCAGAGCAGGTTGCCAGGCAGCTCTCTGGGGAAGAGATAGCAGAACAAAGAGATGGGAAACAATCACAGAAGCACCTCTCCAGACACCCTGACTCCCAAGGGTTACAACACATCAGACAGGACTTTGAAGCTCCTAAAGTGGGCGACACTCGGACAAGGACGCTGTCAGCGCTGATCAAACCACTGAGTCCTGATATTAAAAAGTGTCTCCAGGCATGGCAATTCTGCATTCTACTCTGCCTTTTCATATTTACATGTTTAATCAATTATTTCGTGCATAGAATAAACATATAGCTGCATGCAAAATAATTCTATAAAAATGAAATTTGAGACTAATTTGTGCGCGCAGATGCTAAAATGCACCATTTGTGTTAGTAGCGTCTAATCAGGACTAAGGTTAGAAATCCAATGGAGCAAAGACAAAAAGGGTTGAGGACATTTTTAAGGTTAAGGATTCAAAGGTGTTAGGTTCCGGCTGATGTTCATTACCTGGTGAACTCGGACAGACCCTTCAGGAACCAGGCGGAGTTGCGGTACACAGACATGCTGCAGCTCTGGAAGCTTCTGGCTGCTCTCAGCTCAGCTCCCTCCTCCGCTTTTACGCCCGACAGAACCACGTGTAGCTCCACCAAATCACCCCCCCCCCCCCCCCCCACCCACACACACACACACACACACACACACACACACACACACACACACACACACAAACAAAAACACAAACACAAACACACACGCACTAGTCCCATCTCCATACCATGGAAATGCACACATTTGACTATTCCTGCTGTTTAACAGCATTTCCTCCATCTTGGTACTTTATTTGTCTTTATTAATTTGCTGAATCTGCTAAAGTTCCATACCTACAAAAGTATCTAACTAAAAAAACACGCCCAACTCCAGCTCTGTCGGGGGGCTCTTCTTCCAGCTTCACCTGTCCGACCCCGGGCTCCGACCAGGAACTCCGACCCCGGGCTCCCACCCGGGGCTCCGACCGGGAGCTCCGACCCGGGGCTCCGACCCGAGGCTCCCACCCGGGGCTCCGACCCGAGGCTCCCACCCGGGGCTCCGACCCGAGGCTCCGACCCGGGGCTCCGACCGGGGCTCCCACCCGGGGCTCCGACCCGGGGCTCCGACCCGGGGCTCCGACCGGGGCTCCTCACCCGGGGCTCCGCAGCCGGAGCGCTCCGGCCCGCGGCTCCGACCGAGGGCTCGTCCGCAGCCAATCGCCAGCCGGAGCGCAGCGGGTCGCTGCTGCGGGCGAGAAGGTGCGAGCGCACGGATTTCTGGGAGGACCGACCATGTCGTTGCGGCGGGCGAGTCGGTAGGATCGGGAAGGATTCTGGGACAAAGGTTTGAAGGACTCCTCTGTGGGACAAAATGGTACGTGGTTGAACTTGTTGCGGCACAGACGCGTTATTATCCACCTGTTAGCGGCGCACTCAATCACTTCCTCGATCAAAGGTCATGTGTTTCATGTGTCCATTACTACCCTGACACGTTGAAAGTGCAAGAGAGGTGTGAGACGAGAGCCACGTTGTTAGAACCTCTGAAATGTTCACTGTTTTTAATGAGTGTGATGAGAAATCCTGGTGTTCTATCCCTGTCGGCTCCCAAGCACCTTGTCTTCTGTCCCATCCTGGGACTTCTGCTTCCGTCCCCTCCAGATGCGGTTCCTGTTGCTGTTCAGCCGGCAGGGGAAGCTGCGCTTGCAGAAATGGTTCGCGCCGCTAAGCGAGCGGGAGAAGAAGAAGGTGACCCGGGACATGATGGTGCTGGTGCTGGGCCGTCCGCCGCGCTCCTGCAGCTTCCTCCAGTGGAGGGACCTGAAGATCGTTTACAGGAGGTGGGAGGACGGATTTTAACAGAGAAAACCCCAGGCGCTCGATGTCAGGGGCAGTTAACGCCGGCCGGACCCAGATGGACCCATGATAAGGATAAAGGGAGACACGTCCTCCTCTTTTATGACCTAGCTGGCCATAAATCGGGAGTGGAAAAACAATGACACATTTCACAACGAATATCCACGTAACGAAACACTGAAATGTTCCTCTCACAGGTACGCCAGTTTGTACTTCTGCGCTGGCCTGGACGACCACGATAACGAGCTGCTCACCCTCGAAGTGCTGCACAGATACGTTGAGTTGTTGGACAAATACTTTGGAAATGTGAGTGTTTTCCAACCTCTGGAAGCAAAGATGCCGCTATGTCTGACGCCTCGAGGACTGGATGTGTGCGAGGCTGGTGGAGGTGCACCGCAGTCGCTCATGTGCTGCTGGTAACGGCCTCCGAGGCTCTGAGGAGGCTCTTTAGATGGGTTTGAGCCAGGGTGAACTTGTGTTCAGACAAAAGAGCGTTTGCTCGCTCTGACAGTGATGTTGGGTGAAAAGGTCGAGCTCACAGTCGGCGTTCCAGATCAGCCGGGATGTGTTGGATGAGGCCGATCCCAGGCTTGGTTCAGGTTGAATGGGAGAGTTGCGAAAACGCAAGAAAATTGGAATGTTTATCAGTTTTTTTTTGTGATTTACCACTGATAGACAGACAGCTGGCTCTTTTCAGCAGTGATGTACAGAAAGGTTGACCAGAAATCCTTTTATTTAGCCTCCATTCACTCGTATAGCGCCCCCTGGCGGGGCGATGGCACCATAGCATCCTGCAAACCCTCCAGTTTGTTTCACCCAAAAAAAAAACCGTACCCATGAGTGGAAAAAAAGATGTTTTTACTCTACAAATAACAAAACGAATCATGTGTAACTCGATTGTGTTTGTAATGGATGGGTTTGGGGTGTTGTTTTCTTTCCAGGTGTGTGAGTTGGACATCATTTTTAACTTCGAGAAGGCTTACTTCATTCTGGACGAGTTCCTGATGGGAGGAGAGGTTCAGGAGACCTCCAAAGTAGCTGTGGCGGTGTCCATGGGGGAGGCCGACACGCTGCAGGAGGTACGTCAGCGGGGTTTGTGTCGGCTTCGCTGCTTCCCGAGTCTGAATCAGGCCCTCCGTGTCTCTGTTCTGACCACAGACGATGGAGGAATACATGAACAAACCCGTCTACTGAGCTGCAGGAACAGGACGGTTCACCTTTGGTGGCTCACACTCACTCATGTGGACTCTTCTTTTAAATTCTTTGCCCTTTTCCTCGTTAAAGTGCCTTTTAAGCCCCACAAATCTCAGGGTTCTAAACTGCCCTTTTATTAACCTTTTATAGGCAGTTTTTTTTTTAATGCTGCCTGATCCAACACGGTGGGGAAATGAAGAACCACCACACAGTAAGGAAAAATAAAGTCAATGCTTTATTAACACTAGGTTTGTCACAAATGACCACTTTTCTGGGAAACAGCAGTGAGGTCCAACACTGATTGTGGTTGTGTGTGATAAAACGCGAGCCTGGTGTGTCACACGTACAGATCGATTAAGGTTAAGCAACATTTCCAAAAACAGACCTAATGTACACACACCTCTGCTAATAAAGCTTTTGTAAACCTACAGAATAACTTAAATTCACGGGATGTTCTTTTCCAAACACATTCTCCTGGATGCCACTTGCTGCCGAACAGATGTATTTATACATGTTTATCTACAGCTGATTAAACCCCGTCGTCGGTTTTGGGATCGGCGGCGCTTTCGTCGTTTTCCGGGTTCAGGAAGCTCAGGAATTTCATCACCTCCCCGCTGTCGAGGCCCTGCTCGTCTCTCTCCTCATCCTCCGACCGTCTCTTTTCCTTCGGGGGTTTTTCCGAGTCCGTCTGATCGAAGTAGTCCTGCACGGCCTGCTCCAAAGAGTCCGCGCGGCTCTGCCCTCGGTCCCGCTTCTGGCCCGGTTTCGGGTACTGAGCCAGCATCTGAGCCGCCAGATACGCAGCCAGTTGGTCCTCGTCCACGCCGTCTTCGTAGTGGGCCTTCGGGGTGCCGGGACGCCTCTGCTGCTGCTGCGAGGGGGCCGGTGCCCCCCAGCGGCCCGCGGGCCGAGCGCGGAGCCGCGACAGCGCGCTTTGGTACTGCTGCTGCTTCCTGGCGGGCGCTCGCACGTCGCCGCCCCCCAGCCCCAGGATGGTTAGCACCTCCTGGGTTCTCTGCTCCTCGGGGCTCTTGGGTCTGCCCTGGAAGCGTCTGTTGTAGGATTCAGCCTCGGGAATCTTCGGCTTCCTCCTGGAGAAGATCTGGGAGAGCCGGTTTTGCGCTCTGGAGGATTTGAACTTGTTTTGGTTGCTCCTTTCGCCCATTTTCAGCAGGCCCAGCAGGTTCTCGGGTGGGATCTGGTACTTCTGGGAGATCTGAAGGAGCTGGTAGACGGCTCGGGGATCTATGCTGTCTCTGTACCGCGTCTGAGCCGCTCTTCTCTCAGCCCGCTCCATCTCCTCTTCCTCCAGCTCCCGTTTCTGCTCCTCTTCGGTTTTTTCCAGCACTTTCAGAAGGTAATAGTCCACCATGTTGGCAACATCGTCGGGATCGTCTGACCTTTTCACGGGGAAAGCCTTCGCCATCTTCCTCCTCTTCGTCCTCATCATTGTCCTCCTCCTCATCGTTGATGTAATCGAGCCCTCTGCTGGCTTCCTCCTTCTCTCTCCTCCTCCTACCTACCTCCTCCTCCTCCTTCCCCCCCTTTTCTGCCAGCGGACCCCACTCTGCAGCTTCCCCCCTCTGCGCTGTCGTAGGCCACATCCCTCACGCCGAAGACGTCAGCGTCCTCTTCCTCGTCCTCCTCCGCCTCGTCCTCCTCGCCGTGGCGTTTGTGGAGGCTCCTGGAACCCGTCAGCTTGTCCAGTTCATCAAACACCGACTGCAGGGTTGCCAGATTCTGGGGGGTGTACTTCTCCTCCACATTCTCATTGGTGCGTTTGAAGGGGCTCTCCTCCTCCAGATCCGGCCCCTCTTCTTTCTCATCTCTCGCGCCCTCCTCCTCATCCTCAAACATCAGCGGCAGCTTCTCGTGAGGCCTGATGCCACCTTGCTTCGTGCTGCGCCCTGGGGTACGCGGGCTCCTGCGGCTCCTCCACGCCGGGGCGAAGGGAAAGGGGCTTGGGTGCTTTCTCTGTCTGCTTGAGAGTGCTGAGCACAGCCTGCAGCAGCTCTTCGCTCTTATCCTCCTTTTCCTCCCCCCCGTCCTCGTCCCCGCTCTGCGCGGGTTTGGAAGCCAGTCTCAGCACGGCACGCAGCTTCTCTGCGTCATCCATGCGTTCGGCATCGAAGCGGGCGGGGAAGGACGGATGCTGCTGAGCGCTGGTTCTTTGGTGGAGGCTCTGGATGTACTGCAGGGCTTTGAGCATGTCGGCGTTGGGAGTCAGGCGGCCCGGATTCTCCCTGACGGAGTCCGCCTCGCTCCCTCGCAGCCTGTGTTCTCTGAGGGACGACCCACCACTGAGGGAGAGGATGAGGAGAAGGTGAGCAAGGCAGACAAGCAGGGGTTTGTCTGCGGTGAAGGTCTTCATGACTGACAGCATGTTGACACCTGTAAAGGAGGGACAAAGAGGCGCACGTCAGAACTGGCTTACACATCTTAGCCGCCGTGGCATTTTATAAATGTCTTTTGCCGGTCTAATGCCCCGATGACATTTATTCTGCATGTGAGGATCATATGTGGCTTTACGTAACCTGTTGTTTCACTTACAGCCAACAGGAGAGAGCAGCTGAGATGGAAAATGCACCCAGTCTGCGTTCCTCCGCCTGTTGCTGGCGGTTCAGGCGGATACTGGGAACCAGCTTCCAGCAGCAGTAATAACAGCAGCATACAGCTCTTGTGAAAATCTCATTAGTCTTCAAATTGCTCTCTCCGTGAGTCATGGCTCTGTTGTCAAGGTAACCCGGTAAGGCTGATGTTCCTATAGAATCTGTCTCTAACCGCAGGAAAACATTAAAAATCAATTATTGCTGTTCCCCAAGCTGGAAGCCAATTTGCTGAGTGTTGCGCTCCGAAACGCTTCCACACATCATTTACCAGTGAAAACACATTTCATCGGAAAATTAAGTTGCGTTTAAAAACTGCAAGTTTTTTTTTCCCCCCCAAAATGCAAAATTGAATTGATAGAAGACGTTTAAATGTTTTGTTTTCATTCTCTGACGCTTTGCTTTTTTTCTCTTAATTTAAAAAAAAAAAAAGGTTAATTAAACTAACTTTACTGCAAACAGCTGTGTTTGTCCTCTGGGAGCGCAAAATGTTGCCGGAATCCCGAAGTGAGACGGGAACAAAGAGCGAGGAAAATGGCGAAAACACCCGACGTAACGTCAACATCTGCGAGCGCATCAGGTTGGTTGAAAAAAGGTTGGTAAAAAACGCCTAGAAGTCAAATAAAAACCTCCTTTTTGTCTGTCGCACGATAAAGACGTTTTACAAACCGCGCCAGTCGCAGATCTCACCTTTGTGGTTTAGTTTCCGACCAGGGCTGGAAGTGATGTGAACATGTCTCTGACGCGCTCGAGCTCCTGTTTCAGCACCGCGGACAGCTCCTCGCGCTATAAGACCAACCACCTGACCGGTGCGTCACGGCGCGAGGCAATACGCAACACAGGCGCGCGAGCATAAACACAAGTTCACGTGCACGTTCAGGGCTGGCGTTTTTTGAGCCGCAAGCGCATTTATATACGTCTCACCCGTGGAAGGACATCAGCAAAATGGAGTTTGTACGTCAAACGAGTGCGCGCATTAATTCTGTTGTTATTTTGTCGCATTATCTGAACGTGTCTGCTGAGTGAACGATGTTGTACTCGATGGTGAATACTAAATTACACATTCACGAAGTGGTTTGTTTTTTTTGTCCCCTTTGAGCCATTATGGCTCTATTTTCTGTGTGCGTCCGCGCTGCAGCGTGAAGGACGGAGCCCGTTCAAAAGTCCGGCGATGACTCACACGCGGGACCGAGATGGGCGGGGCGACAGACTGCAGAGGTGTGCGTGCGTGCGTGCGTGTTTCAGAAAGAAAAAGAGGGACGACTGCAGTTTCTATTTCTGGCTGCCCGTCAAAGCGTGTGTGTGTGTGTGTGTGTGTGTGTGTGTGTGTGTGTGCGTGCGTGCGTGCGTGCGGGAGCGCGCCTGTGATTTCATTCATAAATCCCTCTCATCGGTCCTCCTGCGACCCGCTTGTTCAATATTCAGCGCGTTTTTCAGCTGCGTCACAGCTGTTTTTATGTTTGGGGTTTTTCGTTTTACAGCTTCTCCATTTTTTGGAATCGCTCACCTTTAACTTTTCATTTGCTTCAGCTTCATTTGAATCTACGGAGTATTTTTACTGCAGTCATAAATAGAGTGTACGTGTTTCACATTATAACAGTGTGTGTTTCAGAACTCATTTGTTCAGACTTTAGACTAAAACAAGGACAAAAATTTGATTCTAATCTCTCATCTGCCTTTGTCTAATTTCAATTTCCCTTAGGACTAATGCACCCCCCCCACACACACACACACTCACACTCACACTCGTGCAGTGGCCATTTTCTGGCTAATTGTTTGCAGTTGTTTCTGCTGCAGGATTTCTGGTAAACAGAATCCAAATATAGTTGTGTTCCAGTCACTATACCAGTCGGATCAGGAAAAGGCAGGTCCAGTGAAACTCCGCTAACAGTCCATTAGTCCTTTTTTTCCCGGACTGAACAACTTTTTCCTTGTGATGCTGCGGTGTTGATGGACTCGTGTCACAAGCTGCTGTGCCACAATCAGGACAGTCCGGTACACCTGACACTCTGTCCCCAGTGACCAGCTCAATCTCACACACCTGTTCCCACCAGTATTTACACCTGGGCTGAAGACCCACGCTCCTGGGTTGTTTGGAGCCTCGTGACTTCCCTTCTGGTGCCTGTTCCAGGGCAGATTCCATGTTTTTAACCCATCCTGCTGTGTCCCAGCCCCATTTCTGTTCAACCCAGCCTCTTTCTGCTCCCTGTCTGGTTCTCGTTGGCTGCAAACTTGCTCGTAAAACTTTCTCCCCTCGACTGTGTGTGTGTGTGTGTGTGTGTGTGTGTGTGTGTGTGTGTGTGTGTGTGTGTGTGTGCTGCAACTGGGTCCAGTTTCAACCTGTTACAACTGGTGATCATTCATATGTTTCCGAGGACCTAAAAACTCCGAACTCGGTGGATCCAGGTGGGGTCTCTGTGAGGATGATGTTGCTGACGGCACCATTTTCCCACCGCTTCTCTTTTTCCTTCTGCGTCTGTCCCGTGGCCGCTGACCAGCTTCTCTCTATTTATTATCCGAAGACCTGATGGCCAATAATTCAGTCCCTTAACCCAGGTCATCACAAGCTTGGCAGGCGAAGCACAGAGAGCGAAAGAGAGGGAGGAGGGTTGTGAATGGGTCTGCAGGCTTTGACGTCATCTCCTCTCCAGTCGATTAGACGTGTGTGTGTGTGTGTGTGTGTGTGTGTGTGAGGGTGTGCGAGACATGTGTGCAAGCTTTCCATAATGTGTTTGACATCATATCTTTACTGCTTTTCCCAGAAATGACAGCAACAGTGGAATGATAAAATCCCCAAATCTCGCCACCATTTTAGTGATCCTTTAATTTATAACTCATCTTAAATTCAGGGGAAACAAACACCTTCTGCGTTTGAAAAGGATTTGTGCTCCTCCCGAGAGTGAGTCACCGCTGCCGAGGCTTTGTTGGAGAATGAAACAGAAACATTTCCACCAGATCTGATTAGATGGGGCAGAACGGAATTAGATGGGCGTCCGGGGCATGTGGAAAATTAAAACAGATATAAAGTCATGAATGGAAGGATGGGTTTGATCCTTCCTGAGAACAGGGTAGTTGGATTGATAATTTCATTCATTTCATTTCTAAAGTCATCCTATGTGCATGAAAACTGAGCAAAATACCACAGAATTTTGTTTTTTTATCAACATATGACCAGACATTTTGCATACTTCCGAAGTAAATAGATGGTTCAAACAGTTAACCAGTAAACAAGGAGGTTTGGAGCTGCCACCCTGTTTATTTCCTTCCATTTTAATGTTTTATTGTCCAGTTCTCCGCTTAGATGGTGACCAGACCATCAATACTTCTTTTACCCACGGGGGCGCCACATCAGCTGGGAAATCACGCCAGCGGACGGATGATGGGATTCAAGCATTTCATCAGTCTGCTACACTTCCATGCAAGGTATCAAACCACGCTGTGACACCGCATCCAGTGTGTGTGTGTGTGTGTGTGTGTGTGTGTGTGCGTGCGTGTTTGAGTCTCAAAACTCTGTTTTAATTCGGATGACTAAGGCAGCGCCGCTCACTTAATTATTACTCATGCGTTCACCCTGCTCATCCGTCATGGTCCGTGCAACAGCGACGCCTTCGCTGACACCTTCATCTCGCTGCACGTTCGCGCCTCCAGATCCCCACAGATTCGCCTCTTTCATCAGCCTCATCGGGGACATCAGCCGTCTCCATCGCTGCCCTCTGGGGATTCTGGATAAGTCATAATAACAGTAATAACAATGTTATAACTGATAGTTGGCGTGCCTCTGCTAAAGACTTCAAGGCGTCGTGACTTTACCGATCGGAGTTTATCTCCTGCCAGATCCAGGGGCGACTCGGCGCCGTTGACATCTCCACCGACAGAAGGCCTCATGGGTTATAACACAAAGTTCCCTTTCTTCTGCCGCCCACTCGCTCGGGTCTATTCTCAGATGCTCTTTATCGCCGTTGTCACAACACATCAGACGGCAACATGGCTTCACCACAGTAATGGGACGGCGGACGTGATCTTTGTTCCTCCGCCTTCTCCATATCTCTGTTTGGTCTTCTTCTCCCCCCGGGGGCTGCTGATGAGAGCGAGTGAAAGAGGAAAAACAGACATTATAAGGAAGGGAGCGTGAGTCTTTGTGGCCCTCCGCTTCCCAAAGCATTTGCATGTATTTTCTTAGAGCTTGATTGACTTGTTATGGTAGTATAGGCTTGTGTTGATGTTGTACACAACTGCACACACACGAGGGAATATTGGTTGTGTATGTTGTCGTTCTCCACACGGCCACTAGGCGGCGTGTCATTTTAGATCGCAATAATGCAGGGGAGAGCAAACTTGTTGATTCGTGGGCCACAATGGGTTCTAACATTTGACAAAGGGGCCGGACCAGGAGCAGATGGATGGAATGCTTTGGTACCCCACCTCACTGGAGAAAAAATAGACATCTTGGAGTTGGATTTAACCCAAATCCTCATTCCAACCCTAACACAAAATTTAACCCTAGCCCTAACCCTACCCTATCCTTGGGGCAGGGTTACGGCTGGGGTTAGGGCTAGGGTTAGGGTTGGGTTTGGAGTTGGGGTTAGGGTTGGGACAAGGGTTTGGGTGAATTCCAACTCTAACTCCAACCCTAACCCTCACCCCACCTCATTGGAGGAAAAATACACATCTTGGGATGTGGAGAAAACATGTGATTTAATTTCAAATGAAAATGAAGAAAAGCATGACAACAAAATATCTGACTTTGGAATGAGTCTCAAAACACTGAAAATCAAATGAAAAGGATGTGCCTTTTTTTAAATTACTGTCATTTAATTTTTTCAAGTTCGGTGGGCCGGATTAAAACGTTTAACGGGCCACAATATTATAGTAATTCGTCAGGGAAGATTCCTTTTCGAACCCTTCCGAACATCTTGGTCATGACCATCAGCCAAGATTAGAGTAAATTACAAATGACCCCATCCATCTTCATCCATCTTCATCCATCTTCATGTTCCATTATCTATGATTCATCTGTCTCTCACCACAGGGACGTCAAGCGTGGAGGAACATCAGCGTCCGCCAGGAAGCAACGTACCGTAAAACCCTCCGCTGATGTTACTGTGGGGGCAGAAACAGCAGCGCTGCCTGGAATCTAGAATCTGTAGAAGCCGGATGTGACTTGTTTCACCCCCCCGCTCTCTTCAAACTCGCTGTTTTCAGGTTAGGTTGTAATTCTGGGATGTGTTTCGTTTGGCTATCGATTCCCGTCTTCACCCCCGAGGTCCTGCGGCCCAGATCTACTGAATAATTTACCATCAGCTCTTGCTCTTAGATGATTTTCTCTGGCCACCGCTGTCTGACACCACCGAGGAATCGTCAGAATGTGTGGAAACGCTGAAAAAAAGAATCTGAGGGACCGGAATCCCAAGACGAAGCTGTAAAAAAAGCTGATTTTTAGGGGCTGTGACAGATTCCTCTGAATGCAAAGGCAAAGCAGCAGCTAGCGGAACAAACGGGTGGAATCGGGGAAGAACGAAGGTCACCTGTCGCTTCCAGAAGGTGTGAGACCAGTGCGCTGGTGGTTTCCATAGCCACCATTACGTCACCGATACGCACAGTAACGCTCGCCATCGTGATTGAAAGGCGTCTTCGCTGGGTCGCGGGTATCTTTTCTCAGAAACTGTGAAAGTCCCTCCGGACTCCATCAGAACCAGAACCTGTCGCTGCGCGTTAACCCAGCGTTCCATCCGCTGACAGCTACCAAACATCAGCTGTCTGGACTCAGCTGGAAGGTTTGAGCTCCTTTTTTAGGGACTAACAGAACCCAGAGTAGCCACATTTGGCTCTTAGACACCAAATGGACATTTCTCCACGATCTTCATCCTTCTCTTTTTGTTTGCAGACGATGGTCAGAGAAAAGGAAGGCGGGCGATGACGAATGGCCGGCTAAACCGGGCCCGAGCCCAGCGGTTGCTAAGTGCCCGGAGAGAGTCAGGAAGCAGCATTAAGGCTGCGGCTGTCTCCAGCATCCGTCTGCGACACGGATGGTTAGAGTGGCTCCGAGTGGGAGGGGCCAGGCGGCCCACGTGGGTCCGGCCAGTCTGGAAACGCCGCCAGGATGACTCATAGGTCAGATCTGCGTGAGTGAATGACAATGAGCAAGTGTGTGTTTGTGTGTGTGTGTGTTTACATCTGTGCCCATGATGCTAAGCGGCATGTGTGATTTGGTCCTCTCCAGCTTCAGCTCTGTGTCATCTGCAGCTGAAAAATTAACGAGATGTTTGATTTTCCTGCAATATTTACTTCTCCCCCTCTGGATGTGTTTAGTCTCGACTATTCTTGGCAGTCCCTGGTACCGTCCAGGACGGGACTTAAATGGTTGTGCAGTTCTGTTTCCGCAGGTGCTGCAAAATAGCCATTCTGGACTCTTTCGATTCGGTTTTATCACGGAGGAAATTCAGCCCGAAGACATGTGACTTGTGCACACAGGCGCTCATTATGGATTTCATTTGTTTACCCGCCTGTTGAACAGGGTTACTGGAGTCCTGTCACGTCGGTGCCCCCGTAAACGATTACGGAGAAAGAAAAATGAAAATGATGCTGAGGTCAGAGAGAGAGACACGGAGGGAAAGAAAGAGAGGCGGCAAAAGGGATTATCTCAGGGATTATGTGTGTGTTCTCACATTTATTACATATTAGGTACCAGAGTCTTTTTTCCCACCTGTGGGGCCGAGTTGGCAAAGTGGAACCTGCTGAGAGCTCAAGTGTGAAAGAGGCTGCCGGAGTCACGGTGGCACTGAGGGGCCCAGCCGCGGCCCCGAGGAGACTCAGACAAGAGCACAGCCGGGGGGCCGCGACCCCGCAGACGTGGCCCAGCGCGTCGGCCGTGTCGCCGCAAAGGTCAAAACCGGCCCCGCAATATTGATTTCGCAGGCGAAAAATGATCCCGGGGGGCTGCCGAGGGGAGCGTTTTGGTCAGCTTTTATTGTGAAGGGCTGGACTTTAGCCACTGATAAAGACCCTCCACTGGTCACACACTCGCAGGAATAACGTGATTCTGCATCCGTGAGGGTTCTATGGTGGAGACCTTCTTCTGAATCGACCTGAGATTGAAAGGTTGAATTTGGAATAAACAGATTATCTTCCTTTGAATCCAACTAGAATCACTCCGGAAAATCCTCCTCAGTCCCATTTTCAAAGAGTATCAAATCTGTGGCTTTGAATGGGGCCGTGCTGCTCTGTCTCTGTCTGCTTTATGTCTTTCCAGGCTGTTTCTGGGGTCTTTCCGCCCTGACTCCTGTCCTCTCAGGCGGCACCATCACCGCCCCGTCCGGACAGATGTTGGCCGTCGGAGGTAGCAGCTCAGCTCAGGTCCCGGGCAGGTCCACCATCATGTCCACCCCCTGACCGTCACAGGGAAGTAGATTGTCTCTGCGGTTCCTTAATCAAACCTGCTGCTTCACTCGCTCACTCTTTTTCTGCTCCCGCACCTCTGCACATCCCTCGTTCTTCAGCACCGCTCACGAACCTGCAGACACATCAGGTCGAGCCTGGTGTTAGCTGGCCTGGTGTTAGCGGGACCAAAGATCCAGTTATAGAAGGTTTCATGAATTTTTGGACATCATTTCAGAAAAAAACTGAAATTATTCCCTTTTTTCTCATTGAAGCTTTTAAATTATTCTATCGCCTCTAGAGATTTAGCATTTCAAACCCTTGTAATACCAACTAACAGCTGCTAATACAGCTGAAAGCTCTCCCTCTGCATGCTAATGCCCGGGTGATTTATGAATCACAGTCCTATTAAAAGAGAAACCGGAAGAAGTTGGGACCTTTGTTCTTCCTCTTTGATGAGACTTTACCTGTCACCCAGAGGGAGAAGAAGCAACAC
This sequence comes from Tetraodon nigroviridis, assembly GCA_000180735.1. Taxonomy (NCBI): domain Eukaryota; kingdom Metazoa; phylum Chordata; class Actinopteri; order Tetraodontiformes; family Tetraodontidae; genus Tetraodon; species Tetraodon nigroviridis. The sequence continues at coordinate 419,765 of CAAE01014974.1, forward strand.
CATTTTCTCCCCGTCAGATGTGTTTATCGATGACAGAAACAGAGGCGCAGCAGAGACTCCTGCTCCGGCTGTCATGGTAACCAGCACATGGGGGACAGGTCGCTGCATAATTAACCAGCCAGGCTGGATCCGCCATTATTAGACAGGTGTGTTTCAACCAGAAGCCCCGCAGTCTCCTTTCCTTCGTTTGACACCGGAGGAGCTGATCAAAGCGTGCACCCACGGCTGCGGTCGGGCCCAGCAAACAGAGGTTCTGCCCTGCTGCACGCTGACGGGGAGCCGTGACGGCGCTCATTAGCGCAGATCCAAGCAAAGGCTGGTGTGTGGGGGGTGAAACACCTCCCACTGGTTTAATGGAGCCGCTGACACCATGTTTACACACCCCCACCTTTACGTCCACTTTCAAGGAACGCCTCGTTCAGTGGGTGAGGATGACCTAAGGAGAAACACTAGCCCGGTAACGCACATATGTGTGTGTGGGTGTGTGTGTGTGTGTGTGTTTATTTTAGAGATGATGAAAAAGAGCAAGAAGAGTGTCCTCTGCATCCTGAAGCAGGATGTTTGTCATCACGTCCCCCTGTGGGACAGAAGGTTGGGGTCTGTATCCTCCGTCAGGCCTCACACATTCCACACACACACACACACACACACACACACACACCATTAATGAGACAGGGAATGAGTCAGCCTGTGCCCAGTGTTTCCTCTTTCATTATCACCCACCTCCTTTTCTCCTCTCGTTAAAAGTTTTTTTTGTTGTTCTTTCATTAAGCTAAGATTTCAGCTCTAGTGTGTGTCTTGGATCGACCTGCTGGTTGCCATGGGAATTTCCTTCAGCAGCCTTATCAGTTTAATTAAAAAAAGCGCTTTGCTAATTGCTTGTCAAGCAAATGTTAAAAAAACAGCTTGTTTTGAAACATCTTTTCATTTTCATTTAATGGCAAATTTGCAGCTTAAAAAAGAACTGTCCCTCTCTTACGGGCAAATCAGAACTGAGCTCAAGTTGTTCGAGTTCAGCAGAAAGAGAAAGTTAAAAATGTTGGTTTGAGTCGCCCAGGGTGGAAATGTGATCCTATTAACACCTCCAGCAGAACCAGAAAGTGCGAGCAGAAACGCGAACCAGCGTGGGTTGATAAATTATTGGATCTTTTCTGGGTCAAGCTGACTAGAGGATGAAATTATAAAACCACATTAATGTAATTACAGAGGAGCCTCATTTGTGCCGTTTACCAGAGACGGTTAATAATGAAATATCACGATAAATTAGGGTCAGACTGCAGAGTCGTGACTACTAACTAATGCAATCATTGTATTTATCTTTCATATCTGTTTGGAAAAATATTATTTAGAGACTAATGATGTTATTTTTTCACTGAAATGTCAGATAAATCCCATTTCTGCAGAGTAATTAAGTTGTGTAAAAGACATGAATCAAATTTCCTCAGAGCAGAAATTTCACTACATTTGGTCGACAACTCAGACTCAAATGTTTTAACAAAAAAAGGTTATATTAAAAGGAAAAACTCTGCTTGGGCAGCAGGAGAACGTCCACTTAGCCTGTCAGCAGCATCTTATCTCACTCAAGCCCTTTTAAGTCAACTCCACCCTTTCACCTGTCATTCCCAGGAGTCGGTTATTCCCGGAGTCCTCCGGTGGGGGGTCTGCTGGGAGCCGGACCTGGCAGATTCAGGCCCCCGGTGCAAGAGGGGAGCCAGCGGACGTGTGGCTCCCGGAGTGCTCATGTTTTCCTGTACACAAGCGGCAGTCAACTAATGAGCGTTGCCATAGAAACGCAGGGCGAAGGCTAATTTGTGTCTCTGTTGCTGTGTAGCGGGACCACACTCACACACACACACACACACACGCACACGCATGGAAAAGGTTGAAATGGGAATATGAGCTGTGGGACTGTCTATTTAATTAATTATCTTATATGGCATATCTTTAAAAGTGATAATAACAGTCACTCCTGTCTTTCTGTTTTTAATAGGATCAACTGAAGCAAAGGCGCTCGAGTGCCCCCTGCTGGTAAAGAGTGGCACTACAATCACGACAAGCGACAGGATATTTTTTATACTTTATTTTTCTAAAAACTACCTCTACAAACAAGTATCACAGAGCAGGCGATACAGTAAGCAAACCTTATATTAATTAAATCTACAACAGTGACAGTGCTTTATTAAAAAAAATAATAATAAAGGAAAACATCGTAAAGACTGTATTTTTCAAGTGGCTTCCAGGTATTTTTTGACTGAAGGCAAAAACAGGTCGAAGGCTCCGAGTCTTCCTCAGACCCCTGCAGAGTGACTCATCGCTCCACGCCAGTGGGTTTGCTCCACCTCAGGAGGGGCTGCAGCAGGGAGGGGTCCACACAGGAGACGAGCCACACGAAGGAAAAGCGGGTATGTGTTGGGATGAAAGGTTCTGTTTCTTCATGTGACAAATACGGTGGTTTTCGTTCTGCTGGTGTCTGTGTGCGCTCTCAGTCCAGCCCTGTCTTACATCAACGAGCACACGACCATTTGGACCACGACGGAGCTCATGCAAAACTCGTCCATCATTAAATTATTATATTAAAACAACATATCCTATGATATATGACATCAAAACACGCCAAACGGGAACTTTTCTGTGGCCACTGAACCCTCTTGTTTCACAGCCTGGTGGCCACCGCGTGTCCAGACGTCCCGTCCTCTTGGCGCATGAATGTCGTCAACACGCCGTTAAAATCATATCATATCATATCATTTTCTGCTTTTAAGTTCTTCTTTCCCGCATATAGACACGCCGGGGCCTTCCGGACTCTCCTCCGGGTGGCGTTTCCCCCTCTGCGGGTGTGAGATTGCGCCGCGTTCTGGCCGGCCCTCAGCCCGAGTCGTCGCCGCTGTTCCCGGACGCCCCCTTCGGGCCCTCCTCCGCCGCGCCGCCGTCCGACTCTTCCTCTATCGCGCAGCGCGTGTCCGCGGACGAGCACAGGGAGCTGACGCTGCTCTGCTCGGTGCACAGCGCGCACGCCAACGGGAAAGGCAGCGCGCCCTCGTAGCGGACGTGTCCGAAGTGGTTGCCGTGGTTACCGCAGACCTGAAGGGACGCCGGGGAGGCGGCGCCCGCGAAGGTGAGGCTGTGTTTCTTCGGCAGCGCGCCCCACTCCCGCCGCTCTTCGTCGTGCACCAGGCGCGTAAAGACGTTGGCCCTCCTCTTCTCTCTGAGTTTGGAGCGAAAGTAGCCCAACATGATCCCACAGAGGAAAACTCCGTAGAACGAAACGACTATCAGTATGTACAGGAACGCGTTCCCGTCGCTTCGGTCGTCCTGGGGGTGCGCGCTGCTCGGCGTGTGCGGGGACGAGGATGCGGTGGAGTTCTGGCGCTCCATTTCTGTCTGTGTGCGACAAAACGGATGGATTTGGTCAACTTTACGCACGTTTACGCACCAAAACAAGTTCAGATTCAGCCACATTAGCGGGGTCGAATTATTTCAGACTTACTAACGATCAGGAAAACAAATGCTTTATGGTTCATTTTTCACCTGAAACGATCGTTTAGGGGAATCTGCTTTTCTAACTTTGCTGGGAAAAGTCACCACAAGCGCTGCTGTGGATTTTCAAAACTTTTGCATCACTCGGCGTTGCTTCGGTACTCGGACATTTCAAGTCGCAGTTTATCTTTAACTTTTCAGAAATCAAACTTTATAATCCTTTGCAAAATGTATCAGAGTCGGCAAATGCCTGGTTGTTATAGTAACCAAAGCCAAAGATCTTGTGGACTTACCAAACTGAAGAGCAAACTTTTGCGTAAATCTCCGGACTTTATTCCAGCTCTTCTCCAACCGCTGAGTAAAGCAGGGACAAGAGGATGATGAAGCTTTTATAGATCGCGACCCTCCTGACGTCATGGAGACTGTAAACTGAGACCTGCGGCTCTGGAAGCCCCACAGGGTCATTACGGGGGAGAAGAAAATCTAAAACTTTACGCACTCCTCTGGCGATCTGATGAACTCCTAAAAACCAGCTGAAGTCTATCAGCTCCACTAATTCATCCATCCTCTCTGGACTGGATCAAATGACAAAATCCCTAAAATTCGCAGCCTTAAAGTTCGACTTCTGCAGTGCTGCCGTCTGTTTTCCACACATTTATGGTAAAGTTCAATGCTCTGCAAGTTCCTCAACAACAACCCTGTAGAGTGGGGGGAAAAACAACCCTGGCAGCACCAAACACTGGATTTATTTTTATTCAGAGCTTTTAAAGTGAATATTCAACATTGTAAACACGCCGGGCTGCAGCTCTTTACTGCATTTGCAATGAATGATCACGTTTTAATCAAGAAACACATTCATAAAAGTGCACTTAGTGTCCTGAGTGTGTTAATGCAAGTACGTGATTGAAGACACAGTCACGTTTTCGGCCTTTGACTCTTCACACAGATTTTTTTTTTATGATATTTCATCATTTATAAACAATCACAATGACTTTGACACATTAACATAAATACTGATTCATGAAGTAGCTAATAGAATTTAGATAAACACTGATGGTCAGTGCAGGGAGGGACTCAAATGGGAAATGACTCACGGTTGGACACAGACCCAAGGCTGCTGGTTCCCGCAGTAGAACTAATCAAAAGTGCTGTTTATACTTCAAAATCTACATTACAAATACATAGCTGTAAGCTTGTTTCATTGGCACCTAAAAGTTGACCGACCGACTTAAAGTTCTGACAGAAAAAGAAAATAAGAATTAGACATTTCTAGAAGTCGTTAATGGTGCAAACACTACAGACACAAGCCATGATTTACACCCTACGTGAGCATATTTTTAACTCTGGGTCACCAGTCCGAACACGTGTTTTGGCAGCAGCAGGCTCATTTCTTCCGTCTGCGATCGCTCGCCGGTGTGTGTGTGTGTGTGTGTGTGTGTGTGTGTGTGAACCTGAAGCGTTTGTCGTTTTCCTAAAAAAGGACTTGGGGGTGCAGAAAACAGCGCTCTGAACCGTCCTCGGCTGACTGGAGGACAGAAACCAACCACGCGTGGAAGTCAAAGCGTGGGAATCGACGGGAACGAGACTCCCGACCTGCGGGAAGAAGGACGTGCAGCGTCTGCAGCGCGGCGACAGGGGAATGTTTGAGCCACCCTCTTTGTTTTCAGCCAACCCATCTGTTTCGTTGCTCACATCTGGAACTGGAGGAGGCAGCAGCGGACAGGCTTACGTGATTTTTTTCTCAACTCTTTTGAGTCTCGGCTACGATTTCAAATCTAAACTCTTTCCATGTTGGGACTCCAGGGAAGTTTAGGAAATTTACCACCCATCGCAGCGGCTCTCTTCTTCCCTGGAAAAGTTCCTGGAGGAGATGGGAAAAAGCGCAGGGCCGCGGGCGCTGCAAGAGCGGCGCCGCTCCAGCTTATTTCCCGCCGTACATCCTCTCGATGTCTTTCTGGTAGTGGGTTTTCAGCTCCTTGCGTTTCAGCTTGTAGGCGTCCGTCACTAAGCCCGTCTCGGGGGTCCAAGGGTCAGGGCTCAGACGGATCTTGCGAGGGATTTCAAAACGCTCGAGCTGGGCTGAGAAGGAGAAGATGCACGTCAGCGGGCACGCCTGCACGCGTGCGCAAAACTCTGGGGTGATGTTTGCACCTGCCAGGGGGGTCTCGGTGATGGCCTTAAGGACCAGCTCCTCCATGGTTTTACTGTTGCACAGCTCCTCCTGCGAGCCGCGGACGCCGTACTCCTCAGCCAAGGCCAGGAAACGCTTCTGATTGGGCACCACGAAGCCGATCACGTACGACTCATCACTGCAGCGCAGAAAGGCGGCGAGATCGGAAGATAAACAACTTTAACGGTCACTGTTTGCTGGCGTCCTGGTAGCCTAAGCTCCGACATACATGTGCAAAGCGTCAGCCTATCAGCAAGTGAGATATTTGTCCATAAAAGGCAATGGAAACAATAGTCGTCTAGGCAGAGCGAGAACAGATTTATTTTAAAACTGCACTTTTTTCCATGATGACACCGATGAACGCTCTGTGAAGAAAGTCTTAAATTTATCTCTGCCATCGCAGGAGGCGCCGTATTTTAAAGGACTTGTTACGTAAAAGTTTAACAGAGCACTGGCAGCTCGTTTTTTGTTTTTCTTTCCCTCTAAAGGTTCTGGAGTGGCGACACTGTGAACGCACCTGTTAGCGTAGGCGCAGATGTTGTCGACCAGGGGGCAGCTCTTCAGCACGGCCTCCACCTTCCCCAGGGAGACGTACTCTCCCGCCTGCAGCTTCACCAGGTCTTTCTTCCGATCTGGAAACACAGGGCATCCGTAGATCTGCGCTGGAGAGAGCTCACACGGCGCTCATCCCTGCGTCGATGCTCACCGATGATCTTCAGGCAGCCGTCCTGGTGGATCTCCCCGATGTCTCCCGTGCAGAACCACCGCTGTCCGTTCTCGTCCTCGAAGAAGTCGTCCTGCCTCGTGGCCTCGCTCCTGTAATACCCCATGGTGACGTTGGGTCCACCGACCAGGATCTCTCCTCTCGGATGCGGCTTGTCGGTGGTGCGGTATCCACCTGAGAGCAGGATTTGGATTGGCAGACTCATCTCTCGGAAGAGCGTCAGCAGTTGATCTGGAAACAAAGTTTCCCCCTCACCCTCCACCCAGTCTTTCAGCTGGATCTCACAGCACACCAGTGGTCCTCCCACTCTGCCAGTGCTGTAATCCCAGTCTAGAACACAGAGAAATGTTTATTATTACCATAGCAACGCTGACTCCCTTTCAAAACCACCCTCACATTCGCTGATGGTTCCGCCCCCGCAGGTCTCCGTCAGGCCGTACCCCTGACCCACCGGGCAGCAGAAACACACGTTCATGAAGCGCTGCGTGGCGGCAGACAGCGGCGCTCCACCTGACAGCAGGATGCGCGTGCGGCCCCCCAGCAGGGAGCGGATCTTCCCGAACACCAGCCTGGATGGAGGAGGGGAGACAGAGGCGTAGGCGTGAAGGTGGGGGTGTCTCTCAGCCCTCTCAGGTTACACGTAACAGAGCTCGTGCGCCCACCTGTCGCACAGCGGCGTGCGGTTTCCTTTGGCGAGCTGCTCCAGTTTGTATCTGTACGCCAGCAGGAAGAGTGTTTTCTGGAGCCGGTTCATCTCCTCCACTTTGTTCATCACGTTCTTGTAGATGCGATCCATTATTTCCTGGAAGGAGAGCAGAGGTCAAAAAAAAAAGAGGTGGGGATCTTCTTTTCTACGTGTCACTGGTGAATCCTCTCAGGGCTCAGGCCTATGATGTGTTGTTGGCGTTCATATTCCAAAAGCGAGGCTTCCCAGGGGATCTTTTACAAGCGACCCATCAAATAAGAGCGTAACCGATGGCAACGCAAGCGCGAAAAAACAAGGGTGGCTCCAGCGAGTGCTGCTGAGAAAGAGGAAATTGGCATCACAGCAACCACGACGCAGCCCGTCGTCCTGTCACAGCAAAGCGTGAGAGCCCGTGTGTGTTTTGTGTGCGTGCGTGTGTGTGTGCGTGTGTGTGCATCGTGGGGAGAACCACATGGGGCTTTCTCACGTTCTGTTTACAGCTGCGAGTTGTTCCAGACACTGGGGCCCTCTGGCCTTTAGACTACCACCACTGGGAGATGGATGAGAGAGAGAGAGAGAGAGAGAGAGAGAGAGAGAGAGAGAGAGAGAGAGAGAGAGAGAGAGAGCGGGACGGAATCCAGCAACAAAGACACACTGGTGCAAACTGGGCAAACTGGTTTATCGTCTGTAGATGATGCTGTTTCATGAAGGGAGCTGCGTCATCTGTTTTGAAGATGTTGGACGCGTCGGGCGTGAATGTGTTTGGACGTACCGGTACGGCTGCCATCAGAGTGGGCTGCAGGACGCCGACGTCTCCTCTGCTTCCTTTTTTGATCTTTGTTGACTTTGGAGGAGGAAATAAAACTTCTCTGTGTCACATTCTCTCCGTTAGGAGCGAGCTGCCAGAAGAAGCGCTACCTGGTCGGCTAGCGTCTGCGGCGAAGAGTAGCCGATCCGGCAGCCGTAGGAAACGCATATGAGCTCGGCGCACAGCTCCAGGACGTGAGCCAGCGGCAGGTAGCCGACGTAGGTGTCTTCCTCACTGAAAGTCAAGAAAAAAAGGCATTTAAAATGCTAAATGAATGCATTTCCCGTGCTTCATAAATCACGCTTGTCCTGTTCAAACATCCTCTTTCGGCTGATGTGAGCGCAGGGACTTCTAGACCCTTCTGATCCCAGACCAGTTGCAATTATTGGCATAAAAGAAGGAGTTTACACACTTAACACACAAATATTTACAAGGGTACTTTGAGCTCATAAAGCCATTTCATCTCCATCCTGCTCCACTCTCATCCTCCCACTTTTTTTTTTCACCCAGTCTTTGTGCGCTTCCTCCCGTCTGCATTTCCCCTAAAGTAGATGGATTTCTGCATTTCTGTGAAGCCCTCCGTCCTCGGATGGTAAAAGCAGGCTGACTCATTTCCCAAGCCTCAGCTGACATGTTTGCCGGGTCAGAATACTGAGTATTTTTCAGCATCAAGGGGACTGACAGTCCCTTCGCTTCATTTAATGGCGGTAAATAAGAAGACAAGAGTTTCTAAGGAGCCTTATTAGATTCGATTCCTACCTCATGTTTGGAATCCGCTCTGAAATGCCGGTGATGCCAGCGATGAGGTTGCTATGGGAGATGGTGACACCTTTGGGTATGCCCGTGGATCCGCTGGTGTACATGATGACGGCGATGTCCGAGGGCAACGGCGGCACCCGCGCACGTGCTGCTGGAAGAATAACACAGGATAGCACAAACACAGACATTCCTGGGTGGAATGCGAACGCCGGGGAGATGTTTAAAAATTCTGACCAACATGTTTGGAGAAGAGAGATCTTTAGACGTTTCCAGACGAAAGAAAGGAAAAAGCGCGACAGGATGTAGCGCTGGGGCTGCCTCTGGCATCAGCTAGCCTGTGGCAGGAAGCGGAGGTTCATGTTCTGCCTCAAGAAACGCCATAAAAGCTCTAACGCCGTCGGCACGTTTGACATATTTTCCCTCTGCGACGGAGCTCGGCAGATGCGCTGTAATCACTGCTGCTGCTATCGCTGCTTCTCCCGCATTCTTTTGCCTCCGTGTTCCAAAAAGTGCATAACAAAGATGTTTGAATGACACGAGGACACAGTGGTGGCTTCAAAGCGGGAGTGAAACCAGCAGCGATGAGTTCATCAGCTGGAAAAGGGATCTCGTCTCCTCTCTGATTAGCATCTTGGCCTCATAAACCAGACAGAAGCATGAAAGGATGGCCGTGGGGGAGGGTCTCCTTGTTGCTCTAGCTGGTGGAGGAGTGTGTGCTCCTACAGCGAGTGTCATGTGAAGTTAGCAGCGCTGTGTGTAAACACGAGGCTCCTCCGTATCCCAGAGCAGCGTCCTCCCTCCTCAAGCCTCCTGTCTGTCGCTCAGGGGTCGAGAAACGAAGGTGAAGCGGAGGCAAAGACTTGTCCTCCTCCATCTAGAAGGCTAACTTTAATAAGCCTTTTATCAACCTTAATCTGACACAGATGTGAGCACTTCCTCATTCACATGACCCAGTGGGGCCGATACCATCCACCCCCAGCATCCTACCCCCAGAAACAACAAACAACACACCAGGCGCCCTGTTCCTGCTATTATTTACATGTGAACTGCACTGCTCATGTTTGAAAACTCCATGTCCCCGATTCATAATTGATAGTAAATTTATAATAACTTTTAGTTATAAGTAAAAACTCCAATCTTAAAAATCACGTCTTAACCCTTTGACCAGCCAAAATGTCCCCACTTCCCAAAAATGTCCTCCCAGTGCTGGCAGAATTGTACTCAGTATGTAGCAGGTACAAGAACACACACACACACACATCCACACACACACACAAACACACACACACACACACACACACACACACACACTCTTACCGTTATCAGTCCGAGCTCCCAGCTTCTGAACGGCGGCCATGTTGTGGACACTGATGCCGTGCGGATACCCGAGCCATGACGTCGGTGTGCTGTCCACCACGATGATGTGCTGCAGCTTCGGCACTTCACTAAGGATAGCCTGAAACCACACACACACACACACACACACACACACACACACAAATGCCAAGCAAACATGACTTGTGTACACAATAAAAACCAGGTTCCTTCTCTGGCAGGCTTTTTTTGCCTGAGAGGAAGCATCTGAGAACACACAGAGGAGCTGTGTTTATTCCACCTTGATAAAAGGAGAGCAGACCTGTCAGAAAGCATTTTTTTGAACGTGGGATCTCTAACAAGCAGCGCGCGCCCCTGGTTTGTCACATGACATCTGGCCGTCCAACCGGACCCCGCTTTTCGGCCGGACCCACCTTGAGTCTGCTCTCCAGGAGCTCTCTGCTGGTGATGACATGGGTGACCTGGGCCTCCTTCAGCCCGTGAGCGATGGCCGGACCTCCCAGTGTGGAGTACAGCGTAACCACTGCAGCACACACACACACACACAATAAAGACCCCTTTTGGCGACATTCTCACTTTTCTGTCATAACCGACAGCCTCCCGTCACTACTTTGTTACATCAGAGAGTGTGAAAATGCTGACTGGCGTTTCCTTCCCTGCGGCTGCGGTACGTGCTCCCCGTCTGGGACCAGCAGAGGCCTCCACGCAGCTTTATAAGCAGCGGACGCAGCCTGATAAGCTCTTAGGGGATATAAACAATCCTGGTATGTGAGGGCGTATGTGTCTGATGGCGTGCTGGGTCCCGTCTACGTGCATGCGTGAGCACACAAACAGTGGGTTTGCTGGATTCTGGGTGGACGTAAAAGTGAGAGAGCGACGGGTCGACTGGTTGGATGAACTCGTCGACGGCACTTTGGTGCTGACTGCACAAAATCTAACCTTGATCCTTTCACCCTCCCTCACACTCGGTTTATGGGACAGGGCTTATTGACATCCCGTTTTTGCGTCACAGAGCTCCGACACTTCCTGCTCTGTGTGTGTGTGTGTGTGTGTGTGTGTGTGTGTGTGTGGATGAAGGCCACGACGCCTCTAGGCGTGAGATCCAAACAGCAGAGGGGGGCCCAGCTTTGACACGCACGTAAATTCAGCGCCACATGGAAAACGGAAGACGCGCCAGCGGACAAATATTCCGGTTTCCACTCGTCCCGTGTGCTTCTTAGCGGGTCGATTCATTGGCTCTTTGATGGGTCTCAAGAGACACATTTCACTGACTCCGCAATGGAACATGTAATCCTCCAAGTGACATGAATTCACCAAACAAGAGTCAAAACCTCATTAAACATCAATTAGAAAATATGTACACACACACACACACACACACACACACACACACACTGAGTGAGTGAGTGAGTGAGTGAGTGAGTTCGAAGGGGCCCTTTGGCTGACTCCCTGATGCCTCTGTCAACATCAGATGTTCTTGTTAGACGCGCTCACCCCTGTTCTGACGCCATCGGCCTTCACTTCTCTCTCTCTCTCTTTGCTCCCCTCTATCTCTTCCTCTCTCGCTCTCCCCAACCTTTAGCTCCCCTCTACCCCACTGAGCTTTCCACTGTTCTGCTGTTTGTGTGTAGAAGAAAGAGAGGAAAAAAAGCCTTTATTGGTCAGTAATTCCAGCTTATTGTCAAAGCTCGACAGTTTAATGGAGCTTAAACTAAAGCACAGAAAAGGAATGCTGCTTTAAGGAAAATAAAAGAGATTCAACCAAGTTAAAATGCTGTAAATGTAGTTTTTGGTGCAGAGAAAATTAAAGAGTAAATCAGTGGATGGAGTTCTCCAGACAAAGGTCTGCAGCTCCACTGCTCATCGTGCATTATATCATAAATATTTATTATTATTACTATTTTGCTTGGTTGTAGCATCAATGCATCTTTCTACAGTCAAAGCAGCTTTTATTTAATGCATTTAAATAAATCTTTTAAATGTCTAATTTTTATACAGTTTTTAATGGAATAAATGCGCCGGTGACACTATTAAATGCACATTTCCATGACAGAGAACTGTGAAAGGAGTCGGGAAAACGAAAGGGAAGCGGCACAAATGGAACACTTATATAACTGCAAAGCAAAAGGGACAAATTGACCTTCTTCTGTCTCAGCTGGATCTGGCATGTCACAAGTTGTCTGCGGCTGCCACGTGCACGTCCACACACACGCGCACACACACACTCAAGCGAAGCAGGCCATAAATCAGAAACACATTTAGAAAATTCTCAGAGTAAAAAGGAAAGAACGCCGAGAACACAGCGCCCCAGCGGAACCGTTAGACTAATTTAATCCTGAAACCAATGTCAGAGTTTCTCGGGCTGCTCTGATGCGATTTGCACCTGCTGGACATGGTTGAAACGTCAGTAAGGAAGCCTCAAATCTCTGCAAAGGCTTAAATATCGATTGTAACTGGTGAATCTCTCTCGTCTACCCTCGAGGCGGAGACTGTCCCGTTACTGCATCTTGCCCCGAGAGGGCGAACAAAGTCAAGCGGACTCACAGCGGAAGTTGTACATGAAGCAGGCCTGGGCTGCCACCATCCACTCGGCTCGTGTCTCACAGAAAATGGCGATGTTGTTCTTGGGATGCTGATGGAGGGACGCCAGGCCGCTGCCCAGCCGAGCTGCTGCCGCCAGGACCTCCTGATAGGACAGCCAGCGGTAGTCGCCCAGCACCAGCTGAGGAGGAGGTCAACATCGCAGAAACAGGTAACGGCAGCGTGTTAGTGCAGGAGCAGAAGACGTGTGTGTGTGTGTGTGTGTTTGACATGATCTAATCCCACACATCAGAATTTGGCCTAACAGATGGTCACAGGAAAGAGAGGAGCGGTTGCCAAAAGGAACTACTTCCTCTTCTGCTGACATCTGTACTAGCAGAAGATAAACAGAGGCGTCTGGTTAGAATTTCATTTCTTACATTGACACGAGGAAGATGGAAGCTAAATGTGTAAAGTAATACTGCCTCCTAGCGGACGATCGGAGTGGTGCATCCCAGAACATTGAGGAAAAGTCCAACAAAAACTCCACATGCAATGAGAAGCCTAGACTCATGGTGACTCTGGGGTGTTGTTTTCCGCTCTGCGCACAAAACCAACATAAACGTGCTCTCTTGCACCAGCGGCTCTTTCGACAGGGGGATTTGAACAGCTTAGAAGATCAGGCTGGGAGGCTTAGGTGTGGAAATGCAGCGGTATTGCGACCGTGCAAAGTCTGCTGCCCCCCCCCCGGCTGTGCAGGCAGGGTGTTAGCTGGGGTCACTTTCTGGATGAGTGAGGACGCATGTCCGCATTAGATTTGTGGAACTTAGTGTGAAAAAGAATAAACTGAAGCTAAAAGGGGAACAATGACTGGACTGTGTGACACAAGCAATGACCTTACGGAGATATTTAAAGACTTCGGTCTGATTTGTATGAAAATATCTGTATTTTTCTTCATTTTTCTACCTTTTTGAAGACTTTTCCATCACTTTGTTGTTCATCTTCCTCACTGATGACCTCCCTCGTTCCCAGACAGTCCCTGTGGGGGAAGCGCCTTGCAGCATACTCAAACATCTTATCCAGGGTGTCCAGGCCAGGCTGCAGAGATGTCCTCAGCTTCTTAACCGAGCTCACCGCCCTGTAGGGGCCCTCCGGACGTCCCATCAGCGAGTGCGCCTTGGCCCTCTTGGCTCGATCCTCCTCCGAGCCAAAGATGCTCCCATCTTCTGGTGCGGAGACCCAGCGGAGGATGCAGGCGGGCAGGAAGGTGATGAAGGTGTAGATGAACACGACGCAGCGGAAGAGGAGCAGCAGCCAAGGGTTCAGGTCCTCCTGCAGCTTCATCTCGCTCGGACTGCAGCTTCTTCTGGGTGAAGCTGGAAAAAAACCACCAGGCAGCAACAGTGAGTCAGGAGGGAAAAAATGGTTCGTCGCTCTTTACTCTTGTGTCTGCTACTTCTTTTCATTTTAAATAAATAAATAACAACCCGGTGTCAGTGACAGCTACAAAGCTCTCGAAACCAACTCGTGAAGGAACTGATGCGAGAGGTCACGTGTTATTTAATGAAAGCCAAAGGCAGACTTCTCCCTAAAGAACCTGCTCATCTTTCAAACCAGTCGCCCCTCCAGTGTCCCCTCAGGATTCTCAAATAGGTCAGAGGGTTCCAGCAGCTGCGTTCTCCCCTAGTGCCATCTGTTCTCCGCAGGGTTCTCCGTGTGCTGTTGTTCTGCTGGACATCGTGCTGCCTGACCTGAATTCTTGGTTCCATCACTGGACAACAGTGGATGTTTGACCCCGAACCTCTTCAGGTCCGACGGGTCGTAGTCGGGGACAGGCTACAGCGAGGGTCACGTCACGTGAGAAGGACTGACCTGTGGACTACTAACTGCGTTGTTGTTGTTGATGCTGTTGTCCCTCTGCACCTCGCCATCGCACGATGCAGACCAGTTGCTCAATGGTTGGCTTTATGCAACAACCTCCACTCACGGGGTTAATTGGGTAATATTGTGACACCGTCCGTTAGGTGGTGGGGTGAGCAGCCCTGTGTGTGTGTGTGTGTGTCGTTGTTTCCACTCCACGCAATTGTGCAGATAAAAGCCTTTTGTGTGTGTCACAGTTCTTACCGCCGGCTCAGCAAAGCAGGTCGGAGACTCTCACCGAAAGTTCAACGTGGCTGCTGTGGTCAGACGGCGCACGCACACATGCACGACTGAGCGAGTGGGAGGGGATAGCTTGACAATTTCTGTGACATAATCAATACTTGCAAAACAACTTGGCTGCATTAAAGGCAAAAGTGTTAAAGAAACAGGCTGGATTTTAAGGATCAGGCTGTTTTCTGCCTACACTTAAAGGATTATGGTCTGCTCACGTGCAAATTTTTGAAAATACAGCTATGAGGGCAAAAGAATCTGTTGTCCAATCACGTTGGATAGTCTATGTGAGACAAAAGCATCTCTGTTTGGAAACACAGAAGGTCTCTTAAGACTTGCATCCTTTCGTAACTGTTGCCAGAGGTGTCAAAATATAACTTTGCCTAAAGTGTGCGGGGTTTTTTTGCACGTCTTTTTCTGCACTTCACAAAAAATATCATCACGTATTTTTCTTAAGAACACACTCACTTTCGTTGCTGATGTAAAGTCTTAATGATCAGCCAATGGTCATCAATTTCCTTATCGCCCAAAAACTTCCGGTTTACAATTTCACTACATCTTAGTTCTCTTGCGAAATTTTTAAGTTTGGAATTTGGTTTGAATTTGACTTACTTGCATTGCATGTCTTAAAATATCTATAGATATAACAAGAACAAAAACATTTATTTATTATTATTCGAGCAGCATCATCATTTGGAGAGTTCTGAATCTTGAGTAATCCTATACTCCATCTCTGCGCTAGTTCAAAATAAAACTAGCTATTGACAGGGCAGGTCGTGTTTTAAAATCAGAATTGTCCTAAATTCCACGTTTGTCTCCGTCTATTTAGGCAAAGCGGAGAGAGAACATCTGCATTGAGGATGTGCGCACGGTAAAAATGACAAGGACAGAAGTTATGTACCTGTGAGTAGGTCTCCCCCCGGCTCGGTTCTGGTTATCCGAACACACCGGGTCTGAAGTCGGTGTCAGGAAAGCTTTTCTCCGCCTGGTGAAATTTTTAATATTTCAGCCCAGAGTTCGAGTCCGGAAGAGACGCGGTTGTACGAGGATGGATGTCGGGTCGTAGCGGTGGGGGTGGGGGTGGGGGTGGTGGTGAGGGCGATTCCTGCCTTCTGATTGGATGCTTGTGTGTGGCGCGTGCAAGGGGCCGGCACAAATTCTAGCTGAACGCGAGACGGTCGTCAAGGGAGCTGGGCCACGCGCTCAGATGGTGCTACAATCGCCATTAGGCTGAGCACACGAAGAACGAGATTCTTAATCCTGCGATCTGGTTACCCGCATAAATCTGACGTGACGTTACTCCAAAGTCTCATTTTGTGACGCATTTTTGCAATGAAATGTGTCCTTTTCACCACACTGTGTAATTCATGCACAGCTGAAATACACACCTGTAACAACACTAGAACTATTGTTGGAAAACGGGTTAAACTAGACCCAAGATTCGGATCACAGTTACCATCATTAGAGGTAAGAAGGAAGTGCAAATTTTAGGATTGGACCGTACAAACTAAATGAATTTAACATGAAAAAACCGGGACAAATTAGCCATTAAAACAGCAAAATAAATAAATAAAGACCGTTTTTCCCTTGACACAAAACGAGATTCCAAGTGTTCCGTAATATTGCATCTAATATGTTTTGGTGCAAAAAGTTCTAATAATTATTGATAATTTGTTCAGTACTAAAGGCACCCTCACAGCCTGTCTGAAATACGATATTTTGAGTGAACCGATTTCCCGTCAGCACCGCTCAGGACAGCTGCAGCTGCCTGGAGAGGTCCTTTTCTTTTAGGCTGAGGAGGCTTAGCATTCAGCATGCCGACTGTTGGAGTAAAAAGGGATCTTCTCTTCCAAGCTTTGGGTAGAACATACAGTAAGTTATATCATCCACCATAATACAAATATAACTGCGTTATCCCTGTGTCTTAAAAGGTTTATTTAGCCCCATAGTGTGGAAAAGTACTTAACAGCCGTGACTCATTAGCCTCTGTAGGCTAACAAGTCAGGAACTTCTCACTACCGACTCTGAATCCATTTAATTTGGAATATTTTTTATAATAATTATAGTATTTTTTGGTGTAATTTATTAAATATCACAATAGGAAGTTCCCCTTTATTACTTTACTGACATCTCGGTGCATGGCGTTAACGTGATTGCATCATTTCTCCCGGCGTCCTTCATTTAAATGTGTACTGTAGGATTAGCCCGATTGTAGCCATTAGTGTTTGGACGCTTGACAGTAAGTAAAATTGCATTCAGTAATAAGAACTGTATTCTTTGTTGTTTTGTAGCTGATGAAGAGTTTGACGAGCTGTGCTTTGAGTTTGGACTTGAGCTCGATGAAATAGTAAGTCTGTTTTCATTACTATACATTTTTTATCATGAGCTAGCAGTAGTCCTTTTATTAGTACCACAGATGCTGGCGTTTGCCACAAATAGGTTTAATATACTGTCAGGTATATTTTCATAGTATACACACAGTGAAAGAAAGGTATCATATCTAAAAAAACTGTGTTGACTGGGTTCTCACTTCTTTACAGACCTCTGAAAAGGAGATAATTAGCAAAGAGAAGGGTGACTGCAAAGCATCAGGAGCATCTGACGTCATTCTATATAAGATTGATGTACCAGCTAATCGCTATGACCTTTTATGTCTGGAAGGGTTGGTCCGTGGACTGCAGGTCTTCAAAAATAAGTAAGTACAGTCTTTTAAATTTAAAAAGCCCCCCACAGTTTTTAGGCGTTAGTGTCAGTGATATTGCCTTAAAAGCTACGTTGTCAGTTTTTTAGTTTGGGTGCTGTCACAGAGAGTCTGTGCTGTCTTTTGTTTCAGGTTGGAGGCCCCTCGCTACCGACGCGTTAGCCCTGCCAGCGGGCCGCCTCAGAGGCTGGTTATTACAAAGGAAGTGAGTGGTTATTTTATAATGACGATAGAATTGTTTGAATGGCAATTCAAAACAAACTTAATTAAAATGTGGGTTTTGTTTTGTTTTTTTTGCTGTGTGCAGACAGCAGCAGTGCGACCCTACGCTGTGGCAGCAGTGTTGAGAGACATCACCTTCACACAGGAGCGATATGACAGCTTCATTGAGCTGCAGGAGAAACTCCATCAGAACATCTGCAGGTCAGCTTAGTAGCTGGACTTTAAATGTGTTGAAAAAAGCACAGGTGATGAGTAAAGACAATGTAAAATAATAGAGCCATACTAGACCTTTTTTATTAAAAATGCACAGCAGACCGTTGCAGTGTTGTTCAGTCCCTGTTTTTATGCAGGAGGAGAACCCTGGTGGCCATTGGGACTCATGATCTGGACACCATTTCTGGTCCTTTCACGTTCACGGCTAAACCACCTGCAGACATCAGCTTCAAACCACTCAGCCAGACTAACGAGTTCACTGCTGTCCAGCTCATGAGCCTCTACAAGGTAAAAGGTGTAGCTGCCTGATTACTGATTACAAACCTGTTTACCAGTTCTTTAAAATGCTGCTGGTACTATGATTGACAGGCAGACAATCACGTGAAGCATTTTCTTCATATTATTGAAGACAAGCCTGTTTATCCTGTCATCTATGACAGCAACGGGGTCGTTCTGTCCATGCCTCCTATCATCAATGGTTAGTAATATGGGTTTATTTTTTCCTACACACTTATATGGTTACTAACTTTATTTTTTTTTTAGGGGACCATTCAAAAATTACACTCAACACAAAGAACGTGTTCATTGAATGCACGGCAACAGATCTGACTAAGGTAGATCAGAGGAGAGAGAACATTCTACACGTTTTTAGATGATGACTTTTAGACTGATATCTGCTTGTTTCTGTCCAGGCAAAGGTGGTGTTGGACATGATGGTCACCATGTTCAGCGAGTACTGTTCACAACCTTTCACGTAAGTCAAAGATCTTTTACCAGTCCTGACAGACGGGTTATTTCAGCAACAATTTGGACTTGGCTTTACTTTCTTAAGTTTAGTCACTGCTTCCAGTGACTTCACAAGATTAGTTTCCCATCAGTTGTCAGTTTTAAAGTTTACTGTTATTTTCTTGGAGCTTTTTTTGTGTCTATTTCAACCATGTTACAGACTCTTTTAATTTTCATTGATGTAAAACATCCCGACTCTTGACAGTTGGAGTGCAGTGTTGTTGAAGTTTCTCCTGTCTCTCCTTTTTTAGGGTGGAGGAGGCTGAGGTGGTGTCTCCAGATGGCCAAATCTACAAGTACCCAGTACTGTGACTAATTACAGTTGAAACGATATTGAGATATTTTCATCTCCTACGTTCTAAAGTCTCTGCTCCTATTCCTTGGTTTGTATCTAAGGAGCTCCCTTACAGGAAAGAGAAGCTATCTGGGCAGTTGATCAATAAAAAAATCGGCATTAAGTGAGTACAACGAAAAGCAGACATTCCTGCTGGGTATGGTTCTAAAAGCTTTTTATAGAGCAGTTATTGTCTTTTTTCCTCAGCGAATCAACTGAGAAGATTGCTCAGTTGCTCACTAGAATGTGCCTGCTGTCTCACCCCACTGGTGTCGGCGATGAGATCGAGGTTGAGATCCCGCCCACCCGCTCGGACGTCATCCATGCCTGTGACATTGTTGAGGATGCAGCCATGGCCTACGGGTTCAACAACATCACCCGCACCATCCCTCGCACCTACACCATCGCTAACCAGGTACCTGCTGACCTGTGCAAATGGGGCTGACTGGCTTCAGAAGTTTGCCCTGATGTTTTTTATTTCTGTTTTCAGTTGCCATTAAATAAATTGACAGAGCTGATGAGACAGGAGCTGGCTGCTGCAGGATTTACAGAAGCCCTTACCTTTGCCTTGGTAAGAAAAACACAATTTACAACAAACTAACTTGAACTGGCTGTGCAGATCAGTGTTATTTTTGTTCTTCTCTACTACAGTGTCTTACCTCAAAGCAAGTTAACATTAACATCGTCTGGTAACCATATTTCTTCCCTCAAGTGTTCTCAAGAAGATATTGCAGACAAGCTCAGAAAGAAGATCACAGACACCAGAGCAGTTCATATTTCCAATCCAAAGACTGCTGAGTTCCAGGTAAATAAAAGTTGGGTTGTTTTGTTCAGAGCTGCAGAGAAATTTCAAACAATATTTGGGTCATATTGCCCAATTTTAGCTATTGTCAAATATAATTAATAGTTATTTTGGCCAATATTTAGTGTCATTTATCGTCTTTAATATTTAACTGAGGAACAGTTGTATAAAAATACTCGGTCAAATGAAGACGTTTGGAAAATATGTCCGTTTTTTGTCCTGGAGAGGGCGCTCATCTCAAAAAGATGGTTTTTCAACGTCGCCGCTTGCTGTCACCACCAGGTGGCGCGCACCGCGCTGTTGCCCGGCCTGTTGAAAACCATTGCTGCTAACAGGAAGATGCCTCTTCCTCTCAAACTCTTTGAGATATCTGACGTGGTACTAAAGGATGAAACCAAAGGTGACTGTCTCTATGGAGTTATTTCAGAAAACAAATATTTTTTCTATTAGATTTAAGATGTTTACTTGTGAATATCTGCACTTGCAATATATTTATTTCAAATGTAATGAAAGTTGTACAGTTTAGTCCTGTTTTTATTGTTGCTAAACTGTCATCACCTGTTCCCACAAACCAGATGTGGGCACGAGGAACTGCCGGCGTTTGTGCGCCATTTACTACAACAAGAACTCGGGCTTCGAGGTGATCCACGGCCTGCTTGACCGGACCATGCAGCTCCTGGAGGTGAAGCTTGGTCAGGATGGCTACCGCATCCAGGCGGCAGACGGTAAGGAGAGTTGACTGCAGCAGCAGAGAGAATTTATTCTCCTTGCTGGTGAACAAATAAATCTCTGTCATGCATCTAATTGAATAGTCTTAAACTGGCAGGGAGACTGTGAAATGATTCTAATTGTTTGTTTGATCGAGAGAGTTGAGAAATCTATGCTGTGCTGTTTTCAGGTTGTCAAATATGTTTGTGGTGTGGTTGAATCCATCCGTAATGACATCGACCACAAACATTATCCCTGCGTTACCCACTGTGTACTGTGTGGTTTTGTTAAATTACTGTAATTCAGCATCTGGAGAGCATTTCTACCACCACTTTATCTATGTTCCATTCCTCCTCTGCTGTAGCTTCCTCTCCACAGGGGATTTTTTAATAGCCCATATTTTTTGAGCATATATTTTGAATAGATTCTTGCAGTACATCATGATTCAGAGGTTTGAATTACCCTTGGATCATGTTGCGTGTTGATGCTTTGAATCATTTAGGAGTTTTTAAATGTGTGTATTGTGGCCAGTAAGAAACGGGAAAACCGAAAACTGAAATGCAAAAGTGCACGCACATGTTCAAGCGCGCACGTGCAGTGGATGGTGAGAGGTCGGTATGCCATCGATCACCGCACCGGCCTCTCTTTGATCACAAGCAATCATTGTCGTCATTTTACGAGCTAGTATCAGGGATTCTGACTCCGAATGATGGATTTCATCTGTGCATCTGTGCATCAGCACATGTCTTCAAAGTTTTCGTGGTCATGATTAAAACTGTTGCATCAGAATTGGGTCTGCTCCCACTCTCATGACACATGATCCAGCTCTGTGCCAGGACTGGACCAGCGCTCGCCGAATAAATAATCAAAAGAGACCGTCTTCAGACGCAGACTCAGACTCGGACTCCCGCTGACGTCATCCCGTACTTTTCCGTGCTGCAATCTCCTTTACCCGCGCTGATCCTCGGCTGGCACGCGTCAAGGTCACACACACACACACACACACACACACACACACACACACACACACACACTGCAGTGTTTTTGCTCCCATTCAGAGTACAAATCAATGAGCTCAAGTATCATCAAATGGGACAGAGCCGAAAGAGAGATGAGGGGAGGGGATGGCAAGAAGGGACAGTAGCAGGCATAAGCGATGGGAGTGTGAGTCTGCAGTGTGGTGGGAGAGTGCACGGCAGTCATGTGGGAGTCTGCAGTAGTGAGCAGGAAGACGGGTTGCATCGTCACCCCCTGGTGCCTGGACTGTCCTCTAACTGAACCATGCAGACACAAAAAGAGAGAGGCATTACACAGCTTTCTCCCCACTGCCTGTGCTCTATTAGCCTAATGTGCACACACACGTCAGCGTGTCTTTAACCCCATTACAGTGTCACGACCCCCACCAGAGCTCACCTGACTCACACACGTTCACGTTGACATTGTCAGTCAACCAGGCGGAACGTGCCAGCTGACTCGCTGTGGCTCCCAGCAGAGGGTGGGTGAGTGGCCGTGGGACTGCGGGGCAGCTTAGTTTCCTCCACTCAGCAGGTTCGTGGGCACGAAATAATGAGTCAGGGGATCGGAAGCGGAGGTAGAGACCACTTAAGGGACAGATGTCCACGTTTCGCTTAACAGCTGTGTCCAAAGCGAGGGCTTTGTTCCTGCTCCATTAGGTAGGAAAGGGAACGTTATTCCATCACAAATACCCAAAGTGTCGGCCATTATGTGTTTTAATGATGGCATTTTTAATTTGTGTTTCAGCATATTTCACCAAAAGCTCAAATTTACCTGTACTTGTAATTTTTTTTAAGTTTTAAACATCCGATGCTCAATACAAATTACAGTTTCCAATTCAACACATTTGTGCAGTTGGTTCGATGTAAATGTGTTCCTTCTATGTGGGGGAGACAACTAAATTGAAGCCCAAATTAACCTTCTGTGGAGCCACACAGACTTCTATAATCAGTGTGGCTCCAGTTGTCTGGGATAATTCATCTAATCTACATCAGTAGCCATAATAAAATTGTGTCTTTTTGGGGAAAGCTAAAGTGTAGAATTCTAGTCGACTGAGCAGACCTGTCTTTATCGTTGCCATGGCACCCTGCTGGCGGTACTTAAACGTGATGTGTGAGTTTGTTATCCAAATCTAAACAGGCCGTCAAAGGTTACAACTAGAGATATTCCAGCTTTCTTCAAGCGGAGTTAGCTATATGTCACAAATTTGCACATGCACGGCAGTAAAACGCACGGGTTTAGCAAGCCTTCCTTCCTAGATTCAGGCTGAACATCAGAGTGGTGGGCTCTGGAACCCATTAGCAAAACAGCGTGGGAAGAAGCAGCAGTCTCTGGGAAAAAGCTGTGTGTGTGTGTGTGTGTGTGTGTGTGTGTGTGTGTGTGTGTGTGTGTGTGTGTGTGTGTGTGTGTGTGGAGCAGTCGTTATGGCAACCCATCTATCTTGGTAAATGACCAACAGGTCCATCATTCTGTCTGCCTACATGTCAGGACTGTAATGAAGTGAGTAAAAGCCTCGCACATCGACTTGTGTATCTTTATCTCCTCTTTGATCCGGAGCTTCTTTATTCCTTTGGGACTGAATTAACTGTAAGTCAGGCAGCAGATTCCTGAAGAAAAAAAATGAAACAACAAAAAGAACATGTGCGTCAGTGGCCAGGATGGGTTAATAGAGTGATGTTGAGAGGAATGACTCCTGGCTTTTGGCTGTGATGGTGAACGGAAGAACATTTTCTTGGAATTCAATAGAAACTAACATGTTTAGGTGCTGATATTGCTAAAAATAAATGATTGTTAGCTAAAGTGGAACTTTTTCCCCTCTTGTGGTTGGCTACAACATATAGAGATAGTAATGTTTCTGTTTTTGTGGTTCCCTTTTTAGACCCCACCTTTTTTCCGGGTCGCTGTGCGGAGATTTTTGTTCATGGGAAGAGCGTCGGGCGTCTCGGAGTCCTCCACCCGGACGTCATCACCCGCTTTGAGCTCAACATGCCCTGTTCAGCCCTGGAGATGGACGTCGAACCTTTCCTGTGATTGATATTTTATATTTTTTGTACCAGGCAGTTTGATTCTTTCTTAAAAGAATTAAAAATGACCCAGATCCCCTGGTGTTTGTGGTTAGAGTGTGTGGGCTTGTATCCGCAAGCCCGTCCTTTAGTTTGTGCCTGGGGTTGGCTGCACGTTATTTAAAGCGATGATTCATTTCCTTTCTCGTCTTGGTTCTTCCAGTGGCCGTGCTGCTGAAACTAGCCTTACACATGAAGTCCCCATGCAAGAAGTCTTAAAACACAAGTTTCCCATCAAAGATGAGTCCTCGCAGGCCCCGCCTTCCTGCCCGACCTCCACCAAAACTGTGTTTGGCAACATGAGGACACCAGCTGGCCTTAAATCCCTCAATGATTTCCTGGCAGACAGGAGCTACATTGAAGGCTTCACGGCGTCCCAGGCCGATACCTCGGTGTTTGACTCCATCCCTTCTGCTCCGCCACCAACCCTCAGCCATCTCCGGCGCTGGTACAACCACATCAAGTCTTTCCAGGCTCAAAGAAGCAACCTCCCATCCTCCAAGACCCAGTTTGTCCTTCACGAAGCCTCTAGAAACGACGCCAGTGACGACGACATTGACCTTTTTGGCTCCGAAGACGAAGAGGAGGCCGCAGAGGCGGCTAGGATAAAGGAGCAGCGCCTCGCCGAATACGCCGCCAAGAAATCCAAGAAGCCGGCCCTGGTCGCCAAGTCCTCCATCCTGCTCGACGTCAAGCCCTGGGACGACGAGACGGATATGAAGAAGCTGGAGGAATGTGTCCGCAGCATCAGCATGGATGGGCTGCTGTGGGGGCAGTCCAAACTGGTGCCGGTAGGCTACGGCATCCACAAGCTCCAGATCGGATGCGTGGTGGAGGACGAGAAGGTGGGCACTGACATGCTCGAGGAAGCCATCACCGCCTTTGAGGAGCACGTTCAGTCTGTCGATGTGGCTGCCTTCAACAAGATCTGAACCCAGAGCGGGTTCAGCGACGGGACCATCCCACCAGCTTTTGTTACCAAGTCTGCGCACAACAACGTGTCAAGCTCAGGTTCTCCACCTGTGCTGGAGAGTTACACAAGGTTAACGCTGTCAGACCTAAAAACGCCATCCCAACTTCTCAGTCTTCTCTGTTTGTCACATGTAGGTCTCGGTTTTAGTTGACGTCGCTGCTCGGCTGGTCCTAAAGACGCTGTAATCAAGTGATGCAGATGCTCGCGCATGAACAAAATGACACAGGACAGGAAAAACAATCAGGCGGCAAGTTTTCTTTTGCTCTGGAATTCTCCCTTTAAGGTAAACACATTCCTGTCATTGGTATGATGTGTTTTCTTTCATCTTCAGTGTTTCATTGTTTATTGCACCTGGACATCACAGAAATATCTTCAGTTGTACAATTTAAACACTGTTTTGATTGGAATCAAACCTCTAACGTCATAGCCGAGCACAAGTCTTCGGTTGTACCAGCTCAGTCAAACGTACACTTAATTTTAAACTAATATTCATCCCGATCAATAAAGGTAATGGTAAAATGTAACTGCATCTGTTTTGAAATGGTTTCAGTCAGGTTAAAAGATCATGACAGCCCCAGCAGAATGAAGACTCTGTTGACCAGAATAGAATTGACGAGCCCGACGGCCGTGTACGTGACAAACTTGTACGGCACTTCGATCTCTCTCCGCCTCCTGGCCTCGCTGTCGCTTCTGGGCACTTTGTACCATGAGTACAGCACCCGGAGGCTCAGCGTTTTCATCACCTGACGGGTTCCCACCAAGGCCACGACCCCCACCAGGGAGCGAGCGGTGCCCCACCCCAGCACCTGCAGCGTCAGGGGGGGCAGAGGCGCAGGTAAGACCCCCCGGGGCTCGACGGTCAGCCCCAGCTGCTCGCTCACCCAGTAGCCCGCGAAGCACCCGGCTCCTGCTCCCAGAATGGTGATGGTGTCCCCCCGGGTGGTGCTGTAATGGCCCAGGTCTGGGTAGGTGTAGCTGAGGAGGAGCGGCAGCATCAGGCCCAGGAGCGGGGAGAGGGGGCTGCCGAGCTGGAACCGGTCCATGGCCTCCCAGTGGGGGTACGTGAGGAAGATGAGGGTGACTGAGATCACAACACCCGAGATCACATCCTGAAAGCCGAACAGAGTGTGTTTGTGTTTACAGGGCCTGGAATTTTTTGAAAGTTTTGATTTTCAGTTTAAGTTGTGTTAACTGAACGCATCTCACTTGTGCTACATTAATATATATATATTTTTTTTACTAAAGCTGCCTTGATAGGATTTAAAATCATTCAATTTGAGCAAGTGTGAAAATATGAATTAAAAAGAAAATCCTGAGTTTAGCTCTCAAGGTGCACGTGTTGGGAAAATCTCACCAGGACCGAGTGCATGCCGGTGTAGAGGCGGCTCAGGCTCACCAAGGACGACATCGTCACGGCGACCATCAGGCCCACCTGGAACGGAAACTGAGACGCAGAAACAGGGTGTGGAATCAGCCGTCAGGATTGGTAAAAGATGCAAGAGGTATGTGGTCGCACAAATTCCCTCCACTGAAACACATTTGTGAAAAATATTCCCACAAATGCACTTTCTTCCGTTTGTTTCCGAGCCAGCCGTCCGCTCCGGCTGTCATGGAGCCCCCACCTTTGTGCTTCTACTGTCTCCATCCTCTCCTGCACCTACAGCGGCAGGTTTCCCTACCCCCCCCCCCACCCCCTCCACCATTTCAATAACAGTGAGAAGAGGCCTTGTGCATTCATTCACCTCCCCCCTCCCCCCCTGCCCCTTTTTCTGTGTCTTCCTGTCTTTTTTTTGCAGCTGGAAGCCTATTCACTGGTAGTTCATGAAGAGAAGGGTTTTTTTTTTCTGAATGGGTCACAAAGGATGCCGGGGACAGGAGGGGGGTCAATCTGTGATGGACTGTCGTGACCCCTGACCTTCTTTGGGAACTGGGCGAGTTGCCCCGAGGCCTTTTAACTATTCAGGAGCGTCTGGTGCAGCCTGCTTCTCATCTATGGCTGAGCACGCCCTCTTTTTTTGGGGATCCCTCGAGGAATGTTAGGCTGTTACTGTACGTGCCTCGGGATGATTTTGGTGACCTTTGCCCAAGCAGATCGTTGAAGTGGCCGCTAAAGGCTCGCGACAACGTTTGGCTTTTACTCTGTCGATTCAAGCAGCCTAAGATTGAGCTGCTGAAGGTTTTATTGACTTGGCAGTGAATGAGATAAAGTGAGGAAGAGTCAGGAGAAAGAGGAGGAGGGAGGGAGGTGGAGACGTGGAATGACAGTCATTGACTCCGTCAGTGGAGTCCATCAGAAAGGCCAACCGGCAGCTCGACGGGTGTGGCTGATGGTGACTGATGAGGACTGCTAGCACCGCCCGTCTGAGACCATTGTCCAACAGCTCAGTCAGGACTCCTTGATGGACAGCGGGGCCACACCTCTCATTCCACTCAGCTACCAGAGGAATGGAAGCAATCTGAAAGGGCACCCGTCCTCCTGCCTGAACGGCAGCATGGCGGAACTGCTAATGAGCTACCTGGGGTCATAATGACTCTTTCAACATACACTTCCCATTTTTGATGGCGGTGTTAAGTGCCTTGTTTGCAGTCAACGAGCTCAACCATTGATAAGCACCGTTTTAGAAATAACAAGCCAGCCGGTTGTGTAAATTGTAGAATGAGATCATTACCAGCCTACTCAGTTAAAAGAACCGCAATCATTGGTGGCATTAAAGAAAACGTACAATAACAATTTAAATTGGAGGTGTAAACACGTGAATAGTGTGCAGCTCACCTGGAACCTGGACTGAGCGCTTAGCAGGACGGTGAAGGAGATGGCGGTGGCCGCCATGGCGTGGGTGGAGGGCAGCCCGTACTCCACGTCCACGCGCGTCTCCAGCTTGACCACAGGGGGCGACGGCGGTCGGGGCAGCTTCAGCAGGTCCTTCATCAACTGCCCGATGTACATCACCATCTGGGAGAGGGCAGATCACGCAGATGGCTCACTGGTCCCAACAGATCAAAGATGGAACCTCACCGCTTCCTCAGGTCTGTGCCTCAGCAACGACATGTAAAAGCTAAACATGGAGAATGATGATTATATAATAATGCCGATTGGATTATGCACCAGATCCAATATCACACCCTACTAATGATGAGTTTCATGATTTTCCTGCTCGTGTAGGCAGAAAGGATGGGGAGCCAGGCTGGTAAGTGCAGACGCTGCAGCCATCACCACCAAAGGCGGTGATGGCTGCTGGCACGAGCAGGCACACTCACTGCAAACGCCTGCGTAGAAGAGTGTGTGTGTGTGTGTGTGTGTGTGTGTACTCCCGTTACCAAAAGTGCTGCCTTGTTCTCTTTTAACACGATCCCTGTGGTCCTGGCAGGGGCAGCCTGCTCCGGCTTCAGGTTTATTTAAAGCCCGTCCTTGTATATTTAATGAACGGCTGTCTTGGGAAGGAGGCTGGCTGCCAGCGCGGAGGCATGGAAGCAGGACGCTAATGTGTGTGTTTAAAGGAGAATGGAGAGGTTCGAGCCGCCATCTCCACTGGACCTGTAATCAAAGCTTTCTTGCTACCATAACAAGCAGAGAATAATCTGCTGGTAGGTTAGTAACTTGTGTATAAAACTTTAACTTGTTGCCAAGCTAGAAGCCTTCATCTGTAGATGTCAGTTTTGTCTTTTGGTTGTTCTTTTTTAAAGAAAACAACAATTAAAGCATCTGTCGCGCTCATACATCCATGAAAGTTGTATACTTCATCCACAAGGACCATCAGGCTGCAGATTCCTTGTTTCCCCTCAGCCATAACGTCATACTCTGTTTTTGGCCTAGGTCAGACTCGAACCATCGGGCGTCTGTGCCGACGTCGGCTGCCTTGCCCGCTGAGCCGACCCGCCTGTCTGCGAGCGTCAGTCGATGCTAAACAGCACAGTAGGTGCATGACTTTCACCTGCACCCCAGCAGTTCCCACCATATGGTTAATGACGGAAATGTTCACTAAGTCACCCAAAGTCACACTTCAAATGAATGCAACAGAGTTTTGAAGGACGAAAAGGTGTGTGTGTGTGAGAGAGAAAGTCATTTATGGGTCTGTTTTTTTTCTCCTCACTTTGAACAGTCATGCTTTGCTCAGTTGCGTGCTGTCTCTCTCCCTCCCTCCCTCCCTCTGTGAACCTTGAATAACTCTACCACCACAATGGCAGGATGCTGTTAGAATCTAGAAGTGTGGGGTGAGAAGCCCCCGGGGCTGACGGACCAAGCGGTCAGAACCAGAGAGAGAAGGCTTCAGAGCGCTCACAGGGCCAATAAAACACTCCGCTGGTAGAATGGAGGGAGGGGGAAAACTGG
Source organism: Tetraodon nigroviridis (assembly GCA_000180735.1). Classification (NCBI taxonomy): domain Eukaryota; kingdom Metazoa; phylum Chordata; class Actinopteri; order Tetraodontiformes; family Tetraodontidae; genus Tetraodon; species Tetraodon nigroviridis. The sequence goes on from CAAE01014974.1 coordinate 448,540, forward strand.
TAATGCCTAACCAGAAGGAGAGCAATGAGGGTGCCTAGCAGATGAGGTAGAGAGTGCAAGTGTGTGTGTGTGTGTGTGTGAAAGGAGTTCACACAGGGGCCTGGTGTGACCAGGATACCAAAGAGTGATATCTCTTTACCCTGAAGGGCCAAACACAGGAGTTCAGACACAGGGCACCCACCAAGGGCTCCAGGCTGGGACACAAAGGGCACCAAAACACACAGATCAGAACACAAAATCCAAGAGTGGGGGCTGGTCTGGGGTCTGTGCCCGTCTGTGTCTTCAGACAGACCACGGCTGGGATCAGACTTGACATGTTGTCAGGGCCCCCGGTGGAAATGTGTTTCAGTATTTAAAGATAAACATCTAAGGGGAGATACTGGCAGGCCTCTTCCACTGATGTGTCCTCATGTGTGGCCTGTCTATGTCAGGGGCCCCGGGCTGGCTGGCCCTGGTCGTCCACTGGCCTGGGGACATATGGACGGACATGCCGGTGTCACAGACAGGTCACTGGAGGGGGGAGAGGATGAAAGGGGTTGAAAGGTGAAGAAAGAGAGAAGAAGAGAGGTGCAATTGTGGACCAGAGAGACTGAGGACTTGGATATCTAGTGGCCAGGCACTGACCCACACACACACACACACACACTTTCACTCTTTCTCTCTCTCCCCCCAGCTGTGACATACAGTCCACATGTTGACCAGGCGTCGGCACAGGAACGGGTCCAGGTTCCAGTGGATACAGGGCAGGCAGGTGATGTAGAAGATTTCGTGCCCCATGCTGCGGAAAACAGGAAGAGGAGGTGCAGCGGCCAGTTCCTCACCTCGTAGCGAGGCCGGCTGCAGCCCTGCAAACACAAACGCAAAAGATCTCAAGCAACAGGTGACCCACTGAGCGAAGAACTGAAAACGCAGGTAAGTAAATGAGTAAGTGTCCAGGTTGCTATTTGACCTTTGGATCAACATTTGGCATTGAAATTTTAGTTACAGTGCCTCGTAGCGACCCAGATATACAAAAAAATTTGGCTCATGGTATAATATTAACAAGGTTGCTCTCGACTATTTTTCCGACTTCAAAACCGAGCATTGCGCGTGCCCCGCAGGTCAACATTGTTTTATCACCTCGCCTTGGGGATGTCTCCAGACATTAACACCAGCCCTGTAGCCAAATCTGAGCCAAACATCTCACATTTTGCAGAAAATGACCTCTGGCCAGATGGAACAAAAAATGAATTGTTTCTTCACAGTGTTATCATTGTCTTTTTGAAAGGAGAGGGAAAACACCGTCCCGAACGTGCAGCAGTGGGGCGGAGGCCGGAGCACCAAGAAGACACAAATATGTGACAGATATCAGGAGATGGTTGTCGAGGGGTCTTTCTAATTGACCCGAATGACCCAAAGTTGTGTCAATAGGTTTTAAAGACAACAGAGTCAATGTGGAGGTTCTGTCCAAATTCCAGGAAATGAAGAGAAAATGTAAAACATCCCACACAGCTCATCATTGTGCAACAGCAGCGCCTGACAGAATCCTCATTAAAGCAAGTCCCACCTTGTCCTTTTAACTGTCAGAACACTGGGCTTCTGTCTGTCTGCAGGATCTGTTCCTAACCTCATACTGACAGCTAATCTGGCTCCCCGGCGGCCTTTAAATCCACCTAATCCTTGCTTTTGTCGTTCATCCCATCCTTGATAATTCTAATGTTAAAATTCTCCCCTTTACTTCTCTACCTTCCTGCTCTGTCTCTACCCCTATCGTCAGCCTCTCAAATCACACCAGCACCATCTTCACGGCATTTAAACTATGATTTAATGGAGAAGAATGTAAATATCTAGCAGCCAGTCATTGTGGAAACTGGCAACCACCAGATGAACTAGTCGAGCCAGTCTCCCTTGGCTTATCTAAACATCTCCCCAAAAGATTCAGCCTTCGTTTAGAACTAGTCCTGCAAAGACTGGCATAAATCACACACTCACTCCACACACACACATAGATAATGTCACAGTTTGTGTGTGTATGAATGTGTGAAGCTTTTGTCCTGTGCGGCTTTGGAGTCAAAACCTTTCTGGTGACTCTGGATTTTAAAAACACTTACAATGGCTGCGCGGCTTTGAAAGTTTGAGTTATTATTCTCCTGCTCTTCCTTATTCCCCTCAGGTTGTCCACGTGGTCCACGGCTGGCGGTTCCCGTCGGCGCGTGCGTAGTCTCGCCGTTGCAGCGCGCGCGTTCCACCAGGAAGAGCCCGCATCGTCTCTGAAACCGGGCCACGAGCTCCGGGTTCTGCAGGTAATCCAGGAGCTCCAGTGTTTCAGATTAATCACACACACCAGACACACACACACACACACACACGCACACACGCGCGCGCAGGTGAGACGAGACCTAACAGACGCACTGACAGCGACAGGTGCGGCCGCCGTGCGCCAGAGGTGTGCACAGTGGGGGCGTGGCTAGAGGGAGCCGAACCGGTAATGTGGATTGTGAATCGTGACGAGTTAGTCGACCTTTATTCTGGGGTGGGCCGGGTGCTATCGCTCCCGACGTCATCACGTCCTCCCTGTTTGTTTGCTGATTCTAAACGTGTCTTTCTCTCTTCCAATGTCAACAATGTAGGTTTCCTATATGTCCGAATGAAGCAAACTACGGAATGAAGAGATGAGTCGTCTCTGGGTTACCATGGAAACGTTCCGGCAGCGTCTCAGGTCCACTCAGGACTTTCTGGCACGCAGATTGTCCACGGTAAGAAAAGAGAGCTTTGCTTTTATTTTATCTTAAATGGAGAGCACATATTCTTTAATTTAAGACCAAGTGTGTCTGGAGAGAACCTTTTTATCGAGGGCGGCTGCAGCAATTAACGACAGCATGATTAACGTTCACCTCCACACCTTCGGCTTAGCTGTACTTAATAAACTAGGCCATCGACCCTATTAAAGTTTTTACCTCGACCCTCCACATTTTCACTCATTCCTGACGTGCAGATTTAATAGGGCGGCCGCGGTTCTGTTCTTAGCCTCCTGTGGGGCCTGTTGGACTGGAACTTCTGCAGGCGCGGTGTCGTCTGGTGCTCATTGTTACAGGAAACAGTGGACTGACGCAACGCTTGACCAAATCGGTGCTTCCTGCTGTCTGGAACGGTCTGCGTGGTTGAAAGGATGTCACACACACACACACACACACACACACACACACACACACACACACACACACACACACACACACACACACACAGTCGCTCCCCTCCCTCCTTTCTCTCGCTCTGCGCTTTGTGGGATGCTCGGATTCGGGATGGATCGGAGGCACCATCATTACATCACCATTCCCTCACTGCTCTCCGCCAAACGCCAGTTTATCTGAAAAAGATCCCGCAGCCATCCGGATCGCGGGCGCGGTGCTCGGGGGATTGTCAGGGCGCATCGGTCGCGTCTGCGGGGGCGATGGCGCTTCGCTGAGGGCGAGGACGGAAGGAAGAGGAGAGGAGAAGAGAGGAGAGGAGGAGAGGAGGAGAGGAGGAGAGACGTGCACCGTCATCAGCATCCGTCCGCCAGCTCCCTTTGTGTTTACCGGGGAATGTGAATGGCGAAAGATGACATGGCAGAGGTAGATCTGGCACCGAGCGGAGCGGAGCCCCCCGGCGGGCCCCCCGCGGCGTTTCCCTACGAGGAGTACGAATGCAAAATCTGCTATAATTATTTCGACCTTGACCGCCGCGCTCCGAAGATCTTGGAGTGCTTGCACACGTTCTGCGAGGAGTGCCTGAACACGCTTCACCTCCGGGAGGAGCGGCCATGGCGCGTCAGCTGCCCCGTCTGTCGTCACCGGACTCCAGTGCCGGATTATCGGATACAGAACCTCCCCAACAACACCAAGGTGACGGAGGACTTCCCGCTTTACATCGACTCGGATCCGCTGCCCCAGGACGCGCTGCCGCCGTACCCTCCGCCTCTGCACCCGGCTCTGGTCGCCCTCCGGCGGGAGGAGGCGTCCGGCGCGTCCAGCGTCACCAGGGCGACGCCGTCCACCACCGTGTCCACGGCCACCACGCTCTCCCAGGACTCGGTGCGCTACGACAGCTGCCAGAGCTGCAAGAGAGTGGCGCTGACCACCGGCTGCGTCTGCGTGATCTTCTCCTTCCTGTCCATGCTGGTGCTGCTGTTCATGGGCCTCATCTTCGTGCACAGTCACAGCATCCCTCCCTCGCCCGCGGGACCCATTTGCCTGTCGGTCGCCAGCATCCTGGCCATGTTCTCCGTGGTGGTCACGTGGCTGATCTGCTGGCTCAAATACAGACCGGATCACGAGACAGGCCGCTCATCCGCCACCAGTAACTCCAGGAGGAACGCCTGATGATGGCTCCATACACTCGTACTGTGTTTGCCTGTGTACGTAATACCGGGGAACTAATTGCCTAGCCCCTGCTCCCTTCCCTTTTTTTTCTAAGAATCAATCTCGTAAATGGCCTTTCATCACAGGAGCAGGCACCCAAAGGCCTTGCTGTGGCTTGGCTGGTCTTCGATAATCGTTTCCTCCACTTATGCACTAGAATTTCTCTCCAGCTGAACTGGGCACCGCGAGGCGGCAAACCCGGCCTTGTGGTCCCGGTTTCGGTGGCTTTGAGGACTGAATGTGAATGTGCTTCTTCCCAGTGATGATATGCACGCCCCTCAGCGCCCGTCACTGTATTCCAACGGTCCATGATCAGATGTCAAACAGCGCTACTGTACAGCTGACAATGTTCACCCTTGTGACGCTGGTTTTCCTGTGATGGAGGGGAGGGGGGTTGCTGCGTCACTACGGGGCTCTCCGGCACGCCTTCGTATTCCAAATGCAACCTATAAATACCCCGAGGAGGAGGATGCTTGAACGTAGCCCACCGGTTCCGATGGCGTCCCCTCTCCGGGCTCCCCAAAGCTTCGCTCCTCCTAACTTTTCTTTAGTATGGAAGGGTCGCTCCGGCCTCCCGAATCGCGTGCCTCGCCTCGCTGCTGCAGCACTGTAATCACCGTGGAAGTCTTGCGCCGGCCTCCCGACACGCGGCAGCGTCCGAGCGGGCAGGGATTCCCTCTTTCTGTTGCTTTCTTCACCCACCTGGAAAACAAAAACAACACAGAAAAAACAGGGTTTTCAGCACAGCACTGCCCCAGTGAGCGTCCGTGACAGGGTCTCCTCACCCTCACCTTTGCTCCTCGTTGTCCCTAAAGGCCACACGGGAGAATCTCCATCATCCCTCGGAAGAGTTTAGTCAGCTGACCTCTGATCATCACTGTGACCTGTCCCAGACTCGTCTCTGTTGCTGTCATCTTTGGCCCTTTTTTATTGTTCTCTTGACTAAAGGCGAGAGCTGCACCCTCAGACTGGCTTGGGGTTCTGCAGAAGCATGCGTTCCACGCTGCAGTGTTCCGCTCTGGCTTTCCTGCTGATGGAGTTTGGACGCTGAAGCCTTTTAATGTAAGCACTTATTACCTCCCCCTCCCCCCCGCTGCAGGCACGGTGTCCCTACCTCACAGGACAATCCAGCCCAAGTTTTATCTGGTCCCACGCTCGCTTCAATCACCCTGCAACCCCTTCCTAAATGCACTTTCTCCCTCCTTTTTGACACAGATAATGGGGTTTAGCAAATGTCAAACACGTATTTATTTCAAAAGGATCTATAAGCTGTTGGTTTTTATGGGAATCTGTGGTTGTTGTAAAAGTAAAAAAATGTATTTGCACAGAAAAAAAATGTTCCTGACTGTGCTGTTTTACATACATAAACACATTTCAGAAATAAAGGAAACGTGAGCAACCTCTGCGTTAGTTCGTCCTCTCAGCAGAGCTGTTTATCTGTCTCTGTTGCATAACTGACGCTGACCTGGTGCCGCTGACGTCCTGCTGCGGGACCTTCAACATCGCCCACATCTAACATTTTAAACATGGGAAACACAGTACACTCACCACACCGGACCCAAAATATGGATCAAACCTGCATTTAAAAGATAATATTTCCCATTACATTAGGTATGAAATAAAAAAGGGCATCATCTTCCCACTGTGTATCAAATGCGCCTCCTACTGGAGGGATTCTGGTACCACACACTGTAAAATAAATGGACTCTATTTAATTTATTATTTCCCCCAAGAAGTTCCAGAGGTTTAAAGTAGTCCCGGATGTATTTTTCACGACATAGACATGGTTACAAATTCAGATTTATTCTTTTATCCTACCTGCTCACCAAGATAACAATTGTTGATATATTTTTTAAAAAATCCTCTTTAAATACTAAAAAAAAAAACTAAAAACAATTTGATCGAAAAATAGTAAAATGATATAATTTACAGGTTTTTTTCTTTGTAATTGGTTTGTGTCCATCGTGGTTCAGAAAACAACCCCTTCCCAAACTTTTAATTTTAGTTTTATTTTTCTTAAAAAAAAAAAAACCAGACCTTGTATATTTAGATCAGCTCAATAATTATGGCCATCTACTAGGTTAATCTAATTTATTTTACTTGTTAGTGTTAGGCAACTGTAGCATCTCTTCTATTTTTTTAAACTAAATTTTTACATTTTTAGTAAATATCATATAATCTGTTTTATTTAGCATGTCTAGTATTGACAAAACGGACTTATTTCGCCGAGTACCTTGACTGACGCGTCTTTGTCCTTGTGATTTATTGGGTGCGATGGACTTTAATTGATTTGTCAGCCTTCCCGCGGGTGTCCGAGGCTGCAGATGCAACTATCGCTAATTTATTTCTCATCAAGCCAGATTTTTGACTTTGAATTTCATCCCCCGGCAATGGATTGGACACGGAGATTCAGTGTCGCTTTCAAAGACCGGGCTGCGGCGAACACCGTGACGTCCTCTGCTTTCCATTTGCCCCTCGCGTTTTCCCCCTGCTTGGCTGTAAGATCTGGTTTCAATGGGATTACCGCTACTCTCACATCGTCACGTTCGTCTGCGTAAACACGGTCACAACTAACTGTTTATACAACCCGAATGAGTTCAAACGAACTTTGATTCATATCAGTTTGCTACGAAAAAAGCAACTGTTAAAAGATTTTTCAAAAAAGTAAAGTAAAATGTTCCAATGTTTCTGCTTTAATGAAAGTAAAGTTATACAAATGCGCACGTACACGTTGAAAAGGGCAGAGAAAGTACACAGAATATGACTCCATCCAAACACATTATTTATAGCGTTATTTCTTAATGTATTTGTGAGATTGTTATTAAAATAATTCTATTTACACCTAAATGCAAGATTTAGCATCAAACATGTAGTTGCCTCCTCTGTATCACCAAAGTTTGCCCGGAATTCCACTAAATATTGATAAGTATATATACAAAAGTTTTCTTTCCTGGTTCACTACAAGTGTGACAAACACTCAAACAAACTCACATTTCCACGCGGGGTTATGACATCTTGCGGGATTCATCCTCTCACGCGCATAACAATGCGCGTCCCCCAGATAATGACATCCTCCTTAGCAGGTGAAAGACCCCCGCCAGCCCTGCTTATTTTGAAGCCAGCGTCCGCCCATTGTCCCGGCGCGCTTTTGACAGTAAAGAGGACATTTGAAGTAAGTTTTTTTCTCTTTTTAAAGCCACCAAAAGAAGTCGGTGTTCATCGAAACCGTCTTAGCCTGTGGGATATCTCTTTCCAGGGTAAATTAAGGTGAATGACAGGGACTGCCGCGTCCCCCGTCGAGCCCGTTATTGGCCCCAAAGACCCAAAGGTGAGTGGATCGAGGCTTGAAAGGGCAGATCAGGTGCTGCGTCGGGGCGATTCCCAGCGGCAGATTTGCTTAAAGGTCTAAAAGATTTCCTCCCAAACAGTTAGTTTGGGCCGTAGTTTGGTTCCTGCAAATCTCACGAGTGAAAACAAGGACGTAATTAAACGACTTTCTAAGATAAAAATAAGTAAAAATAAAATAAATTCCTTTTTTATACACCCCCCCGAATTTCGGCAGTAAATAATAATGAATGTCATTACGCACTAATGCGTAAAGTAATTAAGTCTTCCCAAAGCAAAGCTCAGGACGATTCTTTCTTTTCTCTGTGGTGATAATATTGATTATTAGACGTTGGAGGATGAGAAGAGAGCCACTTGTCCTGGGCTAGACTGGCTTTACGGTCGCGCTGGCGTCGTATCCTGCTGTGGCGCACGTCCCCCTTCAGATTGTTCTCGGCTGGCTGCTGCTGCTGCCTGACAACCCCACAATAAATTCCTTGAGCTGCACACACTCTAACACCATTTGCAGCATATACGAGGCCACCGGGTGACAACAAATTACAGGTCGTGTGCGATGGTGTGCTTTAAAGCAGTTTGCAGGCTGGAAAATGAGGAGAATCACCACCTCTGTGCGTTTGGATATCTTTTACGCAGGGGCCATGGGAGCGTTTGTCAATAGCTCTGGTTTACCGTCTGTTGTGTTCAGTGGCGTGATTTTTTAAATTTTTGTTTTCTATTGGTTAACAAATTAAAAAGATAAAGAATCCATGTCAGATAACCCCAAGATCTCTGGAAAACGTGATCGCCCATAAATCCCATAAATCCCATAAATCCTTGCGTAAAAATGCAAAAGTATCTCAGCGACTATTGACCTGTTAGTGTTATTTACATATTCTATTTCTGTTCTGTTTATCCCACCTTGGGCCTTTTTTTTTAGCAATGAAGAAAAGTGACCGTAGTTTTGATTCAATCTCAGGAATACTGGAGAAAAAGCAGCTGCTCAAGTTCACCTGCGCCTTCTGTCCTGTATAATATTAGGAAACGTTTCCATTATTCATGAAAGCGGCTCAAAACTGTCTCTGTGTAAAATAAAGAAAACAAAAAGAGAACAAAAATATCTAGCTGCCCCCCCCCCCCCCCCAAAACCCCCCCAAAGCTGCGCCTCGTGTGTCACCATCGTTTGCCTCCTGACCTGTTTTAGGTCTAACAAAATCTTTCATAATTTCGAGACATTTATGGTTAAATTCTGCTCTTCTGACATCGTTTCAGATTTTTCTCAATCGGCGCTTCTGTCCTGCGCAGCCGCATCTCTGATTGGCTGAAAGTTTTCGGCTCCATCCAATCTCTGCGCGCCGTTACGCGCTGGATTTAAGCTCCCCACCAACCGGCGGAGGGGACGTGACGGGCCAGAAGGGGAGCTCCGCTACTTTTCACGATCCCTTCTCACTTTGAACCGGTGTGAACAAACAACAACAATATTTTCAGAGGAGTGTAAGCCACGTTTCCAACAGCGTCACCACGGACGAGTCAAATAAAGGAGGCAGATCAGACATTTGTACCAATCCAAAACTGCACTTTTCCTCCTTTTGTCGACACATCTGATCCCTCAGAGGGTCCGTGGCTGTCCCGGGACACCGCTGTGGCAGCCCGGGAAAAGGCTAACCCCAACTGTGGGTGAGCATCCACGGAGCTTGCTCAAAGGGAGAATCCAGCCGGGAATACCGTCCCCTCGGCCGCGAGGAGGGGAAGCGAGTGCCAGAAGCGGTGGAGGGAATGACTGCGTTGGCGGGGTCCATACCCAGGATGATGCGACCCACGCTGGCTCAGAACTACCCCCGCAGTGGCTTTCCTCTGGAAGGTAAAGCATCAACAGGAGCGCTGCAGCTTGTGGATGCTGATGGATGAGGGTTAGCTTCGTGCGTAAAAGTGAAATTATGGAGCCATAATTGTAAAGAGTAATCAAAGATTTTACTGAACCTCTTCGACACATTTTTTCTTGCATTTATTTATTTTTTTGGCTAATGATAATTAAATAATTTTACTAGCCTGTATCATTGTAAGTAAAGTATAACTACATTTACATTTAGTATATTTTATGAAACTGTTCAGTGATGTAGTTGAAGTTATTGCTCTTTTACAACCCATAAACTTTATTATCAGCCGTTCTGTGACAGATGATGGTCGATGACTCCATGTTTCTCTCATATTTTGGTGAAATAGTTTCTACTCCGTTGGGTCAAGGCCGAGTGAACCAGCTCGGGGGAGTTTTCATAAACGGCAGACCTCTCCCCAACCACATCCGTCACAAAATCGTGGAGATGGCTCACCACGGCATCAGGCCGTGTGTCATCTCCCGGCAGCTCCGGGTCTCCCACGGCTGCGTGTCCAAAATCCTTTGCCGGTACCAGGAGACGGGATCTATCCGACCCGGAGCCATCGGCGGCAGCAAACCTAAGGTAGCCTCCAGCTGCTGCTGGACCCGCTTTCATAAGAGACGCTTTTAAACAGCTCAGACGAGGTTAAAGCATGTGGGTAAAAACGGCGACTCCTCTGACCCCTGAAGCAGGGAACAACGCCTGACGTGGAAAAGAGAATAGAAGAATACAAGCGGGAAAACCCGGGGATGTTCAGCTGGGAGATCCGGGACAAATTACTCAAGGATGGAATATGTGACCGCAACAACGTCCCTTCAGGTAGAAAACGGCTGAATTGACTATGTTTACACCGTTTATTAGTAGTCTTATTTTTATTTATTTATTTTTTAACAAAATAACATTTGGTTTCAGGTTATCATATAACTTTTTTCTTTCTTTCTTTGTATTTTTTTTTTTTTAGAAATACGTTAAAATATTTCAAATTTAAGCCTCGGCAATTTCAACGACTTTTTTTCTTTTTCATAAGTTACTTTTTAGTTTTGAATCTGGTAACTAACTGTTTCCCCTGTTTGCAGTCAGCTCCATCAGCCGCATCATGCGAGGCAAGTTCGGGGGCAGATGCGACGAGGAGGAAGATGAGGACGAGATCGAGAAGAAGGAGCTGGAGGACAACGAGCGGAGGGCCAAGCACAGCATCGAGGGCATCCTGGGGGACAGATGTAAGTGAGCTGCTGCTGTTTGCCTGCTGTGGGAGGGGGGACGTGCTGGCACGGAGCTCAGGTGGAGCTATCTGTATCCACATCTCTGACCCCAGCAGCGCCAAAGCCCGGTGGAGCTTCTGATGCATCAGATATCTCCACTCTTATTTAACTCGGGGAGACTTTTTTAAAAAAAATCCAATTAGTAACTGTATATTTAATCTAAATTTTGAGACGTATCACTTGGCGCTGTGGAGTGTGAAGAGAGTCTCCTTCTGGATCCTTCATGAGATAATTGAGCGGTTTTTTTGTCTGTCTTCTCCAACCTGTTGAGGCTAAAAATGGCTGAGGTTTTATTCGGTGCTGTAACACAGAGCCCCGTCAGGGTTCTGCGTGCTGTAAAGTTGTTGGATGGGGGTGGCGAGTGCGTGTCAGCCTTTGTCGGGAATTCTCCGTCGAGCCTCTGTACTCGCTGGCTAATGATTTTCCCATGAGGCCAAACCGTAAATCAAACAGCAGGTGATGCGTGCGTGGCTGCGTGCGTGGCTGCGACGAGCGCGCGTACGTGCACACGAAGCAGCTCTCTAAAAACTGTGGATGAATATTGCAGGATAAAAAGAGGTTTAATAACAGTTTGTCAGTAGCAACAGCTAAACTGTTCTGAAGGGTCTCATTTTAAGTGTTAATGATCTGACTTTGCATTTATATTTTGGCAAGTAGTTGTTTTTTTCTGCAGTCATAACTTTCAAAAGCCATGCTACCAATTATTATTACTATATTTGGGCTCGTTTACCGACAGAAATAAAAGCTTAATTGCTTCCAGAAATTTTTTTCTGTTAAAATAACTATCAAAGATAAACATTAAAAACTATATTTCCAAAATAAAGTAGGGCGAATTTACCAAAAAAAAGTCCTTTGCTATTATTAATCCTAAAAAAATTAAAACTATACGGCCTTTTCACAAACGATTTGGGGCTTTTTACAAACTGTTTTAATTTCAAACTTTTCAAAAAGTGCCCCTAACCTTCCCAACTTTGCGGTTTTAAATAATGTTTAGTGTTTTCTATTTATTGAAACACATTTTAATTCAACCTTTCACTTCCAAGCTCTGTGCGTAAAATTGCGCAGAATATTGTAAATGTGATCAAACGTCCCCGGATCAGCCCCTGGGGTGAACTTCTGATACTCTCGTCTTTTTACACTATACTCTGTATTTAATACTAAACTGTTTCCATTATGGGGGCAGTAGCTTTCGGCTCTTTTTTCGCTCCCGATTTTCAAACCGGAGTAACGTCGACGTTCAGCCCGGTTCTTCTGTTAGCAGAGCAGTTAAATAAAGCAGGACTCTGCTCTGAGCAGACAAAATGTCCCGCAGATGAGTTGATCAAACATTTGTTCAGCGGTTTCCAGCTCCTCACAATGACACGCCTTGCGCGCACAACGTGACGCGCAGGGATGAACTTGGGAGACAAAAGCGCAAGAGTCTATTTGGGGCTCACGCTTGGGCTGCGCGCGGACAAAAGGCCAGCTTGGAAACAGCTTTGGCCGCTGCGAAAGAAGAAGGCAACCTGTTTATAATTCAGTCAGGGAGAAAGAAGGGGAGAGGGGAGCTTCTGCGCAGAAAAGACCGACAAAACACACTATGAGGCCGCAATGAAGGATGAATTATTCAAGGAGGCTCCGGCACGGTTTAGAGGATCCGTTCACCGAGAGAAAATGGCCGTTTTCACCTACAAAATGTTTCCTTTTGGGGCTGGCTAAAGAAGCCGCCTGCCATTCAGGGGGACAATCGAAGCCTCTGAAATCCACTCACGTACGGCCCAAGGATGCGCGCATCAAATGAGCCTAACACACCCTTTGGGTTTGTCATGTGCCCCTTAAACTAACAAAGTTTTTTTCTGCAGACCTAAGCTATACATTTGGCCTTCATTTCGTCAGTTAATAATATCTTTCTCTGCCCACATCAGGCATAAAAATCGTTTCTCTCGCGTTGTCTTGCGCGCTTTTGGTGAAACCTGACGGCGGTTTTAATTTCCAGACGCTAAAATAAGGCACCATTCCTGTCACCCTAACCCTCGTCATCCACGAGGCTGCTGCCTCTCTCTTTGATACGTGTCGGCTTCTCCCAGTTGAACATTAATAATGTCCTCTGAATGATGTCGATATTGTGCTATGTCACGTCTAATGACGGAGGGAGTGTATTAAAAGCTTGTGTTCGCTGAATGGGGACCAATGTTCTCCCCGGAGAGCCCCGCTCTGGCCCGGAGCGCAGCCTCACAATGGGGGCCTCGGCCACCCGTCCGCGCTCAGCGGCAGCGCTCGGCTCAGCTGTCCGCGCTCACCCCCGACCCGCCCCCGCCACCTTCTCCACCACTTGCTCCTCAAATCTCTTCAAGCAGATTAAATCGATTCTTTTATTTCATCTCACTTTCATCCGGGAAGCAACACCGCCCCCCTCCCTCTGCCTGTCTCCCCCTCAGGCCCACAGCTCAGCCGCATCCTCTGGAGTAAAATCAGGGCCCTCCTGGAAAATAATTACATTTTATATTTGATTTTTACGCTTTAAATACATTTTACTGTATTTTTCAACTGCCAATGAAGAATTATGGATTCCAAAAAAATCAGTGTAACATTAGTTTATTGCATGTAAACCAAAAAACAAATCAAAATTCCCCATTTTTTTAATTAAGTTTAATTTCGTCCAAGCAAGTTTGCAAAAGAGCCTTTTTCCAGCCTTTTTAGTCAACTGTGAACATAAAAGTTCTTCATTTAAGGCTGAGGAAAACAGGTTGCTATGCAGCCTGTTGCTCATATGTTGGATGGTTGCAATAAAAATGTAAACAGAGGCTTTCTTTTTGCTTCGCACAAGCAAAACTCAAGTCAGGAGGAAACTGATACGCAGATATTTTCCACTCTTTATGATTATTCCTCAAATTGTTCTAAATTTGGTATTTGCCGTTGGCCCCTGAGGCCTGTTAGCAGGCTGTACCAGACCCAGCATGACAGCAATTAACCTAGGGGACAAAGTTAATGATTAAAACAGTTGTGGTGTCCCCTGGCCCCACCCCAGCCCCCTCCCCATCCCACCGCTCATTTTCACAGTGTATCTTTTGGAGGCCGTGCTTCGTTAGGTGAAATTAGCCAGATAATACAGAGGAGCCTTGTTAGAGGGGGGCCGATACATTTCCATTTAGTCCAGCGGCGTGCGTGCTCACACAAACCCACATCTATACACACACACACACACACACACACACACAGATATAAACACACGGTCACATGCACACACATTCCACTCTGCAATGCAAACAGTCAAAAGGATAACTTTATTTGGTGAAAGGGGATCCTGGAAAGGGCTAATTGAATAAGCCAAGGATCTTTGAAAAACCCCTACCATGGTGAGTGCAGTCATCATGTCATAATTAGGTTTATTGAGGCACATTCCTTCAATCTGCCTCTATTCCCCCGGGCGCATTGTATCCGGGGCCCGGGCCAGCGGCTACGGGACAAAAGAGAAGCATGGGGAGACAATACATGAAAGAGCCGTAAAGATTTAGCTGGCTTTGTCACTGAAACTGAGTGGGACATTGTTTGTGTAAATAATGCAGGCAGATAAAAAAAAGTTGGTCATCGCTGCCACTCGCGGTGAGGGATGGCGGCTGCAAGCGTTCCAGGAGGCCACAGAGCGGCTGGACCGTCTTTGCCCCTCACGCTGCCTGACCTCACTTCTGTCTTCATGTTTCACCGGAGTCATTTCTTTTATCTGTAGAGCAAATTAGATGAAAAGCATCAGCTTGTTATTTCCTTGTTAATATTATCTTAATAGCGGATCTTTACAGATTCCTGTGGTTTTTGTGGGTATTGACTCAGATCTGATCAGAAAAAAGAACACAAGTAGGAGATTCTCAATGAAGCACAACAGGAGGAGCGATAATCTTTCACACACTTTTTTGGCTTTTATAGCTGGTAGATGATCCCGCATTCCCACAATCACCAGTAGGGACGAGTGTCTAGGGTCTAAAAGTCTTTTTAGTGAGCTCACTGGTTGGTACATCCACAAAATTAGCTTTTACGTTCTGATTATCAAGAGTTTCATGAGCTGCGTAACCACGACAGCAAACTAAATAAGACTTTCTGCTGTTTGTCCCGTCAATAATGACATAAAAGAGCACCAGTATTTCAGAAAACTGGCTCGGGCTGAAGTGCAGCGAGAGCCATTGAAAGAATGACTGTGTCACTCATCCAGTCCCTGGGCACAAGGGCAAAAGGGGGCACGAGGGCCAAGTGGCGAGCACCAAATCACTCTCCTCTACCCCGGGGCTCTGTCCCAATCTCTGCCCCTCTCGCCTTATGCGCCCCCCCCGCCCCTCGCGTGAGTTTTTTCCTGATAAACGCATGCACGATGACTATTCAGGCATGAAAACATAGTTATCTGCAGCTGAATGGCTGCTTTATGCTTCATTAAAGCCTCCTTTTCCTTTCACACTCTTATTGTGACCCTCTGATATCAATTCAAAGGGCAATTAATGAATGCTCACCAGCTTTGAAGTCGGGGTAATTTTGAAGAGGGAGGGCGCGCCGTGCGCAGTTTGCGTGCACATGAGCGTACAGGCCCAAAGGGGGCAGGGGGTATTTGGGGTATTTCCCCGCTGAAGGCCCGCGGTAGCGCCCTAGCTTTCACCCGTGATGGACTCGCCATATTGAGCTGAGAGAACCCCAAAGAAGGCTTGAAGGGAGTGAAAGAGTGAAAAGGCCCAGCGAAGGTCAAGTAGAATGGCGCGCCTTAGAATAAGGCCCCTCTTTATCTGGAGCCAGTATAGGCACAACAGCTGGGGGAGGAGGAGGGGGAAGGTTGTTTTTTAATGTGCAGGAGTGTGTTTGTGAGTGTTTCTGAGAAAAGCAAGGAGGAATGTGTACGTGCACACATGTGCGCGCGTGCGTGTGTGTGTTTTCAGTCACATGGACTTGTCTGTATCGTCACAATCAAGGCTGTTGGAGATATGTGACCGATATCGGGGGTGCGGGGTCGGGGTGGGCCTCGGAGTTTGGGGAGGCCGGCCGAGGCTGCCGACGGGGGGACAGGCGGCTGTCAATCAGCTGACTGACGAAGCCTGACGACCATTTAGAGGTGAACTAATTAGCAAAGAAAGGGTTGTGTGTCACAACTAAAAGAGCTTTAAAACGCTTCCTTATGCTGCAGATCCCAAATCAGGTCAAAAAACTTTTTATTAATCTCTGAAAAAGCAAAAGATGAGGACTTTAGACACCAAAATACATTTGTTATTCAGAACAGCGCTAAAAGTATCGGGTCTTTTAGTCACATTCATCTTTTTATTATGGATTTTTGAGGTTGGAACATAATTTAAACACCCGGGGCCGCTGTAGGAACGCCTGTGGTTGAGCCCCGACAGCAAAAATAATGCAGAGGAGACAGTGAGACAGCTTTTTTTATTTTAGTAGATGACAGCCAACCTGTCAAGAGCGCACCTCCCAGTTTGACCAGTTCCCTGCTGACCGGGGCTACGAGTCACTCGCTGCAGGGTCACAGGACTGCGGTGGGTCAGGAAGCAGGGTTAGAAACACATTTAGACAGAAACGACAGGTAACCGTTTCCTCCCTCCCATAACTCTTGAGTGGCACATCCTTCGTTCATCGCGTGATTTATTATAGCAGCACGAGGGGACTGTGACCATTTTAAAATAATAATAATAAAAAAACGGTAAAAATGTCCTGCCTGATGCTATAAAGAAACATGGAAATCAGAGACACGTAGCGCCGCCACACTCATTTACAGGGCAGCTGTGAAGACTGGATCCCCCCCCGCGCACACACACACACACACACACAGTCAGACTTTTCCCTAACCCACCAGAAAGAGAGTCACAGATGGGTCCATAAGCTGTCAGTAAAGCCATTATCCAGGCCTGCATCTGCCCGTCCTGACTTCTATATACTGTTTAATGCAGTCGGCCAGTCACTTAGCCCCCCAGCTCCTGAATGGGAGCAGCGTGGTCGGCCCGCCCAAATAAATGCTGCGTTTGTCTCCTCTGCCTTTTGTTTTGTGTGTGTGTTGTTTTGAGGGTGGGTGTGTGGGTGTGTGTCACGGGGACCATTTACCCCTCGCCATTTACCAAAGCCCCAGAAGAGTTCCAGGGATGTCCGCCGACGAGCGTAAATAGTCCACATATGGTCAACCAATTCCCACAAGCCCCAAAATCCAAGTTGGACACATCCCCTTTTTTACTGGGTTTTTCACACACACTCACACACTCGACGCGTACTGTCTCGGTGGACATATTTAAGCCTTTGTGTCCCCATTGAACTGCCCTTCTCCCCCCTCCATTCCTGAAAAAAAAAAAAAAAGAAACAGCAAAGTCTTTCCAACCAACAGTCTGTTTGGGCTAAATCCTCCACTCTCCCCCTCGTTCCCCACCCTGTTTTTCTCCGCCCTGGGATGGCGCTGCACGGTCAGATCCATTTTGGGAGACCTTGGACCAGAAGAGGTTGTTTTGGCCGGGAGTCCCGTGCGCTTTGTGCCTCTCAGCCCTTTAGTTTGGTTAAATTAAACAGTTTTCTTTTCTCCCCCGGCCCCTCACCCACCCCCTCCGACTGCTCCTCGTATTTTGTGGCTTAATTCTCCCCGGCTCCTGGGCGATCTCGCCTGAGCTGCTTTTCCAGACCTTCTCCTGCTCAGATAACTTTACCCTTTTAAGGCTCCTATTTTCTCTCGTTTCGATGAACCGTCAGGACTCAACGCGAAAGCTGAGGTGGATAAAAGTTTACAGAGGGAGCTCGAATGTTTAGGTCCGTGAACGCATCGTTTTCAGATGTGGCATATCTGGAAGGCCGGGCAGCAAAAGGGCTGGTCTGGGTGGATAATTTGATTGGCTGGAGCTATTTGACGGTGCCAGATCAGTGTGATCAGATCTCGAGGGGAGCGAGGCAGCGATGACAAACGGCACTCTTAAACCACAGGTTTCCAAAGATGGAAAAAACTGATCCATGGAGCAGGAAAGAGGTTTCATCCTCCTCCACTTCTTTCTTGCTCTTTAAATATTCATCCTAATACTAAATCACTCTTTTATTGATTAATACACATTTTTGGAAGGATGGTCAAGTGTTCAAAAAAAATTATGCAACTTTGGTTAGGGTGGGGAATTTTTATGCTGTATTAAATTTTCCTTTTGGCTTTACTGTTCTATTATTAGCATGTTGCCGAGTGTTAATGGGCTCAGAAATGGAGACGCCTCAGGGCCGACAAGCTGCATTATTACAGCCTAAAAAATGAGCAGAGCCCAGTTCTGTGAACATGAGTGTGCAAGCTAATGTGCTTAGTGTGTGTGTGTGTGTGTGTGTGTGTGTGTGTGTGTGTGTGTGTGTGTGTGTGAGACTGATTGACTGTCTGACTCTATTTTTCTGACGAGTTTGCTAACAAACCTTCTTCTGATGCTGAAGCCAACATGTTGGATGCCTAGACTGCAAAAAATTAGGATTCGGGGGTTAAATAAAAGCTCTATTAGCGCAATAAAATCTTCGAAGGGACAAAGAAAAGCGGAACGTGTGAGCGAGCGACTCAAAGATCAGGGACGCGCAGCATAGATGCAATAAAAGCCCACACAGATGTCCAGACAGATGATCTCCTGGGCTCATTTATCAGCAACAACAGCGGTCAACATTGGTCCTTGTTGCCTCCTTTGACTGCTCTTCTAGCCCCTCAGGTGCTTTTACAGTTTCCTCTAGAGGGGGAGTTTTTTTATTTTTTTTCTTGAGGGGGAGGTTAGGACGCCCCTGACTGTGCTGCCCCCATCCCCGAACCTCTTTGGTTCCCCTTCCAGCACCCCCATGGGGCAGGTGACAGCCCTCCACTGTGAAGGGCCAAGGGAGCCATGACGGATTCCACAGATGGAGCGTGGAAATCGCCGGCAAAGGCCTCAGCTCTGTGGCGCAACAAAGAGCCTGGGACTCACTCTGAGAAATATGGGTGGAAAAGAGAGGAGGGGAGACAAAGAGCGGGTGAGAAGCAGGGAGAGGGATGGGGGAGGAGAAGGTGTTGTTTGTTTAATGTACCGAAGTGCAGAGAGGATCCCTGTCTGAGGAACTTTGGAGTTGGTGAAGGTTTCCAGGTCCGACCTTCCAGCTGCTGTTTACCTGCTGCTGTGTGATGTTCGGCCACGGTCTCCTGACTCAGATTATCCACAGACATTGTTATCATTCCCTTTTTATCATTGCCTTTTACCTTTTGCCGCACGGAACCCAAATGAGACAAACGAGTGGGATTCGGCCCTCAGCGGAGGCTCTGATTGTATTGCAACGAGACCCTCGGGACTACTGAGGTGCCACTCTGTCGCTTCTTTTGAAAAGTGCTGGAAACAGCAGTAGCGGTCATAACTGATAGGTAATTCCAAAGTGATTACGGATTTTCCCGGCTGCCTCGGCTTACCCTGCACCCAAATCCCTGTGAAATGCTCAGGAACGTGTATACCACTAAGGTTGAGGTGGGGGAGATGAAAAAGCATTCCTAGTGGCCCTCCTCCATGCAGGGTGAGTCCACAGAAGGCCTCACGTCTAGTTTTTCAGCCATCTTGTCTAAAACTACAAAGCCCCTCTGCCTTACACCCCAAATTCCTTCCTCGTCACCAACGTATAGTGTGCTGATACCCAACTACAGCCGGAAAAGTTTGTGTTGGAAGTGGAAATTCAGTGGAAAGTCAGACTTTTGTTTTTTAATTCATCTTTCTGAAAATCCATCTGTGCAAAACTTCAGTAAATTCACCCGGGTCTGAAGGCAACGTCTCCGCGCCTTTGCCGCCTTTGAAAATATTTTACTTATTGCCGCCCTCGTGCTTGACTGTTTCTTTACCAATTTGCCTGTAATGCATGTTTCGTTGACTCCCACTGCCTTTGGCGCGACAAGGGGAAAATCACTGAAGAGGCAGAGAGGATCAGTTTCACATGAGGGGCCCTGAGCTATTTGGATTCTCCCGAATTTTATTGTTGCTTCTGAGGGGGAACTAATACAGTGTTGCACACAAAAACTTCCCCAGTGCTGAGGGGGAATTAATTAGGTGTAACACAAAAAGTGGGCACGCTGGCCTGGGCGACGGGGTTTGAAGCGGCGAGTTAAACTCCCGGCCGCTGGCTTAGAGGACATTGTTCCCATTACAATCAGGAGTGATTTGAAACAGAGATGAAAAGGGAGGCGAGAGCTGCCAGGACAGATGATATCACCGCGGCTCAGTCGGCCTGAACATCACCAAATGTATTTCAGCCATTCCGCTTGGTTTTAATCACTTGGCTGTTTCATGAAAACGGCTGGCGTCAGCTGATCTTCTCTCTGATGAAATTAAAGCCAAATATTCCAATTATTGCCTCTCCGGTTTAAGGTTTTGGCACTGATTTAGGCTAACGACAGAAACAAATGTGGGCAAACGGTTGATAAATTTAACTTAAATTTAATATTTTTTTAATGCAAATGCTTCTAAAAAGGAGAGATTATGAAGCAACCTGCACATCTACTTTCTCTGTCTCTCAGTCTCTTTCTCACACACACGCACACACACACATGCGGCCCCTGGATCCAAATTATCCTTTTGTGTAGCTTTTAGTCCACCGCTCCCCCCGTGGTGCCCTGGGAATCCTGTCCGATGGGATTATTCCTGATAGGCTTCCAATATTCCTCCTGAATGGAAGTTTGTCAGGAGTCTGAAGTGGACTTTGTAAATCTTTGAGATAAAAAGAGAGAAAACTTTTCAGCATTTGTAGATATTACGGTAAATCCACCTCTGGAATACATAACATTTGATAAATTGCACCTTCTTCGTTGCTGAAAACTCGTTCCTAAAAGTTTTTTTTGTTTCCACGGCAGCGAGTCACTCGGATGAAGGTTCGGACTTTGAGTCGGAGCCTGATTTGCCGTTAAAGAGGAAGCAGCGACGCAGCCGAACCACCTTTACAGCGGAGCAGCTGGAGGAGCTGGAACGGGCCTTTGAGAGGACCCACTACCCCGACATCTACACCCGGGAGGAGCTGGCACAGAGGGCCAAGCTGACCGAGGCCAGGGTTCAGGTACGGAGGCCGCGTCGGCCATGAATCCACCGTCAGCACGGAGAAAACGGCAGTTTTACGGATCCACAGGAGATAAAAAACAGACTTTATCTCGTTAAATGGGAACTCGTATAATGGATTTCTGGAGGCGTTTCGAAAGCTTGGGGCCTGTAAATTTGACCTCAGGGAACCGTGAAATTCTCTGACAGAAATTAAAACATGTTTACAAGGTAGCAGCAAGTCCCACCTCATGTGGTCACTTCTGTCACACGCCAACCTGACTCCCACACTCAGGCATTTTATACACTCTGACCATTAAAAGGCAACCTGCTGCTCCATACAATAGCACACACACACACAAAAACACACGTAAAAACACACGTTTCATCCTTACTCTAGGGGTGCAGTGGACTTTCCTTTTTCTGATCTGGAATTCTCCACCATGTGGGGAGCAGGCCCAGCATGAACACCCTCCATATGGGCACAACATGTCACTCACACTCTAGCAATGATCTCACCCACATAAACACTTTTGCCTCTTTTCTTTTTTGACTCTGAAATATGTATGTGCAAAGTTATTATACTGCCCAGTTTAACATTTAACCCCCCCCCAAAAAACAACAAAAAACCCCCCCCCCCCAAAAAAAATCCCAAAAACCACACACACACACAAAAACACACACCCACACACACACACACACACACAAACCTAAATCACCCTGTCCGTTTTAGGTTTGGTTCAGCAACAGGCGGGCGAGGTGGAGGAAGCAGGCGGGAGCCAACCAGCTGATGGCATTCAATCACCTGATCCCGGGGGGCTTCTCCTCTCCGGCCATGGCCAGCATCCCATCCTACCAGCTCTCCGACAGCACCTACCCCACCTCATCAATAGCACAAGGTACAGAATGAGACGAGCTCCATTGTTGGAGAAATAAATTCAAAATTCAAATTCAATTAATTATATTTGCATTTTGCAGGATGAGACATTGTTAGTTATAATAATGTAATCTTATTATTAGCACCTATAAAAGCAGCCCAGGATGTTATTGTAATTTTTTTTTATTACTGGATGCCAAATAAATAGTTAAAGGGTCCTTAAAAATGATACATTTTTAGACGTTCCAGTCTTTTTTTTTTTTTTTTGCTGATCTCTTGAGCTACTGCTTGGCCGTTTCCAACCCGGGAGTGTTTTAAGCATCGTTTGTTCATTTCTGTCAGTTTCGGAGCCGCCCAGCACGGTTCACAGGCCCCAGCCTCTGCCTCCCTCCTCCAGCCACCAAGGCTCAGCCGGTGCCGGCCAGGCAGAGGGAGGTTCCCCGTACTGCCTGGCCTCCGGACGCCACACCTTCTCGGGCTACACGGACGGCTTTGTGGGCCCTGGTGGGCCAGCCAATCCCATGAACCCCACCCTTGGAAACGGGCTGTCCCCACAGGTAAGGATATTCCTGGTGATGAGGTAGAAACATTAACAATATTTTACTCATTATAATAAAACAAAAAATAAATTCCTAATGAGACAGGAACAAGTCACGGCTGCTTGGAACCTTAATAACCTTGAAAACTTCACCGGTGGATTAGAAATGCCCATATTTAGCCGCTCCTATTAATTTGTGTGCCCTCCGAACGTGCTCGTCTGCAGCGGCAGCAGACGGACCCCAGAAGGACAATTAAGCGTGTGACAAATCCAAAGTGAAAAGAGAATTACAGCCAATTATCCAGGCATGAGGTCCTAATGTCTGCTCGTGAGACCAAGACAGACAGAAAATGAGATTTGAGACTCAAAGAACCACGTTCTGACACGCTGCGGTAGCTCCGACACAAATACAACACGATATTTCCCTCAAGATTAATGAGGTGCTCACCCGTCCAGAGCACGTGGACGTTAACTCAGACAGAGACTGACATGCTAATACGCAAGTTTAACGGAATTAAGGATCTTCTCTTGAGTTTATTCACCTCTCCACGCTCAAATGGTGAAGAAACTGCAGCATATCCTTCACAAACATGACTCGGCATAGCTAGCCGCAGTGTCCACATGTCTGATGGCATACTTTAGCCTGAAGGGGGGGGGCTTCGCCGGACTGCATTCTTAAAATGTCTGCTTCAGCATTCCTCCGCGTGAAAGCAGAGCTCCTCATCATTGTGTACATGTTTCGTACAGCAGGGGAAGGAATGTCCCGTCTTAGACCTTCCCCTCTGTCCCGACATTCTTTGCCGCTGTTCTCTGGCCCGGCAGCAGAGTTGGTGTACGAAGACAAAAGGATGAGAAATCATCTGTTGATGCAGCTACCTGTGGCTCCCTGTGGCTTGTTTAAAACCACACGTTCGCTGGGTTTAAACCAAACCCGAACGCAGAATAATGTTTTAGAAAAATATGACCAGGTATGGGAGGAAACGCAACTCCTGTCTCCAAATCAACGTGGACTCCTCTGTCCACCTCCCCTGCTTGGGAAATGATTTAATCAGGACCATGTGTGCGTAGATGTAGAATAATATGTCACTTAGAGGGCTGAGAGGTCCCAAAGAGCAGGGTACCTGCTTCTTATTAGGCCCCCTGGAAGCCTTTAGGTTGTTCCTCTGTCAAGAAGGAGGTGGGAGACGATGCGTTTAGAAGCAACAGGTTGACTCTTTTTACCTTCACAAGTAGCGAAGCCTTTTTCAATCTGTTGGTAACCGCGTGCAGAGCGGTTGGATGGCTCAGCTCGCACTGAAAGGGGGGCATCGAATCTGTTTCCAGGCTAGCTGATTCAGTTTGCCTCACGGCTCTTTTCCGTCCTGTGTCGGCAAGAGTGTTCCCCCAAATCTGATTATCTGCCCGCTAATAAAGACCAGGTCAGGAGTAAAAAAGGAACTTTCAAGCTGCAAATTCAGTCAGGGGGGGAGCTGCGGCGGGCTCACGCGGCCCTGCTTTTGAGTTATCTCTGTCGGCATATCGTCCTCTGAGATAAGGCCTTATCGCTCGCGGAGGATCTTCTGGAGCCACATCAAGACGGAATTCTGAAGTAAGCTGAGTCATGAATCTGAGACAAATTGCTTAATTCTTCCTTTGTGATGCTATAGACCAGCTGAGAGCCCTTTGATGTCCGCGACAGTGGGATTTCCTCTGCGAGTGTGTGTGTGTTCATATTCAAAACATCTTTGCTGGAATGTGGAAATAATTAATACAGTATAAATCCTTATCAGAAAGTCAATATACAACAAAGAACCTCAGCTCCAGTCGCTTTTTTGTTTTTATTTTGGCTCCAGTTGTGGTTACTATGGTTACAGTCACGCGTGTAAATGTCAATAGTCTTACCAGAATTTTAATTGAAAAAAAAAAAAAAAATCCTTACATAAACCAACTGACTATGCGCTCCTCTTTCCTTTGCTTGCGTCAGGTGATGGGCTTGCTCAACCCGGGCGGCGTGCCCCATCAGCCCCAGAGTGACTACGCCATCTCCCCCCTGACCAGCGGCCTGGAGCCCCCCAGCTGTAGCCAGCGCATGGATCACATCAAAGGCCTGGAGGGTCTCACTAGCGTTCCCTCCATGTCGGCCCTGCCCTCACTGCCCAGCTCCCAGTCCTACTGCACCCCCGCCTACAACTCTCCCGGCTACACCATGGACCACGTGGCGTCCTACCAGTATGGCCAGTATGGACAAAGTAAGGTCAATACACGTTCTCCTTCTCTCTTTTTACCTCCAGAAAGCTAATAAATACCATGTGGGGACGGGAGGGTTTACAGGAGGTTTTAAGTGTTGGTTTTAATTGTGTGTATCGTGATTGGGCTTTGGTTGGATGCACCGCCATGTCAGCTGCCATCAGGCCGACGCAGCTCCTGTGGCGGTTGACCGTTTGCCCCCAGCGAATACCTACCTGTCCGGTGAGGGGTCGTTTCACTTTGCATTACAGTTACCTTAATGGTAAAAAAAACCCCACTTCAAACCCGTCTGGCTGCGGGAGTCAGCGGTGTTTTCTGTCACTGCATGATTGCAGCGGCCGCCTCTTCCAATTTGGGCCTAAAGGGGGTTAACCAATCAGGCTCATCCACTGACCTTGTTGCAACCCTGAGCGTGGCAAGAGTCCAACGAGCCAGCCCACATGCTCGGCTCTGCAGGGTATCAGATATCTGTTTTAATATCCAAGAGCAGAAAATGTCTAATGAAATATCTCGCTCGAGTATCTCAAAGTGAAGCGAATTTAAAATACAAAAAAAAAAAACACACATCGAAAATAACTGCGAGGTGCATGTGGTGCGTGTAGACATGCGAAGCACCAGCTCAAAGAGCTGCACATGCATCTCCGCGGGGTTACAGTCCCGAGCGGTCCATCTTGATGTGATTAATCAGCGCGAATGAATAGCTGGTGTGCGGTTGAGTTAGGAACTGCGGAGGAAAGGTCCTTTTTGGGGGTGGACGGATCCTAATCGCCTCTGGCAGGGCAGCTATTGGAAACAGGTGCTGGGGGTCAGCTGTGGAAGCAGGGCTGGCCCCGGGTTCCAGTTCGACAAACGGCGTCCGCGCAGACACCGGTTACCTGCGACAGCAACCGAAGCGTCCGCGGTGCCTTAAATGACAGCTCGGTCAGCCATCTTGAAAACCTTTGGCGTCTCCTTCTTATACATGGCTGTTTCTCAAAGATCCTGAGAAAACACCTTAAAAAAGGCAAAGCTGGAACCTGCAGATGGCTGTCGGGGTTGCGCCGGAGGCCGTATTTCTGCAGGGGAGCAGTGCAATTGTGACAGACGGGGAGAACGATAGGAATTTATTGCAACCTCGCAAAATTGTGAGTTTGTTTATGTGGATAAGACAGGGTGCATAAATGCATGCACACCGCCTGCCCGGGCTAGCTACATTTTATCTTTCTGTTTGAGGCCCTCTTTCACCACTCAGGAATCACGCTGATGCTTCATGACTTCTCTTAATTGCTGCCAACTATGACGTTTCAACGATGACAAATCTCAGATGTCCATCCCAGAAAACGTACATATGGTTTACTTATGTTTCTGGATGTACAGACAGCAGCAGTAAAACCCGTTTTTACTCCAATGTAAACAGTATCATTTTAGACCGTTTCAAACGGTCTGCACTTTAGGAACACGAGTCCCACCTTGGCATATTCAGCCAAAATAGAAAATTAAACTTTAAAGCATCTGTGTGCTCGAATCCATGTTACGTATGTGTACAGTGTTTGGTAAGTTAGCGTGTTTCCGTTTTGATTTAGAAAAAAATGTTGTACAGCATGCTAATATTAGCATCCTTTGTCTGAATGCTTATGATAGCATAAAGCACAAATTTATTGGCAAATTAATTACATTTATGATCATTTTCTTTTGAACTTTTGTGTCTTTTCTTGACAGGTGCCTTTCCTTATCTGAGGCCTGAAATCACATAATCCTGTTCCCGGGACGTTACAGGGGGACATTTGTGTGTGTATAGCAATCGTTTATTATGGGGACCAAACATATTTGTCTTTAACCATTGATTGGGACACGTTCGCTCCGGCTGATATTGCACCGTTGATTCCTGCCAGAAGTTCAGATATGGAAAAGAAGGGACCAGGAGACAGGATGTCAGACCAAAAACTGCTGCAGCAGAGACGCTGGGAAGCCGTCCCACAGGAGCGTGAGCTCCCTGAGAGCTGGCAAACTCAGCTTCTGAGCTGATGCTTTAAGGAACATGTTTACATATAAGAAATTCCACCTATTTCCAGATTAATCGGAACGATCTGTTGATTTTTTTGACGCGTTCTCTCTCCCACAGAGGGAGAGAGACTAAGAGGGATCCCACAAAACCAATCCGTGGGTTTAATTATGCCAGAATTGCTAATGTACGCCACAGCTGTATTGGAGAGAAAGTCCATACAGAACACCCCCGCTCCCCCCCGCGGCCGCCCTTCCACCACAACCCCCCCTCGAGCCTCATTGATGTCTCGGACGGTGAGGCAGGGATCCCGGCCTTTTGTACTTTTAAGGAGGAACCTCGGAGAAGGTCAGAGGTTGATTTTAGAAGAAGTGACAGATGAGAGAAAGTGGCTTTAAAGAGGGTGCTGGTGCAGGGAGGTGGTGGTGGGGGGGGCTGTGGGGGGATAGGCAAGATCGATCACAGGGTGGAAAAAACAAAACACCTTTAAAGATCCTCCCTCGGAGAGAAAAAGCCACCAGGTCACAAGTCACGACCGAGAGAGACACACGAGAAAACGCCGGCCAGCAGAGCGATATCACGTATCTAGGAGCCAATCGCACCGTCGCCGACAGAAACAACAACTCTTTTACTTTTTCTGGATCCGGTTCGGGACTCCGCTGGGCGCCCACGTGGGCCGCTGGAAGAGGCTTTTACCCAAACCTTGTTGCTGTTGCCGTAACGGGACACGAGGACGGGAACGAATCGAGGGAACGCCAGTTTAAACTCCAGGAATGACAAAGCCAATGCTTTATTTTCTATCCTTGTATTGTTGCATGGGACGTTTGTTTTGTTAATGCTTCAACAGGAAATACCAATTATGCTTGTATCCATTTGGGGGACACTTACGATCACAACCGTGACGTCTCCAAAACTGAGGAAAACACTTTCTTTGTACATCTGTCCGAGCGTGTCCTTCCATCCTTTTGATATACATTTGTATTCATGGATAAAATGATAAAATGACACTGTGTCATGTGTACGAGCCCATTATATCCACTATTTATGATAAAATATAATAAAAATTCTGAAAATAGCCTCCTTTGAATTGATCATTTCTTTTGCTAAATGGGGCCTTTTGTTTTTGTTGCCGCAACCCGAAGAAAAAGAAAGCATTGAGCCGGCGATGCGCTCCGCAGCCGCATTCGGAGACAAATGTGTACTTTTGAAGGCGCTCATGTGAACCCCCCAACCAAAATAGGCCGAGCCGAATGGGGATCACCAGACATCGGGTTTGACAGCGAACACAACAGGCTTTCTTACGGATGCCTCGAACATCTGCACGGGTGTGTATTAATAGCCCCGCTGGCTGCCGCTGCTGCAACAAACTGACTTTTGTTGAACAAACTCTAAATGGAGAAAAGAAGCCTTAAAGCGTTTTCGACAAACAGCACACTCGCCCCCTAGCTCACGCTCTCTGCAGCCCGTTCACCCTGCTAATGTACACAGGGCCGGCTCTGTGTGTATCCATGTGTTGGCGTGTTCGCATAGGGTTGTTTGTGTGTGTGTCTGCGCCGCCCGAGGCCATTGGCCCTAATTAAAACATTCTCCTGATTAATCGTGTCTGCTTACAGGCCTCGGAGCGCTAGCGGGCAGAGTCAGTAGCAACTATGGGATCACTCATAGTCATGTTGACGTGGTTTGCTGAACATGCACACACACACACACACACACACACACTTCTATCTTTGTGGGGACGTTTATAGACGTATTACACGACCGAGTTTCTCACCCTAACCCTGTCAACCCCAGCCTGACTAACTCATTCATTATAACACTCACTCTAACTATGATTTAAATGCAAATCTAACCTCAACCTTGCATGTTTTAACCCTTTAACACTCCTTTGAAGTTGCAGGGCCTAGAAAAAGGCCCCTCCGTGCAAACAGGGCCCCACTTGACTAGGAGAATGAGAATTTTGGTCCTTAATATGTAGTATTTGTTAAGTCTCTCTTTCACTAGCTTACACTCACTCTCCTTTCTTTCTCTCTCTCTCTCTCTCTCTCACACACACACACACACACACACTGTTTGTTTTTGTAAGTAGCCCAAACTGGTAAAGATGAAGACAAATCACACCTGTGATCCCAGAGTTTGGATATCAGACTTGTATTAATGAACGCTCTCCCAGCTCTAAAAGAGCTTTTATTCCTTAATAGACCCTTGAGTATAATTAAAAACAACCATATCAATGGTTCCATTTAATTTGATAGCGGATTTCTGGTTTCCTGGACCTTTGCCTGGTGGCGAACCTGCTTAGAGATCCGTGTCTCCCGAAAACGCTAATCAAATAAATACTAATGAAACAGCTAGTGTCCACAAACTGTTTGTTTTTCATGTGGAAGTGGAAACGCCTCCCCGTCAGCGCAACGCGCTGATGGCATCACATGCTGTCATTCACAAAATTCCACGGTTGGCTGTTGGCACGCTTCACACCTGTTAGCACCGCTGGAGTCAGGCTCCAGGCCAGTTCGCCAAGGTGTTAATTTTATGTTGTGCGTAGTGCAAGTTCATGGTTTTAAAGCGTCTACAGTATTTGTCCTTGCAGGAGACGCTATTTTACACTCCTGACTGGATGAATGTCATCATAAATGAAAAGGAAGGATTTTTACTGTAAAACCTAAAAAAAACCCCAATGCTAATTCCCTCTTTCTGTTCTTCAGTCCCAGACGCAAACAGAAAGCTGGAAACACTTGTAGCGGTACATGACCACATGACTGTGGTATCGACAACCCCCTGGGTTAAAGAATTTGTTTTTTTCCTCGGTGTTGTGATCTATCTTGACCCCGAGATCATGCTAGCAGCTGCTTCTGTCATTCCCGCAGTGTCAGATGTGTGTGCTACATACTGAATACCAAAATCTGCATTTTACATGCAAAGTGAGGACATTTTAGCTTGTCTTTTGTCATTTGGCTGCAAATGAGTTTTTCAAGGGTTAAGAATGGATTTTAAGGTTGGGGTAGTCATTGGATGCAGGGTAAGAGTAGGATTAGAGGGTTACTTTAAAATGATGCAGTTAGGGTTTTGGGCTGTGTGTGTGAGTGTGTGTTCGCTGTAGCTCTTTGTTTCTGGATACAAAGAAAGATGATGATGATGAAAATCAGCCATTGCAGGTCTGTAGTTTGAATTTCATGGCCAGCTGGTTGTCGGGTGCATATTGTACCAGGTTTGTGCCAGATGTTCCCGTTTTCGCAGTTTAAGCTGGAAAAAAAACCTAGTAAAAATACTGAGAACAAAGTTTAGCTGCGTGAGTAGTTTGTGAATTTTTTTGCCAATAAATGCGTCCAAACACCCCTCACAGTCGGTAACCAGGTGGGAGAGTACGTTTCCAGCAAGCCACACCACCCCTGTACACACACTTAACCCCTGACACTCCCCAGTGTTCATACACTCTGTCATCACAGGTCTTGGCTGCTGATGACCCGAGCACTAACACATGCTGTGGACAACTTAACCTCTGACCCCCCAACGGAAAAAACATCATCAGCGGAGGGGAGGAGGGCTGTCGAAGCAGGGGAGAGAAGGGGCGGGGCATCCCCAATGCAACTTTTTTTCCCCCTCTCCTTCTTGTTTTGGTAAAGTACAGCCTTAGGAGAATAATGTTTTGAAAAGGTGCAACATTTATGCAGGAATGCAAAAAATACTTTTGCAGTTTCCATACCAGGCCACTAGTTGGCGGTGTGGCATTTTAAACTGACAGCTAGAATGAGACAGTAGTTTACGATTAGTTGCAGTTACTTGCAATCTTACACATAAAGGATGGCGTGTTGCTATTTACTGCCCAAAAAAAAAAACAAAAAAGGGAGGCGGGCGGCCATCTTGGTGGTTGGATGACATCAATTACAACCAGACTCTGCAGAGAACAAGAAGCAGCTGCAATCTTTTTTCCTCTTTCAGAGGAGTGATCTACTCCTCAGAGGAGGAGTAGATCACTACTGTGAAATACTGATTCGGGTGAAAAAAAGTTCCAGCAGACAAACACAATCACATGATGCTCAAGAGAAGATGAGAGGGAAGGACTGAGAGCCGAGGAACGCCGAAAACAATATGTGCAGTGTTTCCGGATGTGTGTGAGCGGAAGTGGAATCCAGTTTATGAATTCCAGCCTGCGTGTGCTTCTCTGCAGAGGCAAAGAGGAGACAAGACAGTGGCGCGGATCAGAGGGAGAGGGCGGCAGGAGTGAAGTCACGCTGGAATTTCAGAGAGGCGAAGAAAAACAAAAACAAGGGCAGGAGGGAGAGCCCCGCGCTGTGTTTGTGTGTCAGTGCTGCGGCGGGACATTTGAGTATAGGAGCAACGCTGGTATCGTGATACAATAACATGTCGAAGACAATTGCGATGCTAGCAGGTGATGTTATTGAGCGCTGATTGCAAGCGCAAACAGGAAAGCACTGAAAACATCAGGAGTTCAAACAGACTTCCCAGCAGGGCCCGTTTGCTCCTAATCTCTCCCGACAGTCACTTGGACCCGCGGGCAGACATCTGTCGGCAGAACGGCGCTCATGTGGATTTACTTCTGTCCACGCCGGGCTCGCTAGAGGACTTTCAGTGAGGAAACTTCTGCTACTTTCTCTTTTTCTGTCGGTTCTGTCGGTTTTCTGTCATCCCCCCTTTCTTTTCTGGATCACGGGAAGAACATTCTTCTTGTGTTCGGAATTCGGTGCGATCCGATGACACACTTTCTGCGAGCAGGCCAGGAAAAGGAGCCTGCGTAGTGTTGTTCTCTTCACTCAATTTTTCCTTTCACAGCAAAACTTTATTTGCAGTTAAAAAATATGTCTGCTGTCCAACAGCTGGGAAAAATATTCAATTTTAATTCACGTTAAACCTCAATTTTACCTCTGAAATTACTTCTAGGCCCAAATTAAAATTATTCTTTTATGGTTTTAGTCTGTCCAAGTGAATAGCTTCATATTTAAACATTTGAACTAACCTGCCCCAAAATTTGCTTTTCGCAATGTTTTGTCCCCATCAGATCACATGTGCTCCCCGAGTATTTCCTCTTCTGCTCTTGAAGTAATGGGTTCTAATTGAAAAAACCAGTTAGCATTTTTTACGACGTGGTCACTGAATCTGGAGGACATTAGAGCAAAAGCACAGTCAGACTGTTGTGAATGTTGTTGTCCAAACGAAGCTGCGTCTTCAGCGGTTTTTACGCTCCCGTAAACGGCGTTCTGCTGCCAACAGCGCGGGGGCGCTGCTGTCGGTTGTGTGGGCCCATGCGTCAGGCTGGCTGTGGAGCTCACATCAGCCAGGGAGGCTCTGACAACAGCTCTGACTGTGGGTGTGTCAGTCTGGAGCTCCAGAGAAGAGAAGGAGCGTTGATGTCCAGACTCACCGACACGGACGAGGAGGAAGACGAGACGCTGACAAAATATGGTTGCAATTTACACACACTTGCACGGTCCCCAGGGGATGCAGCTTGGAGGAAAATATCTGATTCTTGCAGCTAGAATGCAGAGACGGCTGAGTGGAGGAGCTCCAGGACGGAGGACAAGCAGGACTTCATCACGCAGCAGCTGTAAGTCAAGGCCACACCTTCGGTTTTGAAGTACTGTATCTTCTCAGAGATGCGTGACGTCGCTGCAGAGCTCGTTTGTTCAGGCCGGAAGGTCCACTTGGTGATTTTTCTTTTTTCTTGTTGAGCAGAGGTATGCGATGGGAAAGGATGTCGTGGGGACAGCAGCTGAGGCTGTCCAGGATCCATGAATCAGGCTGAAGCACCGTGAAGCAGCAGCCCTCACAGGAGCCAGATGGGCCCGACACTGGACACAACACACACACACACACACACACACACACACACACACACACACATCCTTGTACTTCACCCTTTGTGAGGACTTTCACAGGCATTAGGTATTACCCTGACCCTCCCCACTATTGCCTTTGGGCTGATAGCTCCTCACTTTCTACAAAAATAATGCAGTACCTGCATTGTTCAAATCTGGGTGTATTTCACAACAAACTGCTGTGCTGCATTACTTTTCTGAGTCCAGCCAGCACACATTTAATGCTGGGTGATGAAATATTAAATTATGGTGCACACAGATGCTGGTCTGTGTGTTCAGACCATGTTGACGTGCACATGTATGGCACTATATCATATTTATTGGGCACTAAGGAAGGATGCTGGTGGGGTTTGCATCACTGACTGAAACTTAAAGCTGCAAGATTGATGATCTGATAGGTTTTTGTTTTATAGCTGTAACTATCATTGGCCACTAGGGGGAGCTGCAGACGAACAATAGAAACTAAACTAAAAATGATGCACACTTTTTTTGCATTAGTTGTTCACCCAAAAGTTTGTGAAATCTCAGTTAAAATTAACGTTTTTTCCCACGTACAGACAGAAAAGTACCCTATGCAATATGAGACTCAAAATTCTGTGTAAATTCTTGACTTTTTTACGCAGGTTTAACAGAGGAAACCAAAAAGCAGTGGCTGGTTAACTGTTTGCCCCCACATCTTCCGAGCAGGTCAGTGCTTCAGCGCGCTTTGGAAAGTGTGTGTTGGCAACAATGAATGGTTTCCTAAAGACCGTCATCATCCATGTCTGCCTGGTTTAACTTAGACAGACTGTGACTGATTTCAACTCGCTGTGAACCCATATGATCCCAGTTTACAGGCCCTGTTCATGGCGGGGAGAGGCCTTTATGTGCTGCTGAGGCTTTGATTTCACCACAAATAACATAAAGAAAAACTGTTTTTAACTGTGTACGGGTAGGATATTTTCATGGGCAGTTTATCTACAAAATCCGCCTGTGAGGTCTTAAAAATTCATTTATATATAGTTGCGGAAATTCTTTCATTTTGCCAAAAATAAGCACATGTTCTGCACCAGAACCGTTTGCATGTAAGAAAGTATCCCTCCATAAACATCTGTGGTTGTTCCTAATCATGTTCATAAACATTTCCATGGATTGTCCGCTGACCAGAGCAGCGTGCGACGATTAGAGTTCCACTGAAATATGGCTGTATTGACACATCTAGGGGAGCTTTAGTTTTGTTCCATCCAATAAATCAGATTCCCATCAAGGCAGACTTCTGAGGAGCTAACTAAGCCACGGAGAGGCTTTATTTTTTATCCACATAAAGACAGCGAAAAGCGTTTTTTCTGTTTTGTTGTTACTCTTTGTTGTTATGTAGTGTAAGATTATTGTTGTGCTTTGGAGTGGTTAGCAGACGTTCTTTGATATAAATACAGCGGTTAGTTCGCGAGCTGACGTGCGCTGTGCAACACCGCCATCTGCTGGCCGGTTTGTAAACAGCACAAAAATGCAATACTTTTAATCTTCCTGCATAAAATATTTTCTTTGTTATTGTCCTGAAACCTGTTTGATAATTTAGGCAGAATAATTGGCAACACATGTGGAGATTTATTGCAGGAAAGCATCCACTGCCCCTCACTGACTGCAGGTTGAACCCGTTTTTCACCAGCAGGTGGCAGTAGCGAGCTGCTGATTGGCTGTGATGAACTGATTAACCCCGGATCTTACCCCAGAGATCCCAAACTCCCAGCAATGTGACGCAGGCATGAGCCTGTCTCATTCTGTTTCAGGTCATGAAAATGGGATGAATATGGGATCTGCACATGCATCTCTCAACGTATCTGCATAATGGGTAAGACGTGGAAGATGGTCCCAGGTTTGTTTCCTTCTCCTCCTTCTCTGAAGCCGTCAAAACCTCCTCTCTGCATCAGCAGGACAGGCTCCACTGTGAGCTACTGCGGTCTCTGGGGCCCTGCCACTCTGCTCAGACTGCTAATGCCTTACCTGCTCCTCATTAGAATGTCCCGTCTGAGTGCAACCATCTGCTGCAGCTGCTCCACCAACTTTCTGCCAGCCGTTTGATGTCGGTGAGGAGCTCAGCGACCCTCTCGCAGTGTCCCAGCACCAGACTTAAAAAAGGCCTTTTCGCTTTGTAGTTCCTTCTTTTAAAAAACACGCCTGGGTAAACTCAGGACAGGCTGAGGGGGAACCGGGCGTGTTTGGAGGCTATCAGGCAGAGGTTCATCAGCCGGGGATGGCGCTGCCTCAGAACGGCTGGATTTGTCCTGGCAAATGCTTCAACAGAAAAAAGCAGTGAAAGTGGCGTTGCACTAATTAGAGAGGAGGAGGAACCAGGGAGGACAAACAAACGTCCATCCCTTAGTGATTTGCAGCCTGTTTTGGAAAAACCAGCCGCTCCAGCACAGGCAGAGTGGGGTGATGACTCAAATGGTTTGAAGATTCCAAAAACAGATGATATGGAGCCAATTAAATATCAATGAATCTGACTGGGTATTGCTTTCAACACCTTCCACCATGTGTCAGGGAGAAAAGACTCAGTTTTATTCCCTTGGGGTTTCTCTAAAAATATTTGCTTTATTAGTTTTTATGAGTGTTCATCTGCAGCAGCAGGAGGTGTTTAATTACCTGAACCGGTGTGTTCTCGCCTGCAGGACGGAAACGTAAAGTTTGCCTCCGGATGTGGCTGAACTCGGTTCAGTGACAGTCGGGATGAGCCTGCTGGAAATCTCCCATCGGCTTCCTCTTTTATTTTTGCCATGTTTCAGGAAAAAAAGCTGCTAACATCAGTTTGGTGGGTGGGGGGCATTTTTTAAACACGCTAGCTAATGGCCGACCCACCGCTACTGATAAAGATGAACCCATCACTGCTTTCTTTTTTCTCTGCAAACAGAAACACTTGTCTCTCTCCAAAGACAGCAGAAGGCCGACGTGTTTGAAACGTTTCCCTTTTTACTGCCAAAACTGGAGCTTCAGACAAAAAAACAAAAACAAAACAAAAGCCAGAGTCTGTCTCCTCTTCCACCTCTCTCGTCTCCTCTGTCTTCTTTTGCCCGCACCATCGTCACCATTTCATGAGAATCCTTCCCTCCAGCCGGCTGGGACGTGTACTGCTGACCCACTTTAACCGACTGGAAGTAGAAACCCAGAAATGGAACCTGCGGAATGAAAGAAGGAAGGCTGGAAGGAAGGAAGGGCGTCAGCACTCTCGTCCTCCTCTCATATCCCACCGTGTGTTGTTCAGGGTAAATATTTTTACAGCACCACTCATCACAAGGACTTCTGGGACCACCAGCCTCTCCTCACCATGAGATCAAATATTCATCCGCTCTGCCGTCTTCTCTGCGTGGGTCTAACACCCCTTCACACCCACACCCACACACACCACCACCACCACCACCACCACCACCGCCCACCCAGCCTTCTGCGGCTCTTCGTGTGTTTCTCTGCCCGTTATACAACACGCATGCTCCTCTGTGCACGCGAGCATGTTGGATGAAGGTGGACCGCAGGGTGAAATCCGGCTGTGGAAGTCTTTGAAAATGATGTAATGCCTCCTGATGTCCTTGAAAGTCTTGACCCTCCTGCTGCCAATAGAGCAAAGGTTTGGTTTGTTTTTTTTTTTATGTTAGAAAAAAGAAAAGTATTTGGACATTAGGTATGTGTGTGCTGAACCTGCCTCCTCCATCCCTCTCTTTCTCTCTCTCTCTCTCTCTCTCTCCTCCTCTTTTTCTCCCATGAATATTTGATAGACCAGCCCAAATCCGCCGCTGCGAGCTCTGCAAACGTGTGACGGCTGAAAGCGCTCTGAGGAGAGCGGCTTACAGAAGCCAGCTCGCAGTGAAACTGGGGGAGAGCAGACATGTCTGGGAGAGGAGACGGGCCACGTGCATTTGTAGCTGCATGGCTGGAAACTGTGGTGCACACGTGCACCTTTTTAAGGCGAGCATCATGTCTGTTTTGCACTGCTTTACCTATTTCCTGCAAAATAGCTGAAATCCAGTGAAGCACCGTGCTGCTCCCCCAGGTGTAGACCCTGGTTATTATTTGTTGCCTTCCCCTTGCAGGGTTGTGTCTGCACTTGTGGGGACGTTCCATGACAAAACGCTCCAGAACACACAGAAGTGTGCACACCCTGCGCTGGCAGGCCCATTGAAATATTGATGGAGGCTTTCTCCCGGCTCTAATGAAAAATTGTCTCCTCCGATAAATGTTTCATCCCTCCACATGCATCACCTACCCATTTTTAACAGATGAGACAATTCACTGTAGCAACACAAACACGGAGGGGGCTGCAATTTGTTGCCCTGGGCGCAGAGGAAAAGGCTGGAGGAGACTTTAAAGCAGAAAGGGAGCCGTCCCTGCTGCACTCTTTGCATAAACAAGTTGCCACTTAATCACAGGCGAATTCACATCGCTGCGGTTTGTTTACTGCAATAACAGAATGTCACTTGTAATTTACCCAACTTGTCCTCCGAATTCTTGGCAAGTGATAAGATAGAAATGCTACAAACAAATCTGCTCATCAGTCATGTTAGAAAACGCTGGGAGAAAAACACAAATGATATGTTTTTCATTCAGCTTTAAATACTAATCAAATGCTCAAATTTTCTTCCACAGAATCCAGAAATGGCAGTTAGCTCGGAATGGCTGGTTTGGTCATGGTTGCCCAGCTAATGTGGTAGGATTTGCATGGATTTACCATCTGAGCTGTGCAGTTTCTGTTCTAAACAGTCTTCTTTTCACAGGCTTCGTTAGTTGCTGCCTGGCTCCTGTCCTCCAGGGGGCGCCATCGACACGACAATGCCCACAAACCGGCTGACGATTCCCAGGTATTCCACTTCATTCTCCTGGTCAGTGGAATGGTTTTCATCAGGCAACTGTGTAACGTTCCTTAAAAAAACAGAAATGTCAACTATGAACATCACCACTGGCACAAGTTCCAGCTTTTCATCATCAAAAGCCAAAGACGTTGATTGCTTAGACCACAGAATAGCTCTAATTTTCATGGCTACAATGTAAAAAAAAGTGACCTTTGGGGAGAGAAAAGAATGAGCTTTGGTTTGTGTCTTCCTTGATAGTGCAGGACGTCAGGAAAAGCATAGCGAGGAGACAGATCAGTCTGAGAAGGAGCCATATCTGCAGAGAAAAACAGTTCAGGCCTCGCTTCCTTTGAATATGACTTCTCTCCCTTCATCGTCTGTGAATGATTTACAGGCTGACTCAACATCTAAAGGCAGTAGATCATGCATAAAATCCGAACGAGCAGCGTAGGGAGTATGAACGCTGCATGTTTCCCATCAGCGTGGAGCCTCCAACATGCTAACCCACTTTGTGCCATGGGCTAAGCTATGCAGGCCAGCATCTGCTGTTCAGCTCACACCACCTGCTCGCCTATATTTGTAGGCTTCACATGCCTTATATATGTATCTTTCATGCCTCATGTCGTCCGTGTAGTTTGCACACGAGCCGTTTGAGCTGCACAAGAGCGCCGTGTAAAGTCAATATGGAGGGAACCCAAACATTTGCTTCCAAAACAACACAAAACAGAAGGTCAAAAGCACTTTCCTGGCAAGCATGAGCACAGAAATCCCTGCGTTGTCGCCACGTCCCCTTCCACGTCTCCGCACTTTTCCTTCGGCAAACCAAAAGACAGCATCCAGTTTGACTGACAGGCAGGACGCATTGAGAGGCGCTGCATTAAACTGCATCCACCTTATTAAGATTGTGAGGTGATTGTGTGTCTGTGTTTTCACGGCGGTGCCGTTTTCTTATTGTTATTGAAGGAAAACCCATTAAAATTGCGCTCAGACTTGGCGAGCTCACAGGACGCCGCCAATAGATTCCGCTGACATCGCCAGCACCCTGTCCACAGCGGCCATTCGCCGATCTCGTGCCGAGTGATGGAAGCGTTGGGATTCCACCGACTCGGCAGCCTTCAAACACAATGGTGAGGTGAAACGAGCAAATTGAAATTATAAAACTTATTCAGCAGCCGAGTTTTGAGACAATGGCGTCTGGACGGAGGGTTCTAGAAAATCGCTTCATTTTCAGTAGGCTAGCTGAAGCATCGCGGCTAAATGGCCTCGCTCATGGCCATTCTTACCCCAATAATCAGCCTCAATCCTCGGAGATCAGACTGGTTTCTCTTTTTTCCTGGCTGATTCTGCCGTATCCTTCTGGTTCTGGCCGATCTTGGCTGTTGTTCTGACTCGCAGTCGATTGGATGTGGTAGTTTCCAGCACCGGGCTCCTGACCAAGATAAATAAACCAATACTTCGTTTAGACAGAGGCTAAAATGTCCAAATACCCAAAAAAGGAAAAAGCTATTTGTGGAGGAAAACTCAATAAATCAAAACGAAATCTGAGAAAGATTAAAAAAAGAAAATAAAAGAGGGAAAATCAAAGGAGAGATAAAATTTTTAGAGAGAGAGTTTCTGTTCCATTCCGTCTGTAAACACTGCCAATAGTTTCTCTGCTCGTTTCCGTGAGCTTTTCTTTAAAATCTGGTCGTATTTGTAAGCTGTTCTCTTGTCGGGCTCCGAGCGGCTGTGAATTGTCTAACAATCCTCAAATGTCATCCAGCTCCAGCCTGCAAGGCTCAGCGGGACCGGTTTGTGCTGGAGGTGTTACAGATGACCGATCGGTGTGCGACCTGACCCGGACTGGCCTCCCGGGAGGTGACAATTGGAAAACAAGGTGAGATGGAAAAGAAACACTGACAGATGGGAAGATGATGAACTTTTGAAAATGAAAGAATGAAAGTGACCTCGCTTCCCACCGAGGGAGTGTGGAAGAACAACACCGTGACTTCAAATGTGATGATCATAAACGGGGAACCGGGGCAGAGAAGGTTTTAGTGTTTTCAAGCTTGCTTGAGAAACCCCCCCCCCCCACTGCAGATGAAACCATTCTTCTTCCTCCAACCGGCTGCACAAACACCGTAATGCACTCGTGCCCACCCAGATACACGAGCAGGAGGAGCTGCTGCCTGCGGCCCGCAGGCGCCGCCGTCGGCACGCCTCGGCTTTTCCAGCACTGCTGTAATGAGTGTGTGATTGACTGAAGGCACAATAGGAGCTCATGTTCTCAGAGCGACACACAGGCAGCTGGCACCGCTGGATTAGAATCCCCCCCAGGCTGCCACCCAGATTAAAGGTTTGCATTAAGCAGAAACATTCTTCACCTTCCAGAAGAGAATCAGGGGGCGTGTCCACATTGCTGCGATCCAGACTTCCTGGTCTCCATCAGCAGTGTGATGCATTTGAGGGCAAACGGAATTTGAATGGTTACATGAATACTAAAGGTTCCCTTCTGTCATTGGGTGATTCTATAGAGTTGAGGGTGCCATCTGAACCAGCAGCTCCAGGAACTTGATGTTTTCCCACTTTACTGAGGCTATTTGGGCCTGTGGATGTTTTCATTTCTCTAAATCCTGAAGAAGAAGGATGTTGTAGTCGCTTCTATGATTTCAATCTTTCTTATTGGCCCTATAGTTCACGAGCTAGTGTAATGAAGGTGAGCAGGCTAGCTTAATCACCTACAGGAAGTGTGGGTAAACCACAATAGGCTCCTGGCAGGGTCTGACTGCGGACCCCAGCCTCACTGCCTCAGTTACTACTCAGCAATCACTTAAGCAAATGAATCAGCTGCTCACATGTCGAGGTGGTGATATTTCACACGTTTTAACCAGCATCGTAAACGCTGTGGCCTTCGCTCTGCTCGTCCTCGTTCTGCTAATTATTTATTCAAAGTTGTGTATTTGAAAAACACCCAAGGCGGAATGGGAAAAGTAGCTGGATTTAACACTAAATCAAGAGGATTTAGGATCTGGTCTCCCTGTTTATCAAGCCTTTTCTATTGATCCGTAAATCACCGTTCGATCCAGGCCAACAGGCCAACGCGAGCGGAAAAAGAGCCCGCCCCGACCTCTGATGATAACTCGCACATAATCAATGCCTGATAATACAGAGGCCGTCCCAGTTATTGACGAGCTGAGCGACGCCGTTCATTCACAGATGGGTCTATTAAATCGCCGTCTCAGCCTCAGACTTCGCTGGGTTAGAGCAGTCTGGCGTCTCCAGGGAAGCTGGAGGTGAAAGGGCAAATGATACTGGGATTTAGGTCCTCAGAGAGCAGTGAAAGGGGGATGAACCTATAGATTTGGCCAGACTTATGGCCAAAGAATCTGCAGTTTGACCAGTTCTCTTACTAGTACTGCTTTTATATTTGTGACTCATCTAGTGTTTTTATTTTCATGCTTTATTTTGAAATTTGAAAGTGCACCTGATTGTCAGTGGGGATTCAAACTATCGGCAAAATGTAAACAGACATTTTATACGAAATAAATATGGTTCTTTGCGCGCCGTCACAGACTTCAGAATATTGCAGAGATTGTTTAAGAGTGTTAATCTAATTACATGTGTCATAATTTACAAAGCACTTTGTTAATTAGTTAGTGGTGACTTTGCAGTGAGTGCGTGACTTTGCATGTTAGCAGATTGTCACGGGAGTCGTTAATCTTTGCAGTGCCAGGCATTTCAGCGTCGTTTAATGATTCACGCTGACCCGAGCCGTGATGTCATCTCTATCATCTGACATGTCGGGCACTAATTAACTCAGTGTGATAAGAAATGCAGGCGGCGGCGATCAATCTCGTCCGTGGAGTCGTGAGTGTAAATGTTTAGATGTGCAGCGGCGTTACTTCCCATGTTAACGTACATCCATTAGCCTATCTGGACTCCCCCTGACCTGCTGGGCCTTTATCAGTGGGAGACCAGGCACCTGGATTTCGTGTGTGTTTGTGTGTGTCTGTGTGTGTGTGTGAAAGAGAGAGAAAGAGAAAGAGAGGACAGGTGGGATTGGTTCACTTCTAAGGTATAAACGTGAGTGTGTGTCACAATGTGAATGTGTGTGAATTCTCCTCTGTCGCAGGTCAGATTAGGAGGCAGCGGGAGGTTGATGGGATCATATCATAACAGCCACACACCGCCGCGACACACACACACACACACACACACACACACACACACACACACACACTCCTTGAGGAATGCCATTTTTCAGTTAGGGTCTGACTCCCCTGTGTGAATTAGAGCTGGCCTTGATAGGTGATGTTTACTCAGGTTGACACGATCGAGAAAAGCTAATGTTGTGAGAACTGATGAAGAAAAGAAAAAGAAAAAAGAACCAAAGAGACGCTGGCGTGAGCGCTTGTGTCGAATGCAGGGAAGAGACTGATGTGAAGAAATGAAGGGGTGAATGTGACTGTGTTTTCAGGCGAGTCTTGTGTCTGGATGAGAGGAATGAGCTTGGGCGCACGCACACACACACACACACACACACACACACACACACACACACACACACACACACACACACACACACGTGCGAGCGCACACACACGCGCGCGGGGGTAGCTAAATAAAGACAATTGCAGTGTACACTAGGAGAGACGTTGGACACTCCTTCAGGGTGAAGCAAGTGTGTGCCACAGGATTGTG
Source organism: Tetraodon nigroviridis (assembly GCA_000180735.1). Classification (NCBI taxonomy): domain Eukaryota; kingdom Metazoa; phylum Chordata; class Actinopteri; order Tetraodontiformes; family Tetraodontidae; genus Tetraodon; species Tetraodon nigroviridis. The sequence goes on from CAAE01014974.1 coordinate 490,312, forward strand.
TTGTGTGTGTGTGTGTGCGTGTGTGTTTGTATCCCCTTTTAGCTGCAGGGGACCTGGCGGGAACACACACCCACGCAAAACCACAATCAACATCCGCCTTCCTCCCACTCCTCCCGCACCCCGGCAGGCCTGTCTGCCCAACTGCCTGGAACCTCCTCCAGCGGGGTGAAAGAATGCTTTTGGGGCTTTAATGGCAGATCCAGGGTGTCTCTAAGCCACCCCGTGGGTGCACCTGAATGAGTCTGCTCCCACTGATGGAGGGCTGAAGGGGCGGGAGTGGAGGGTACTGGTTGTGTGTAGCCTTCCTGACCTCCTCTTTGCACTCGGTGTTGCAGCATTGTGTTTCTTTAATATTTGATCCATTGGAGATCTGCAACCCTTGCACAATACTTGGCACAGAGGTCGGAAAGTACAGCACATCTATACATCTATACAGCCAACGTTTTTCTCCCCTGCCGTTTATTGGATAATTACGCAGCTACTATCTTCATATCTGGCGGTGCATCAGCACCACAGGGCAGGGTGTTGAGCTGGGACTCTTGTTTACTCAGATGTTAAATGTTTCAGCGGTTTTCATAATTCCTGCAGATGAAAATCTCATAGGATGTCTCTCCCCCCCCCTTGATCATTGTTGCAACAAGCTCTGGCTGATTTCCTCTTTACACCCACACCTCCAGGCAAAACTTTATCTATAGGCTGATTAGACATGAAAATAATGACTGTTTTCCCTCTGAGCCCTTGAAAGGGGGAAATGAGCCCTTTTAGTTCTTTTCACTGAAGCCAAAACATCAAACTCGTTCTTCTGGAACAGAAAGCTGTTTTTTATATGCTGAACCACAACACTAAAGCCTGGTTTAGGCGACACACTTTTTTCTTTTAATAGATGGTAATAGACCAGCTAATAGATAGTTTACCGTCTAAATATCAGACTGGAATCTGTTTTTCACAAGACCTTTAAACATGGGCTCAAATTGGAACAAGTGAGATGATAAATAGCGAAATAAGAAGCCCCTCCTCCCCCTTTATACCCCCAGCACACCCTGGCTGACCTCCATATTTTGTCATCATCCATTAGCAATTAGGAGCTGTTTCCTGAGAGTGTATCCAGAGGTCTTCTGAATAAAGAGCATCGAGGTAGCAATAATAAATAATAATCAGAGCAATGCGATTAAGATTGATGATCCTCTCAATGATCAACACACCAAAACTCTCACATGTTGCTGGATTCCTTCCAACTGAAGCATATTGCACACTGCGGTTAATAACACTGGAAACCCCCCGGACCTGGTCCTCCGAGGGCTCCGTGGCTCCAGGACCCAAAATCTGCATCCGAGGAAGACTCTAAGCCTCCCTAAGCTTCATTCTTAACGCGAGACAAAAGCCGAGTGGCTCTGGAAGGATTAGTGACATTGGCAGAGAGGGCTGACATCCCAAAACGTGATTAAGGTTTGAGGAGGACTCGCCAGGGTTAAAGTAATGCAGCGAAGACATTGGGTCCTTTCTGATGGTAAATAAGCCTAAAGGAGGAGGGATGAAGAGGAGGAAGACGTCAATAAGGAACGCTTGGCCTCTGAGAAGGACGGAGCGGCTGCTTTTGTCTCCGTGTCGCCTTTGTGGCCGGACCGCAGGGACCTTTGATTGGACGCGATCACACGTGCATTTTTCTCGCATACTTCCTCCGGGCCGTGAAATAAATGTATGCATTATTGATCAGAGCGCCGCCTTAACAAAGCAACCTTTCATGATGTCCTAACACGCTGCTGCAGTCGGGGGTCCGCCACTGAGTACAAATCCAATATTCCAAACCAAATAACACCTTCCATCTCAATGTTCTATTATTTATTTTCTCATAAACACGGGCAAGAACCCCGGCCGTGCGTGTGTGCTGAGCGCAGGCCTGGAGGCTGCTGACACGATGGGAACCCCACCATCAGCCAGCTTTGGGACTGACCTTTGACACTGACAGTAAAGAACTTTATTCTTTGCAGCAGCAGCAGCATGAAAATACAGATTTTTCTGGCTGTCTTTAAACTGGGAGCATCTTTAATGCTAGAACCCTGCAAACGACACCGCTGGTGCTGGGGATTGATTTGTGAAACTCAATCTCAGCAAAATCGTGAGGTGCAAATGAAACACTCAGAAGAGGCAAATTCTACCCAGCAATAGAAATTTCAACAAGCCTTTTGGGACATTTTAATAAAATTCACATCACAGATTTAATTTTTACTACTTTGGTCAGAGCCCAACTCAAATAAAAATACACAGGCTGCCCCCTTTTACCAGTAAAATAAACACTATTTGTTTTACGGGATAATTCAAACTAGAGCGGTGTTTTCTACCTACCAGCTACTCGCTGCTCACTCGCTACTCATGTATGGCGGACGCGGTGCTGGAGCGTTCTGGTGCGAGTCATTTACCTTGCTGAGTGTGATGAATGCGACCTGTCTCCTCTTCTGGGTTATGTGCCATTGAGGGATCGCGGCTGTGTTTGGAAACTGAGGAATGAGATGGGAGAGAGGGCCTGGTAAATGACTTCAGCCCTGGAGAGAGTCAGGTTATCATTAATGGAGGCGCAGCGCCGTCGCGGTGCTGTCAGCGCCACGACCCCGGGAACAGATGCGACAAGGACATGAAATGCTGCTCTGCAGCTCTGACCTTGTGTCACTTTAGCTGTGTGGGTGGCTGACGTTCTTATAAATACCATTTTTTAGATGTATGTTCTCTCTTTGTCCATCTAAAACATTCCGAAATAGTTAATATTCCTTTTTTCCCTTTGCCTTCCAATGTCAGATGAATAGAACGGCTTGTGTTGAAAGGTAAATGAGTAGTAAATGTCGCTGCTAAAGCTGAAAAAGATAATTAATATGTGTCCTGCAGCCTGTTGTGCTTTGTAAAAGCACGATGAAAGCGTGGCTGCGGGCGTCCTGCTGAGGGTAATCTAGTGAAGCCCTCTCCTGTTCATGGTCCAGCTGGGTCCTGCGTGTTAATACCTTGGGCTCAGAGGCTCTTCAGGCCGTTGGCGTCTGAGACAAAAGAGTAATTAAAGTGAAACCGCAAAGTGGAAAGACCCTAAACCCTGTCAGCTGTACACACACGTGAAAAAAAGGGGGAAAAAAATAAATTATGTTCTCTTTAGAACTTTAACAGCCGTTTAAAATAAATACTCCATACTTCAGAGCAGAGAAAGTTTCTCAAGAGTACAAGCAGAGACCTCTCACCTAAAAATCTCAGACTCAGGCTCATGAAAGAAACATTTTTCAGCTAATTATATGTGGGATGCTGCTGGTAATCTATAATACATTAAATATATAACCGCATCATTGATCATGTGAGTCGTGAAAGAAAAGTTCCAGTGCCTGCAGGACTTCGTGGGTTTTTTTTAAATAGCTGTGAATTTAAAACACTGCCCTCGGAAGCCCGGGCAGCGGCTTTCGAACGGTCTCCCTTTTCATGTTAGCCACATTAGCACAATCAGATCTCCAACTCTGACTCCCTAGTGTATGATTCCACGTGAATTTGAGAGAATTGGAGCTTTGCGCTGATGAAACCAGAAAGAATGAGTCCGGCCGTGCGGAGCTCCTGGCCCCACTTGTCTGAATTACGGTGATGCAGCGGGAAGAGCGTCAGCGAGGCGAAACCACAGAATCCACATGTGTGAAGAGTCCAGGGTCACCTCAGGTCTTCAGAGAGTCAAAAAAACTCACACCAAACAGCAGTTTCTCCTGCCAGGGGCACTTTTCACAGACTTTGCTGCATAAACTTCCACACCTCCATGGCCTAACCAGCTTTATAAGAACACTCCCCGGGTATCGCGTGTTTAATCAAACCCACATTTCCTGTCACATCAGACTTTCTGTTTGGTACTAGTCAATCATTTAAAGTTTCCATTTATGGCACCTCTTTCTCTTTTAAATACACATCCGAGGTTGTGGAAATACTGGATATCCTCTTCCGTGAGAACATGCAGACTTACTCAGCTGGGTTTGGTTAAAGTAGCTGTTGTGGTTTTTAGCTTTACAAATTAGGACTTTAGCAGGTTGAAAAATAAAAAAAAAAACAAAACCAAACAATGATAAACAGCTTTATTTGTCAATTCCCAAATGACAGCCTTTTTGTCTCCTAATCAAATCTCAAAAGTCTATTTAAGAAGCCGTTCACGTTAATTGTGTCACATGACAGGTATGAAGCCAACAACAATGCTGTTTCAGCTTGTTTATAAAGTGACAAAGTGGTTAAGAGACAGATGGGGATGAGGGGGGATAAAGAGGAGGGTGAAAATTACAGAGAGCCCTTGAACGCCACATGGTTTCAGTAACAGTAAAAAGGTTTGTGTAATTGCTGCTATTAAGGATGAACAGCAGCGTTTGTGTGAGGCACTGTTAGCAACAATGTATTGGTGTGTGTGTGTGTGCGCGTGTGTGTGTGTGCGTCTGGCTGACTGGCTGGCTGGCTGGCTCACAGATTACAGACTGACTGTCTAACTGCTGTTAGGGGGCTTCAACAAAAGGTTTAACAAATTCTAATATGGCAACAAAACAACCAGTCTAAGCCCAAAATGTGCACCTTAGTGCATGTGACACCTTTGTTTTTGACACTGCAATCTGGTCACGTCAGTGGAGATTTTAAAATTATCACAATTTTACCTTCATTTAAATAAGCAAAAACTCGTCAGTAGATTTTGCATTAAAAGTTGCAGTATTGGTAGATTTGTGTTTGTTAGTTGGGGCAACATTGTTTTTACATTATACGGCCTGGAACTACCACCAAATATAAATCCAGCTGTACTGGAAGAGACAATGTGGCTCTGTGTGTGTGTGTGTGTGTTGGTCTGTGGGGGCTTCAGATAAAATGCTCGCCTCTGCAGTGACCCCCACTCTCATCCGTCATGGTAGGTAAACAGCCCCGTGACACCAGCTGACACTCCACCAGGACCCCAATCACCTTGCATGTGCTGGAGTACGGGTGGGCTTCTGTGCATGAGAGCAACACGCCTGCACACGCACACGCACACGCACATAAGGAAATAAAAAGACCAGCAGGAGAAGGTCTCTTTAATTACTTATTTTGTGACAAAGCTTCAGGAGATGGAGATTTGTGTTTAAAAAAAGCTCTGAATAGAATGGAACACATTCACACAGTCTCTCTCTCGCTCGCTCGCTCTCTCTCTCACACACACACACACACACACACACAAAGAGAGAAACAGCGACATTTCCTCCTCATTGTGAGGTCATTGTGTGGCGTGAGGTTCCTGGCAGTCTGTTGTCACATTCATGACAACAGTGATGGGGTCTTCCGCCACCTGGCTTAGATTAGCACCCGATGCCACATGTATCTCTCGCTCTCTCTCTCTCTCTCTCTCTCTCTCTGTCTCACAGACACACACACACACACACACACAGAGCCGAGTGTGTGCTGCAGGAAGCGTGGTGGCTGTGCTGAAGGTGAGCCAGGCAGCAGAGTTGTGAATGTGACATGAATGACGGACAGAGAGGAGCATCTGCTCTCCTTCCTGAGTCTCTACACAAACAGCACCGTTGGCAGGACCTGCTTCATGTTTCCCAGCTTCAGGACTGCAGATTCCAGCACGTTTAGACAAAAACAGCATCGACCTCAGCGTGATTATAATCAGATTTACTGGTTTTATACTGACGCTCGAGCAGTGAGGGATTCAACGCCCCTCCTGTGGCCGACTTGTTAGCATGCTGTTAATGTGCGCTGATGTTTAAGAGGCTTTTCACACACACACACACACCCTCCAATAAACATCCTGTAGTGGCAGTCTGACCCAGGATCAGGCCAGCCCTCCTCAACCCTAGCCATGCAAGTCTTTTGGTTGTAAATGAACCACAAGCCGGCAGTCAGAGCAAACACGCCGAGCAGCGGGGGTGTTTACACCCCATAAAAATATGAATGGCTTCATTAATTAAATGTGCAGGAAGGGTTGGGTGTGTGGATCTGTCTCATGATCGGGAAAGAAAACACACTAAGGTTGTTCCCGGCCTTTTACAACGCTGAGCAGAGTACTGAAATACCTCGATAAGAAAAAATAATACTGAGCGTGTGTATGTGTGTGTAAGATGAAACATTAATAAGATTTTTCGATGATGATTTTCCTGATTTTGAGCCCTTTTCTCCCGCAGATTTTTAAAGATTTAAACATTTTTTATAATACAGTAAAAACACAGTATTTGAAGCCGTCCTGGTTCATCTAATATCTCAGGTTTAGGACTCTCATTGAGTGGCTGAATATGTGGAAGCTGCCAGGAAGCTTCTGACATGTTGTTCATAACGCCGTCGCCTTTTTGATAAATCAGCACATCAGTCTGCAGATGTTCGGCTTAGGTTGACTCGCTGCTTCCCGGTTGTCTGTTTAGGCCAAACTGGGATGTTTAGACTCGGAAGACCAAACTTATAGACTCCAAGCTCTTCTTTTGCAAAGTCAGATGAAGAGGGCGTTGTCTTGGTTACCAGGATCTGTAGTTTTGACCTTTTACGCTACATAAACTTTGCTCTATGTGTCCGTTTTTTGAACAAAAATCTCACAAACTGGTTTGTTTCCAGCGCAGAGCGACCTTGAGCGCACGGTTGGTTGGTTTCTGACCCCTATGATGGCGGCTGGGGGCGCTCCGGGGGCCGTGGTCCTGAAACCCGATAGCGTTTCCATATTAGCAGGTAGTGAGTGAAACAGTCAGCAGCAGCGCTTCAGGGAAGCAGCGGAGCTTCCACATCTACTCTAACGGCCTGCTTCCAGCATTACACACACACACACGACACAAAACACACCCTTTAAAAACGCTGCGGCTACAACACAAACATACTGCGGCCTTTAACCGATGGAAATCCCCTCATGTAGACGAACAGTGGTCTCATTTAGTAATTAGCGTGTGGGAGTAATGGAAACCAACACACGGAGACATGCATGAACACACACTCCCGTTCAGTCGGGACACTTCAGCCTCCTGTATTCCGTGTTAAGCCATGTTCTTCCACACGACGTGGACTTGTAACATCCTTCCTGTCTGTTACCTCCGTTTGTCATTCTGATCTGTCCTCCGGAGTCTGTGTCCCATGTGCTGATGGATACAGCACGTCTGACTGTTCCCTGATCCCATCAGTGTCCGCTGGAACGGTGTGGATTGGAATGGGAATGGAGGGAATTTGCTTCTGTCTTGACTGACACCAGGTTCAAAAACTAATTTTTTTGTTATTTCCAGACTTCCTGAAATGTCCTGAAAACTGGTGCATCTTTTTATTCATCTGATTGATTTAGACCCGTCAACACACGACCAGACAGGTCCATCAGGGATATAGACAGCAAAATGTATCCATTTACATCCAGGGATGCACGGTGATTTACCCATACTTTAATTATACTTTGTTGGTTTCCGAAATCATGGATCTGCACAGTAGACACACACACACACACACACACACACACGACTATGTGGAGGTAGGTGGCGCTCCACAGCGACTCGGTAATAAAAGTCGAGAGCGATTTGAAAAGGCCCTATTGTGGCTTCATTCTGTTTTTCCACGAGGGTTGCATTCCTCCCAAATTGGACAAAAGAATTTTAATGGGGCGACTAATGGACTGTGATTAGATAGAGAGGAGGGGACAGAGCGAGAGAGAAAGAGAGAGAGAGACCGAGAGAAGGAGAGAGAAAAATCAGGAGTGGGCAGGCCGGAGGGACTAAATGCTACAATTGGTGGGGGGGCTTGAGTTTCCTCCATTCACTGAGAGGGGGCGATGGGCCAAGAGCACAGGGGACTTCTCTCTATAGGCAAACCTGTACATATGGAGGTGGGATGGAGGCGAACCCACCTGACTTTAGCTGTGAGGGGATTCAAGTGTTCTGTGGTGGAGGCTAAAAATAGGATTATGTCCATTTAGCAAACACACACACACACAAACACAGACATACACACAGTGTAGAAAAATATACAGCTAATATATCGTACATAACAGGACATAGACAACAAGCTGATCAGTTGTTGGTGTGAACCTCCATCTTCTGTAGGTCTAATTTGCTCAATGAGGCCATTTTTATTAGCCGCTGGAGCTAAAACAGTTGAACGCTGTGAGAGAAATAGCTAGGTGAAAGAAGAAGGTCGCTATCTCTCCATCCTGCACCGGTTTAAGACAAAGCAAACCAGAGCCTGTTAAATATTAGCCGGCTACTGTTGACTCTTCACCCATTAAAAGCAACTTTTTGTTGCGGGTTGGAAATCCCTTTTTCGCCATGCGTGCTGTTTGGACGGTAGCTGAGCTACACAAGATAGTGCACCATCGGTCTGATTGTGTCTGTTCCTGTTCCTAAACAAATAACTACACAGTTATTACAGAAGAGTCTTTATCGGTGAAGTAACACCAGGCAGCTGTTCTTGGGGCCAGTGGCTCCTGTTTGCCAGCTCAAAGTGGGGGTGTTTTGGCACATAGGTGCTACCTGTGTGTGTGTGCTAAAGAGCGGGTTTGTGTGCACGGAAGTAGACATCAAATAAAGGAGAGAAGTGAATTGAAACATCTCTTTCTTTTCCTTCTGTTTGAAGCACGGCGTGTTTGTCTTCGTCTGGGTCGAGCTGGAAGCCACGAGCTGCATGTGGAACCCACGTCTCCGCGGCGGAGTTGACTTGGCACAGTCTGCTGCCCGCACATATTGTCCCACGCTGCAAGTGTGCTGCTGTGTTTTTACATGTTTACTGTGACTGGCTCTCGCTCATTTCCTCACTCTCACCCCCCCACCCTCGCCCGTGTTTGAATATGCTGATTCGCCCAACCACCGACTGGAAACGACAAAAAGTGACCTTTTATTTGGGTATGGTGACAGTGACAACCTCTGCCCGTTGCACAGGTCTTGCTTTCACGGCACAGGTCTTGCTTTCAGGACATTTAAATTGCTTGATGAAATGCATTCATCTTTCTGGCAGTGTTTTGCATTCCATTTCCTCCCGTCTCTGGTGCATGTGGCAGCAGGTTGTTACCTGCTAATCTCTAAACCCACCGTAGATGCATCAGGATATGTCACCTTGCAGAACTTCCAAATTGGCTGTTGTCTGCAGAGGACAGGACACAAGCGTCAGCCTGTGTTTTGCATGTGTGTGCTCGCCACAGCTCCCTCCTCCTCGTGCAGCAGGAGGGCCCTCGCTGCTGTCACTGTGCAGCTGTGGGACGCCATAGCAACCAGCCCACCTTTCGATGATTACCATGCTGAGCCTCACCTCGCCCGCCACCTCCATCAATACCCTCGGTGCAAACAGAGCAGCCCACCCCCCCAGAAAAGAGGCGAGGAAAAGAACAGCTGAGAACATTTCAGATACAATTTCACGTTTTTCACCTCGACGCAAGGGTAATTCTTGCTTCTAGAATATCAGTGTTGCTGGCATCTGTCAAATTAACTGATCTTCTACTGTTTGGTTGGAGAACATGAGTTGTATTGAACTATGCGTTTTTCAAAAGTATGCTGATGGGGAAGGCGTGACCCAGCATATCAGTTGGGGAATAAAAAGGCTTTCAAAAAAAAACAAAACTAGAAAGTCAGTATGTGACAATCTTCTGTGTGGTGCCCTAAAGCAGTGTGGATTTTAAATGCTCTACATCTTATTCATGTAATGGTTACACTCTTCAAAGCAGGTTAAAACACCTCTGAACCTCCTGATCCTAATCCTCCAGGTATGCTGTGGATATTACAGGTAAGAGCTGTATTATATCCTGCAGCTTGAACCAGCCTTTCCCTGCTAAGAGTGCACTAATCCTCTTCCTTTACGAGTAAAACATGCTAACACGCTAAACTGAGACATATACCAACTTGAAGTCACCCCAGAGCACAAACATTGCTTCATTCCATCGAAGCTTCAGACAGAAAATCACCTCACGTGACACGTTTTTAATAAGGGGTTTTTCTTGTGTCCACAATCCTGCACACAAGCCTGATTTAAGGTATTAAAATGGACACTAACACTTTATCTGCTGCACTTTTAGTTCTGCCAAAGCCACAGGTCTATGTCTTATTATGAGGTCCAAAGTCAGGTCACACCAGATGACCTTGACCCTGGTGTTTGCCCTCAGCTGAAACAAATCCACAGTACACACAGGATAATATAAGCACACGTGGATATAGAAACACCCGCGTTCATCCACGTGTGTATTTATGTGCTGATGATTGTCTTAAAGCACTTAGAGGCTTATGGTAATGTGCCTAAGGGAGCCATATAGGCCCTCCATATCTACTACGTACGCTGCCTCATCTTTCTCTAAGTATCACGATTAGGAGGGGATCCAAAGTGCTGGACGCCATGCCAGAAAAGATCACTGAGATGCCTTAAATCATCTGGCCCAAAGTGCTCTGTCCCTATCACGGCTGCCAAATGTCGTTTGCTGCTAATCTTTTGCTTCGAAAACCCCAAAGCAGCCAGCCGATGCAGCTGATTGACAGCTTCATGTATCTGCTGCACCTTAATACGGCAGCCAAACGAGGGTTAGCTGGATCGTTACGCACCCCGTGACAACACCTGAACCAGCGTCTTTACACTGAGATTTACCTCCGGACTGATCAAATGAAAGGTGATAAAAGAGAGCTCAGAGCTCCTGCTGTCACATCTGAAACTGGTGGAAATATCACAAAGTGTCACAAATTTCTGATGTGAAAAAGGAAAAAAAAAGGACAAACAGGAGGAGGTTTCATGGATGTGGGTGGGTAAAAAACATGATGTCATGTCTGGGAACATCTACGTTTGTAAGGACAGGTTAACTCCAGGCTACCAGAAGCTGTTTTATATGAAGAAGCCAGCAGATCCGTGTTGTAATCCGCGTTGCCGGAGCCGTGGTCCTGATTTTGTCTGGTCTCTGACATCTTGTCCTTTTGATCTCTTCTTCTCTTTCTCCTCTTTTCTCCACATCCTCCTACTCGCTCTGACCTCCGGTGCCCGTCCTCCCCAAAGAGGAACCCAGCAGCTCCGCATGAGCCCCACAGATCTGGAGGCGTTGGGCAGGGCCTGCAGCCTGGGGGGGTCACCTGCCAGCAGGGGAGATGAGATAGCGAGCGAGCTACAGGCCATTTAAGTGCCGCCGACTCCGAATTATTGACTTCTGGCTGCCTGCACCGAGGATGACCTCACAGGTTCGCTACGTGAGCGTGAAGAGCGGGGGCGTGCTGCAACGTCGGCGAGACACTCGTCACACCTCTTTTATTTTAGCTGGAACGACTGAAGGAAAAAAAGACTGGAGACAGCAGAAGAGGTGCGCGCTCACGTCAGCGGGTATCCGGCGAAAGCGGTGTTTCTAAGGTTTCCGTCCTAGCTGCTTCCAACCTGCTGGATTTCTTTCCCCTCTGCAGAGGCAGACCGGAAAAAGACCCCTCTCCCTCGATAGGAAAGGCACATAGTTTCACTTCTCTGTGTATGTGCGTGTGTGTGTGTGTGTGTGTGTGTGTGTGTGTGTGTGTGCTTGAATGGGGTTTAGATTTGTGTGCATGATTGGCACATAATGCAAGATGTGTGGGTAGAAGATGCCATCTGGAGAAGGTTGAGTGGGCTGGCGGTAGTGTGTGTGTGTGTGTGTGTGTGTGTGTGTGTGTGTGTGTGTGTGGGTGGGTGGGTTGGAGGGGTGCCTTTAAAAATAAAAGCCGTCGGTTTGTATGGAAGATAAAGGAATCGATTGGGAGCCTAATCAATCAAAAACACGGTGGCATGAGTGAAAGGGGACCTCAGGCCGCCCGCTAGTGCTCTGCTCCGACCACTGTCGTGGTTCCTCAGTCCATTTAACATTTGTATCGTTTGACACAGAGATGGAACGCAGCTCTGCCGGATCCTTGTTGGCGTTTCCAGGCTGTCGGACCTGCCACCAGGAAGGGAGCCGGAACGTTAGCATCATCCTGGCATGCAGGTTCGAGTGGATCATCCGGTTCCTCAGCTTGGTTAGGCTAAGTGAGATGTTTAAGCTGTCCAGAAGCCTGTTCGGTTGCAGCCGCGCATCCCAGGTGACTTCGCTCACTCCTTCCAATAACCCACCACCAGACTGTCAGTGCAGGCTTTGGAGGTGGAGCAGGTCTCTGCTTGGTGAGACCATGTGTGAGGAACCTCTTCCATGGTTCCCCATTTGGCCAAATGTAAATGCGTTGTGGCTGGAAGGCTGAGCTTGGTGTGACAGCTATAGAAAGGGAGGGTTCGGAATCTGCCAAGCGTAAACACAGTCAGCAGCCTCCAGCGTTCCCACACAAAGACACATTCATATGTGTCTGACTCAAATGGTCCAGGAGCGGAGAGGACATGGAGGAACCTGCTGAATAAGGAAACATCTCTTCATTGTCTTCTCAAATGTGACTGGAACACTAGAATGACATGAAAACTGACATGGAAATACTTTTCTGATAAAACTCCAAAGCCCTGCCGCAGGGATGCTGCAGAAAGCAGCACTGTGTCGCCACGGCTACCTGTCATCTGTGAAATACCACGCTCCATGAGTATTTTCCAAGGTGTTGTTTGTTGTGAGACCCAACCGAGGCCGCTCAGCTGCGTGTAGTGATGCAGAACGCCCCAGCCTGCCCACACCATGACGATCTCCCCTGCAGATCACTGGAAGGTTGCCTGGCTGCCATCGCACTGACTGCTTCTCATGGGAGCAATGGACCTGTGTAGGAGGACATGAAAGAGTAGGGGCACCCCGGGCAAAACTCCCCTAACCTGGACACAGCTGCCTTTTCTAGAACAAGAACAATGCTGCCTTTGTTTGGAAAGAAAAACGACAGAGGTGACATCAGTTTCTAAATATGGGGAACCCAGATCCATTGTCCAGGCGCATCTGTGCATTTTCCCAAAATACTGATAATATGAGGATAATTTCAAACGACAAAAATCCAATACAAGCTTTCAGTTGTCAATTTCTCAGAGAGCAGCGGCATGCCACGTTAAATGACCGTGGTCGGACTCGTCCTCGTCCTCTAATCCAATTGTGAGAGCAGAACAGTTGCGTCGGTCTCCGCTAGGTGGCGCCATTGGTCCGATGCAGCGCAGCTTGGACGCGCGTCAGCAGGACGGCGAGTTTTAAGGATAGAAGTAGCAGAAAGGTGCGTTTTCTGCAAGAACCTTTCTAGGTGATGCTTTTTATTTTTAAGTTTAGAGCCAGTAGATTCTGGAGGCCGACGCAAACAGCTCTGACTTTCACTGATGTTCACGGGAATCTTCCCAGCTGTGTTTTCCCTTTCTGGTGTAAATCGAGGAGTCTTTCCGTTATTTTCTGCACCTGCTTAGCGATTTGGGACAATACCAGTTCACACCTCATTCCCAAAGCCCACAGCAGAGCATCCTCTAACACATGAGACTTTGCTTGGGGTGTGTTTTAATGATTATTTGCACCCCCCGGCCCCCCGTGTTCTATACAGTTAGACGGGTTGAGCGTCAGAGCGCACAGACCCGCCTCCAGGCCGCGGTGCGCTCGCTGCCTCCTTCTGCCCCGAAAGGCTTCAGATCCATATTCCACTACTGGGTGAGAGAGGGAGAGAGAGAGGGACGGAGAGACGCACAGAGAGGGAGAGAGAGCGCAAGAACTGGGAGAAGAGCAGGGAGAGAAAAAGCAGAAAGAAGAACGGAATATCGACACAAACTGCACCCATGGCTGGAATTTGGTTCACGGCAACTTTTCTTGTTTGTGGGATTTCTACGTTTGTCTCGTCGGCTCGGATATACCCTCCGAATGAAGGTAAGGTTGCTGGGAGAAAAGAAGTGCCCCGGACTTCAGGCTTCATCCACAGTGCGCGCCCGCGCCGCGGAGCCTCCGTGGCCGCTCTTAGCTGCGGAACCACCGCGAGTTTCTGGTTCCAAAAGGTTGTCACCTTACGATTAGTGGGGGTTTCATTCAGACACATTTGGATTGTCCGGTTGCGCACCAGCAGCCTCGGTGTCAGAGCTGATCCCGGGTTTTTGTAGCTGACATCAGAACAGATCTCCAAGCCCCGAGACGGATTTGAGGTCAGACCTCGAAAAAAGTCCTTAACGCGCAGCGACTGTAAAACAGTTGTGACTTTTATAACTCTAGTTTGATAGAGCTCCGACATCTTAATTAATCAGATTGAGAAATTTCTCGGTGTGACTTCTCCAGCAGCATAAGGCAATAATGGAAGAAAACCAAACCCGATCCAGAAAGCGAAATTTACGCATCGATCTGTGCGCCGCAACAGCTTGGAAAATGTAGTGAGAGTTGTCTTCACGGGCTCCCGGGAAGCAATTTCCAAATTTAAAGGATTCGTTTCTAGGGCATAAACAAATAAACGGCCCGATTTGTTTAAACCTTCTCATTTGCATTCAATTCGCCTCTCTTAAATCAGGTTTAATTCGGTCGTCCTTGTCACAAATTTATTAGGCGCAAGATTGGAGGTTTATCATAATGTCGTTAACAAAGCACTAATACACACAATAGAGTTATTATTTATATAATTAATTAGCTGTTTCAAACACGCAGAATATTAAAACCACCGAGGTTGCCGCGGCGACTGCACATTTACGCAAAAGCTGAAGCAGCGGACCAACATTGGGACTGTTGAATTTTCCGAATTTCCCTGCCGTGTTTTCAGTGATCGTTGTGAAAATGTGTTATTTGTTCAGTAGTTTTTCCCCCAGAAAATTCTTGACCGTACCGTAAGAAATAAAAATACAAATATTCTCTTTTGATCCGCAGCTTTATTTTTAAATTGCCTCAAATATAAGTTTGATTTCAGTTTTGTGAGAATTTACAGAATTATTCAAGACCCCCTTTTGTCTTATTAGCAGGCTGATTTAACGGTTCACGGTAGTTCTGGTGTTCTCAGCCCGTCTCATGCACGCTCATCTCTTTCCCCGTTTCTGTTTTTCAGTCACGCTACTGGACTCCAGATCCGTGCAGGGGGAGCTGGGATGGGTCGCCAGCCCCACAGAAGGAGGGGTGAGTGCTCTAAAAGACCTGTCCCCTTGTTGGGACGCATGGTGTCCTATTGAGCAGAAATGGAGAGATAATATCCATTATTGGCAGGAGCTGCGAGGGCACTGCCAGACAGATACACAAGCCTCTTTGATAAGATTCCTTCCTGTTGGCTTCTTTATGAGAGTTTTTGTTGTTGATTTATGGTCCGATTTGGGCTGCGCGAGGATATGAAGCTCAGAGGAGGCATGAATTTCAGGACCGGGAGATAAATTTGAATTTAGCTCTATACTGGGTCCCTTCAGACCTCCCTCCGGGGCCCGACGGGGTTCTCTGAATCCGCTCTGAGAACCACGGGTCTATACGCTTCCCCCTCACCTCCAGGCTCTCGCTCTCCTTCTCCCTAACCACTCTGTAATAGTCAGATGCAGAGGCCGATACTCCAGCGGGCGTCAGGTTTCCTGAATAGACGGTGGCTTGAATCGGTCTTTGTGGAGAAACTTTATATCCCTTTCCTCCATTGAGTGGAAGAGAGGAACTTGGCAGCTGAGAGAGGGTCCTCTGAAACAGGCGAATAAAAGGGGAAAGTGCAGAGGGCTTCAGCTCCCGCCACAGGAGGACTGGATCTCTCTCCAAAGCTCCAGGGAATGGAGCGATCCCTCCGTCTAATTGGGATATCTAAAGTAGCTCTGATATGGATAAAGAATGGAGCAGCAGCTGGGCCAGAACCTTTAGGATTTGGTGTGTGAAGAAATACATTTTACCAGGATACTTCCCTCAACTGCTAAACGGAAACTAAGATTAACAGATGATCACATTAGCTTTTTTTAACATTATGATCAATTAGCAACCCCTCGCTGCCTGGAAGACTGGAAAACAGACATTTTCCCAAATTCTAAACCCGCGGCTATGTTGAGCAAGCAGCAGGAAACACGAAGCCAGACTGTTAAGGATAGAGTGTCAGATAATTTATACAGCCCTCCGTCTTCTCCTTATCTTTGCTCAGTGTTTAAACCCGCGGCGGCCAGAATCCGTCTGCTCTGGTTCTGAAAGATCAGTCAAATATACACGAAACCTGCGGTGAAAACATGCGTTTGTGGGGGGGGGCTCTATCATATATAAAATAAACATCATTCTGAGTGGTGCTGGATAACGTAATCCGCCCCCTCCCCTCACCTCCCCCACTGTGAGTGAATGCCAGCAGCAGTGAACATGTGTGCGTCCGTCTGCTGCACCTCTGCGTGCACGCTGATGGAAAGCAGGCTCGCCTTAGATCATGACTGCTGCTTCTGATGCCTCACGTCCGCCTTTAGTCTTCAGATGTGTAAAATTCTGCAAACCATCCCAAAAGAATCCAACTGCAGGCATTTTTCAGAACTCTCTCTGATGGTCTTGGGCCTGGTTCCACGTTCTGTTTTGCGCGTTCTTAGATCAAATCAACAAATTTAGAGGTTAAGTGCGTACTCTCATATTTGCGTGTTCTTGTTCTGCAGTGGGAGGAAGTGAGCATCATGGACGAGAAGAACATTCCCATCCGGACGTACCAGGTGTGTAACGTCATGGAACTGAACCAGAACAACTGGCTCCGCACCGACTGGATCCCCCGGGGTGGCGCCCAGCGCGTCTACATCGAGATCAAGTTCACCTTGCGAGACTGCAACAGCCTGCCGGGGGTCATGGGAACGTGCAAGGAGACCTTCAACCTTTACTACTACGAGTCCAACAACGACAAGGAGCGCTACATCCGGGAGACCCAGTTCGGCAAGATCGATACCATCGCCGCAGACCAGAGCTTCACCCAGGTGGACATCGGGGATCGTATCATGAAGCTGAACACGGAGGTCCGCGACGTGGGCGCCCTGACCCGGAAGGGCTTCTATCTGGCCTTCCAGGATGTTGGCGCGTGCATCGCGCTGGTGTCTGTCCGGGTCTTCTACAAGAAATGCCCATTAGCGGTGCGTAACCTGGCTCAGTTTCCGGACACCATCACCGGAGCCGACACCTCCTCGCTGGTGGAGGTTCGCGGCTCCTGCGTGGATAATTCCGAGGAGAAGGAGGTGCCCAAGATGTACTGCGGCGCCGATGGGGAGTGGCTGGTGCCCATTGGGAATTGCCTGTGCAACCCTGGATACGAGGAGCGCAATTCCGAATGCCAAGGTACGGGTTTTATTTTCTTTATCTTCCTTTAGGCTTCTCTCCCAAGTTTTGTTTCTTTGACCCCCTCCCTCTTCTCCATTTCCTCCAACACACTGTTGGATATCTTTTTGGATATCGACTTGCCTCACTCTCTCGCTCACTACTCGTCTTTTCAGTGTCTGCTCGGGTGATGGAGGCGATGGTGATTGTAAATGGGGTAATTAGCGAGCCCACTGGGAGGTGTTGTGCAAAAGGATGCATCCTGGGAGGACTGGCAGTGCTGGGAGGTGACAGTGGGACTGGTTTGTGCGATTGCTGGGTCGATTACCCACCTACTCTTTCAGTTCCAATGGAGGGCAAAGCTGGGGGAAAGAGATAGACAGCTTAAGAGAAGGGAGGCGGCGTTTATTATTCCAAGCAGGTATAAGAAGAGCAAAAATACACAGCTGAGAGATCGGGGAAAAAAGGTGCCGTTCGGTAGGAAGGAATCGTGCTTCGGATACATAATTCTCATCTCGGCTCACTCTGATCCCGTACCAGAGATGTTTGATGAGGTTTTTAGGGTCGTTAGGGGCTTTTATCCTATAAATTCAGAAGAAGAGCTTCTGACATGTTGATAAATTCTGACAGGTCCACCCGTCACTGCAGGATGTTACCATGAGCAACGTTTTTAATCCAATTTATGCTAATTGAATTAGCCCGCTTTATTGCTCATGGTGGATGGTAATTTATGGTAAGAGTTGAGATGGATAGCATCCAGTCGTGATCAACAGCTGCTCCGAGGATCACGTGCCACGTCCAGCCAGCTGAGTCGATGCTGATCCTGCCAGGAGTGTGTGTTGATGTACAAGCAGCCACCCACCGGCGGCACAAACAAGCCCCCTCAGTGAGGGGTCAGAGGCTGGGCACGGGTGATTAACTGGGGGCTGGACGACTACACCTCTCCTAATTTATGAGTGGGCCTTTATCAGGAAGAACTAATTGCAGGACAGGCAGCTCCGGTGATTTAAGGGCGCACCCGGCTGCTCGGTTGGGGGGATGTAAAAGAATAAAAGAATACAAGCACAGGTGGAGTTTTGTGTGTTTGTGTTTAAGCTCCTACCGATGTGATAGGATGAAAACGTGATCTCGTTTAGCTTAAGTCTTCTGCAGATTCCTTGTCTGTCCTCCGGGAGACAAAGGATTTGATTTTAACCATGAACGCGGTATTGTCTGCCAGCCTAGCAGGATTGGTTTTCCAGCCTGTGTCTTTGCTTAGCTCACGTATCGCAGCATCCGCTTTAGCTTATTTACTTCTATGGCGTCAGTAAAGGCGCGTACTTTGCTCATCTAGCTCTGGTTTCACTTCCGGTAGTGAAAGCGGGTGGACTGCACCGTATCTGATGCTGCCTGTGATGTGGGTCAGCTCCAGTGGCAGAAGGGTTAAAGGTGCTGGTGACTGTCAGCTCACAAGCTAGCTGATGAGCCAGTTAGTATTCTGTTCTCCCATGATACTCGCTTTTATGACAGCGTTTTTGTGGAGGGAGCTGGTTAAACTGCTAATAAAACTTTTAACAAGACGAGTTCAAAACTAAATTTGCGCTGAAATCTTCTCTTTGTGTTGGACACAAGCCCAATTGTGTGTGAAAGTGTTTGCATACTTGTGCGTCTGCGCTTATGTTGTGTTCGTGCGGGGTTACGAGGGCACCTTGGCCCCCCGTTCCCAGCTTCAGGATGAATGGGTTCTCCTCCATCATTGTTTGGGGCAGCAGTGGAGCCGACGGAGCTCGGCGATGTCTGAGGGGAAGAATTTTGCAGACGGGGGCAGGGGGCCGGCGGGCCCTGTAGGAGTTGTTCTCTCCACCCCTGGCAGGGGTCAGGGGTCGTCCCCTTCTGCATCCATCTTTCTGCTGCGTCTGTCAGGGTTGTGGATCTAGGATTGATTAAGATGTCAGGATTTTGACAGCTGCGGCGGGAGTGTGTGTATGTGGAGGTGTCCCAGGGTGAGCACCCAGGGCCGGGCCTAGAGGGGCGACGAGGGCACCGAGGGCTGCGAGGGGCCCCTGATCTAAGATGAGGGGACTTTGTCTGTTTGCACTTGGGATCCCTTTCCCTGTTAACCACCTCCCCCCACACGCTGAGCTGGGGAAAGGTGGGGGTCACAGGGGGTAGCCTCGCTGCTCATCTGGTGGGGCGCTTCCTACTGTTGAGGCGGTGGACGGGGGCGGCGGGGAGACTGCTCCCGTATATCATTATAGAGACAAGTGAAAATGCCTCTGCTGGACAGAGACACAATGTCGTGGAGTGTGTGTCTTGGCCCCCGTGTGACGTCAGACGCTGATGGAGCCCTTCTCACCTGAGACCCCCCCTCCACCCCACCAGCTCCTCCATGCAGTTTTTCAGCTGTGCTGAAATCTCTTATTCATGCCGGATTAAGAGGTTTTCAGGGATGAGCTTCCGCTCCGCTTTGTGTGCGTGTCTATCTGGGCCTTCCATTTTCTCCTCTCCTCTGTTGACAGTGTTAAATATGCGCTTGGGAGTATCGTTTTTAAATTCACCACGTAATTCCATTTAGCCTGCAGGTCCCAGAAGGTTTTTAAATACTCGGCTCGAGCCCCCACTCCCTTACCCTCCCTCCTCTTCGTCTTCCTCTGCATACAGACGGATCGAGCATTTGCATCCTCTCGGCCGACTCGCTCGCCGTCCTGCCCTTGTCATCCCTCTCCTCCAAAACATTTCTGTTTCCTCTCTTTTCCGAGTTTCTCTGGGCTGCTGTCGCTCCACTTTTAGATGGTGTTTACCCCCCTTCCTCACCCCCCCACGGCCACAGTGTTTGTCAACCTGTCTGATAGCAGCAGCAAGAAGTGGGCTGAATAACGAGATCATCGTTTCTGTCTGGAGGGGGCGCGGCGAACATCATCAGCCGCAATTGTTCCCACCAGGTGCACGTGCACAGACCGTGCGAGCGTGCATGACATTCTACATGAGCGTTAAGCAGCAATCTGAAGATGCGTTCATAAATATGCATGATGGTTCCGCAGGCGGGCGTCTGAGATACCGACGGTCCCTGCTGCCCCCAGAGAGCTTCAGCGTGTGTCGCTGAGTGGAAACAGAATAACAACAGAGATGGAAAAAAAAGGACAAAATGCCTCATGAGCAGCTCCCCCTCCCACCTCATCCCATTCCTGCAGGAATAATTGCTTGTGCTTTTTTTAAAAATGTTTTTTTCATCTCCAAATGAAAGAAAGAGTCCCTTTAGCACACACAGGAGGGAGTTAGCGGCCACGCGGGGGGACGTAATTCAGCCGTCATTAGCCGAGGTGCTGAAATGTTTTCCTGCCTGGACGGCCGCCCTCTCTCTCTGTTTGTTCCTTTTGCACTTCTCGACACTCATCGCCTCCGTCTGTTCCTCCCCTCACTGGCCGGGCTCAGGGCAGGAAGTCGATGGAGCGTGACCTGGGCTGGATGGTTGTCGGGTTTTGGTTGCAGCAGCCTCAGAGCAGAGCCCTTCACTGACACCGATATGCACCTTTAAGGAGTTGGAACCTGTGGGGATCAGGTTTTTGTGTTTATTTTTGGAGAGGCGCTTCTGCAAAGTGCCGAAGACAGTAAATCTTTGTCTGGAATGGCTGCGCCCAACAGGGCATTTGCATACAAACGAGCAGGGTTAGCAAGGCTTTAGTCCAAAAGAAACTGTAATGTGTTTTGTAATATAAAATAAGAAGAAAAAGCAGCAGAAAATCAGACTTGAGAAAACGCATTTTGGAAAAAAAAAAAAAAAAAAAAAAAAAAATTAAATTGTTTATAAATTCTCAGAAACTAAATTAAAAATGTCAACACCCGATGAGATTATATTTGATGACTGACCTTTAAATTGAATTGTAATATTTGGAATGATTGGACAGATATTCCCTCTCAAACTGCATTTATTACATGTAATTAGTTGGAAAAATGTCCATTTTAACAATGTCATTATTTTGCTGCTAACATCATTTGATCAGATTACAGCAAAAAAAAATATTTTTTTTTCTGACATGTGAACCTTTAATGAGATAAGGAAGCGCCTCGGATTTGTGATCAGATAATGCGATGTGAAAAACTCCCCGAGGACGCGCTATCTAAACAATACAGCGCAGATTAGCACAGGTTTTAAATAAATAGTGCTCTATCATTAGGCAGAGTGGAGCAAGAACACGAGAGATCGCTCCTCTTTTTAAAACGCATCTCCTCTTTGAAGCCCGCGATGGGAAGAGGGAGCGATTAAAGCAGTCAGCAAGCAAATTAGCATGTCAAAAGAGCCTGAATCAATACCCCGGCTCTCTACCAACACAACCCTGCAGTCCTTTCACCCCCTCTGCTGTCACCCAGCCCCTCCGTTCCCCTCCACTCCGACTGGTTCCCTTCTTCTCCCTCCATTTTTTCTGTACTCATGCACACTCGTCCTCTTCCTCTCCTGCCATTCTCTCCAAATCCTTCTCCCCCTCCATATCCTCCGACGCCCCCACCTTCTTCCTCTGACAGGGGAGAGATAGACAGATGCATAGGAAAAGAAATGAGAAGAGGACGGCAATCAACGATCGGCCTGAAAGAGCAAGAGAAAAAGAAAGGGGCCTCTGCTGACGTCTTTGTGCTGGTAGGGAGCGAGAACAGCCCTCTTTTACCAATCAGAGGGAAGAGATGGAGATGAGGAGGTAGAGGGGAAAAAAAGACAAAAACTCAGAGGGAAGTGAAGTGGAACAAGATTTAGTTCCAGTCTGGGAAAGGTGCTTTTTTGAGAATCATCTGTGAGTTTTGTCTTGCACAGAAATACCTCTGATGTGGAGCGTGTTACAGATTACGTGTGTGTGTGTGTGAACTATCAAATCCCCTATATTTACAGTGCATCTGCTGCAGCAGGCGTATCACATGCTGCATCATAAACCTCCATTAGCGTTCCGATCGCGTCGCGCCATCCGAGCCTGGAGACAAAGCCGGCCGCCAGCTCCTTAGATGGTCCGCCAGCTCACCCTCAGCGCGCCACAATGGGAGGCTGATTACCAACACCTTGAATTATTTTATCTCTCCATTTCTGGTTCGCTTCTTCCTCCCGATTTCTATCTTTACGCCCCCGTGCAGCCTTTCTCAGTGATGGCTGGATTTCATTTTTTTCCCTCTTTTTGGCGGCGCTCCGTTTCTCACTGAGTGCAGGGTTCAGCGGCCGAACAAAGGGCGCTCCGTGGCAATCAGTTAGGGGTTATGACAAAAA
Source organism: Tetraodon nigroviridis (assembly GCA_000180735.1). Classification (NCBI taxonomy): domain Eukaryota; kingdom Metazoa; phylum Chordata; class Actinopteri; order Tetraodontiformes; family Tetraodontidae; genus Tetraodon; species Tetraodon nigroviridis. The sequence continues at coordinate 512,559 of CAAE01014974.1, forward strand.
GCGTTTCAATAAAAGGGCCGCCCTAAAATCTGATGTGCTCCCAGAGTGGACACAGCGCCCATTTTAATGAGCCCAGATTCCCCTTCACTAATCTCATCAGAGGAGGAAATAGCACACTGGCTCATTCTCCCTGCTGAAAAACACACACACGCTCCAAAAGTGTGATTTTTTTCCCCCCTAAATATAGAATACGGGCGGGTTGTTGCAAGGACGCGGCGCGCTAAAACTGTGAAATGGATGCGTCTCTGCTATTCCTGTTCATCATCCGCCGGCAACGACAGATGAGTTTGGAGCTCTTCCAGGGCCTAAAACGGATGACTCATCACCGCCGAAGATGCACAGTCGCATTAGAAAATAGCTGGAGAGGAAAAGGTAAAGTCCCACATATATAAAAATATACGACAGAGGTCATCCACAATCGCCATCTACATTTGAGTAACTTTCAGTCTCAGTGTTTAATTTGGTCCAGTGTGCTGCTAATGGCCACTCTGAAAATACACTGGCGGGTTTAGAAGGGTATCCGGGTGAATTGTGACTTAATCCTGCAACTGTGACACGCTTCCACATTTGTTACTTGCTCTGCTGTTACTTGTGGGAATTTTGCTATTTAGACCGCAAAACCGCTGAAAGGCCTCAATGTGAACCCCGGATGCCATTAAATTACAGATTGTGTTTTAAATTATGCCCTGTCTGGGAAAGGTTCCTCAAGGAAATCTAGGAAAATGGTACTTTTGGTAAATTCAGAGCTAGCTTAGTTTGATGTCAAACATCACGCTAAACTAGCTCTCTGTTGCAATCCTAACAGCTGCAAGGTTAGGGTTAGGTTTGGGTTAGGTTTGGGTTACGGTTAGACTTGCAGTCTAAGAGACGAAACCTTCACTTATCATCTTTTGAGCCCAAAACAACTCATGTATCAGACTTTTTTCATGGGGAAAAATATATGTGTATTCAGTATCAAATGCACCGTTGGAGTCGCCTCTGAGATGTTACCTCTGTGGGGGAGCTAAAAATGCAATCTGGGGATCTGGAGGTCTTGTAGCATTGGGGATCTAATGCCAGATCTGCAGCCGAAGGCGGCGTTGCGTCCATACTGGGGCACGTCTCTGGAATTAGAAACCTTGATCCCCTTGATCCGCAGCAAGCTGTCAAATACTGCTGGAGGGGGGGGAGGGGGGAGGATTGGGCCCTATGCAGGCTCACATCACAGAGGAATGTGAGGGAAAGGAAAAAACAGGGAAGACTTATGATGTAGTGATGGAGAGATACAGAAACGACTAAGATTAAACGCAAGCAGGTAGAATTCCCAGCAGGCTGTGACAGAAGGACTGATTTAGAGAGAGAGGAATGAATTCTGAGGAGCGAGACTGGGAAACAGCTGGAGGTCTGAGAGGTGAGGAGGGGGTTTGGGCCTAACAAGCCTCACATGGTTACATCACGACCTCTGCTGCGTGGATCCTCTGCGCTTCGACCTTCAACAATCAGAGTTGCCCCTTGCACAAAAATGTTCCAAATGCATCAAAATCAGTCTTTTTTTTCCACAGCAATGACCCCAAATGTGTCCCTGCTGCCGGCGTGCAGCAGGAGCAGATGACGGTAAAGAGGCTCACCAGCACGTTTTACCATCTGCGCCTGACTTCAGGTGCTGCATGCACTGCCAGGAGCAGATCACCGATCAGGAAGTAGACATGCAGTAAAGAAATACAAAACAGAGCCCCAACAGCAGAGTCTGGCCCCCCTCCCAGTCGTGCACACATGTTTTAGGTCTCACTGCGAGTATTAATCTTGCGCTGCTTTTGTCGGCGTCTTCCCATCGCATTTGGGCTCGTGTGTCTGTCCTCACCTTAACGCTAAAGGCCAAAATGTTACACATTAGCAGGGTAACCTTGTCTAAGGCGCCGCCATTAACCTTCGGCTCTTATTACCCACCAAGAGCCCCCCCCACCTCTAGCCTCTGCCGCAAGGCCAGGTTCAACGAGCCCAGAGGTTAGGAAGGGCACCGCCTCCACCCGAAGGCAAAGTTTGCGGATCCACGTACGCCATTAAGCAGCAGGAATGCCAGCAGGAGCTGAGGCGGCCCTGACTCCAGCAGGTTCCGCTGCCACAGTCGCAGCCACTGTGGCGGTTTGAGGAGAGAGAGAAGTAGTCGGGAGAGAGCGGGCCGGGGTGCAGAGGTCAAAGGTCAAAGGCAGTCACGTCAGAGACCAGCGGACCGTTAGCAGGCTGACATGAGCTGTTGAAGGGTTGCTGACCCAAGAAAGTTTTTTTATGTACCTGGACTTAACGTGCGCAAGCGCGCACAGGCTGATGTGCCCTCACTTTTCTCATGGACACACACAGGCGCTCACAATAGGAGGTGCGTCAAGGCCCCAGACAGGCTGTCGTCTGGGCGCTACAAGTAGATTACCTACACAAACAACCTAAAAATACTTTCCTTTTCACTCATAATTTAAACGTGCCCCCCCACCCCCACACCCACCCACAAACACACGCATGCACACACACCCACACACACACACACACACACTCATAACTGACCGTGCTGCTCCTGAGAAACCGACAAGGTTGACATTAAACTTGCCCCTGAGACCACAGACAAATAGGTAATTAAAGTTTTGTGTTGCTGAGCACTTAAGTGTTGACATGTGTGTTCGTGTGTGTGTGAGGTGTGACTTGAAGACAGATGTGTGTGCGGTGTATATTACACTGTTTTTTAAAAAGCCCAAAACTCAGACATGAGTGAAAATGCATGTACACTGTCCTCCATGTCGACCCCGGCGCCTCGTTGAGGCTGAGTTCTGAGGCTAGAGGGCAACATAGGGGCAGAACTTGTTTACAGAACTTGAAAAGAACCCCCCGAGGGTGCTTCTCCATTGCTTCCTCTTCACCTGTTCTCGGTGTTTTTGTGTGTTCTCCTTACACATCCTCCCTTTTCCTGCAGCATTCTCTGCTAACAGGCTGCAGGCGCAACAGCTTAGCTCACCCCATGCTAGCACCCCTCCCCGTTAGCATACCCCCCACCTGCTACCCCCACTTCTTATTTAAACCTGGACTGAAATACAGCTCCTTTCATTGTAAACAATGTCAGGAAAGTACTTTGGGTATGCTACCTGTGCACACACATGCACACACACACACACACACACACACAGGGGAAATTCAACCAAGACAATACGCGGCCTGACTTTGTTTACCTCCCATCGTACTGGCCGCGCTCACATCTCCGCACTTACATGTGTACACAGAACCTGTTTGGCAGATGTGTGTGTCCGTGTGTTTATCATATCGCAGAGCATCGATGTCGAGTGTTTAAAAGGCCTTTGTGCACCCCTGAGGGTTTGATTATCGTCTATTTCTCACACACTTTATTTGAAAGCTTCTTGGATGTGAGATGTTACCAGTGTCCATCCAGCAGATGCTTCTCCGTCTCTTTTCTGTCACGTTTGTCCACTTAGCGATTGAAGGAGGGGTCGGCTCCATTCCGAAGTACTTGGGTGGAATACTGCAGATTTAGCGATAAAACTATTGTGTTAGTATTCCTTTTTAAGGCTAAAGGAATTAGGAAGCCAAGCCTACGTGTTGGTAAGAACATAAAGACCTTAGTCCTCAGGAAGTCTTTAGAACAATGACTTATTTTGTGGTTATGCAATCCAAAGTGTGATAATACAGGTGGTGCCACCAGAACTGCTTAGTGTCGGAGCAGGACGTTCCGTTAATCCGATACTCGTTAGCAAAGCCTCCCAGACCCGAGCCCACCGCTGTGCAGGCTACCTGCAGGCCTTTGCTGCATTTCTGACATTTTGTGTTTAAAAACAGTGACTTTAGCAGTTGTTTTGCCTTCGCCTGGTGACATTTTAATTAGGACAGTGTCGCTGGGGCTCCTGGATGATGGATCTGCTCTGCTGAATCTGGACCTATAAATCATCTGTTATTCCACACCACCTCTGGCCACTCACTGCTCCTGCCCAGGCCGGCCCTGCGCTGATCCAGACTGGGCCGGCTTCTGTTCTATTAACGCCGTTAGCCTGGCCTGGTTCTGCTCCTGTGACACCTAAGCACTGATAAAGACTTGGATCATGCTAACCAACTTTTTCAAGGTTTGTGTCGTAAGGAACGCTACTTTTCGTGTTCGACATTTGACCCTTTTTGGTCAAGGTCGAGATGTGTGACGAGTGTAGACCATCAATCACGGCGATCAGCTCCGGTGGCCGTGTGTCCCTCATCCATCACACTGATGGGCTTCGCTGTCCATGTGGCTGTGTGTCGCCGTCCGAGCCGGAGGTGATTAATAACCACGGCGACAGAATTAATGAGTTAACCTGCTCCACTCTCCTGCTGTTCCACTGACAGATGCTAACGGTCAGCAAGTAGTTAGCACCGCTAAAGCGTCAGTACCTCAGGTGCAGATGTGTGCAGGTCTGAGCCATAAATGCAGTATTATGCAGGTTTGGCTGAGGCTTTGGATGTGTTCAGGCCTGCAGCTGGGAGTTCTTGCAGCGTTCTTAAAACCTTGCCTCAGAAATGCTGCTTTCCATTTGGAGATAGCAGCAGAAAAGACAGAGGGGCAACGATAGAGGGATGCGTCAGAAGAGAGGGTTGAAAAGAGATGGCTGGCTTCTGGACACGCAGGAGAAGGAGAGACTCCCTTTGCCCTCCGGATCTGAAAAGCGATCAGTCCGTTTGTGAAAGAGCACCTTTGTAAGGACGCCTCTGTCTGCTCCTCTCAAGAGCACTCGCTCTCTGTTATGACTAAAAGAGTCGTCGTGGTTTCATCACTCAAAGAAGACAAAGCGCCATCCCTAAAGAGGGAGAAATGCCATCGTTTGAAGGCGCTTTTATTGTTGGTAGCAGAACGCCGGCTTGGACTCTTCCTGCAGCGCCTGGGTGGCTGTTACCGAGCAAACCTGATACGTTTAAAAAAAGAAACGCTTTCAGTCTCTGGTGTAGTTGCTGATCACGCTGTGCCTGCAGGTCGCTAAAGGGTGGGCAGTGCTTGCTGTGTGCACGTGGGCGGCTGCAGTATGACTGTTAATAGCCTGGTTTGTAGGTTGGTGCCACTCAAACTTAGCCGGTGTGGCTGCCGCAACGCGACCAGTTCAGCCCACAGAATGGCCACCCCCTCGGACTAAACTACTCATTAACTTCCTCAATTCGCATCCCCCCATTTGTCCGTACGCGCTTTAGCTCAGAGACAACGGGGATGGGGTGGGGACAAAGTCTGACAAAAGGGAAAAAAGACTAAAGCGGCATTGAATGAGTGAAAGAGCAGGGGAAGAATGCAGAGTCCTGGACTAGGAGGATTCCATTTTTTTTTTTTTTTGCCTTTCTAGAATAGAACAGTAAGTCACCAGTCTCTTTGTCTGCTTTTGATCTCTTAGCTAAGGGATTTGGCACCTGACAAACCCCTTTCTGTCTGAAAAGAAGCCTGCAGAGAGAAAACCTAGCTAAGCTGGAAACAGAGCTGCAGTGGGAGCGAGGGAGGTGTAGCAGGGGGCAGGGGGTCTGAGAGCGGAGAAAAGGGACCCTGTGCAAGAAAGGTGGTGTGGAAAATCTTCAAAGTTGCCCAAGATGATATGTGCAGCGCCTCTCCTCTCAGGCCCCGTAAAACTGAATACATGTGTGTACGTTTGCATCAGTGTGTGGATTGGTAATGCCTGGCGCAGGCAGGCAGCAATAAATCTAGCAACTCTTCAGGGAGATTCACTCTTTCTTGGACCACCCACTATTGTGCTCTATTTCTACACACATAAACACACACACACACACACACACACACACACACACACACACACACACACACACACCTAATTGAAAGCAAATTCCCTAGCTTAACCTGGATGTCGGCTCCTCTTTGACTGTTCCTCTCTGCAGGGCAGACGCAGCCGTAAACAAGTCTTCTTCTGTCATTTTCTTCCAAACATTGCTTGAATGAATAAAAGTCAAGCCCCGGCCTGCATTGGCCAAACCTCTTTTGGGATCAAAGCAGCCTCGGACAGCTGAATAATTGATTAGCGAAAGCCTGATCAGGCGCGCTGTGGCTGTGGTTGCCTCTCTCCTCTCTTTAAAGACGCTCAGGTCCAAAGGCTGTGAAGCGGAGGACTTCATTAACTCTCCCTCCAGCTTTTAGCAGAGGGCATCATCTCAAACAGCTGGTTGACCCCACAATCAACTCTGGCTCTTTCCTGGTCAGCGAACACGCACAAACCCACACAGCAACGTTGTGTTTCTGCACCTGAAGTGGTCCCAAGCTTTAAAACAATACCCAGTGACCCCAGTGGTCTTGTAGTAATGAGACTGGGCGTTGCACCGAAGATAGAGAGATAACATAAAGTGTCTCCGCACTAATCCCTCCTCTTTTGTCAGAAACGAAGCAGAGCTTTCACGCACCCCTGCAGCCTACAATCAAAGGAATCCTTAGCTTAGCGTTAGCAAGTGAAGCGGCTGGGATTTAGCCTGATTGACTGAGTGGGAACAGGCAAAGAATGGCTCAGCAGGTAGCAGCTACGCTGGCTCAGTTAGCCGCAGGCTACGCTAATCCAAATACGAGAGCAAAGAGTTGGCGGTTCGCTTCCAAGACAGTTTTTCCCGCTGTTTTTATGGAGTGTGTGGACAGCGAATGTCCTGGCGTTTGTTGTTGGAAAGTGTGCGATTGCTGCTCGTTTATGGAGTGGAAGCTTCTGGTGTGGTGAGCACATGTGGGAGTGTGTTTACGTGGCTGTTTCCCTGTGTGCGCGGTACCCTGGGGTATTTAAGACCCCGGAATTGAAATCAACGCACAGTCAGATCTGGGATCTGTCTGCACTGGTAAAGACTGTTTGTGTGTCTGTGTGTGTGTGTATATGTGTGTGTCTGCACGGCTCGGGTTTACTTGTCGCTTGCAGACAATACATGTGCAATTGTGTGATTTATATTTGGCATCAGTTTACCCATCAGTCCAAAGGATCTTTTTACTTCACACACACACACACACACACACACAGCCTTTGATAGAACCCAAACCGACCCGCTGGCCCCAGAACTGTTCCCAATTCCACTGCTGAGCACTCGGCAGCCACATTGATTGACAGGTTATTCCGTCCAATCGGCGTTGCGCCTGTGCACGTTGCGCCTCTTAGAGAATTGTTCTTTTGTCCTCCTCTTCTGGTTCATCGCTCAAGGGGTGAAATATAACCCCGTCGTGCTTCCTCGGCCTTTCGAGGAGTAGATAGACGAGGGAGAACCTCCTTGAAATAAGAGCCTCCAATCAAAGTGTCAGTCAGAGGAAAGGTGACCGCCGCCACACCGTCACGCTGGAGGTGTGCACGGGTGTGTTCAGCTGTGTCATTGCCCTCCGAGGGTGGCAGGGCTCCCAGTGGTGGTTGAATGGTCTGAAATGCTCAGGTTGCTCAGGAACCGACTTCAGAGGTCGAGCAGTCGGATGTTTGAGGAAGGAAAGAACTATCAAAGCTTCAAAAATCTAAACACAAAACAGGACGGCTGCAGAATCGGCCCTGGGAAAAACAGATGGGTTTGTTGTTGCTAATTGGGGATCAGGATTACAGACTCCTCTTCTTCTCTGCCAGTGGAAGTCAAGTAGAACCACATGATGCAGCGTTCCGCTCTGGCAGCGAACATACATTTTGACCTCACCAGCTAAAACGCTGATTTGTTGCACGTAAGCGTCGTTTGTCCGAAATCTCTGAAATGTGCCAAACATTGTAGCTGATGAGTTCTAGGACAGTTTTTCTCACCGAACCGCTGCCTGTGTCTCTGCTTCCTCCAGCCTGCAAGATCGGCTACTACCGCGCTCTGGCCTCCGACGGCTCCTGCTCCAAGTGTCCGCTACACAGCTACTCCGTCAGGGAAGGATCCACTTCCTGCGCCTGCGACAAAGGATACTTCCGCTCCGAGACGGACCCGGCGTCCATGCCGTGCACCCGTAAGTACGCCCTCCTCTACGTTGGTTGGTGAGCAGCGCCAGGCTGGGATTTACACTCCTTCGCAACCAGCTTAAGATATTTTCCTGAGCAAAATGCTGTGTTTCATATTAGTAACAACATATTGTTGTGGAAAAGAACGCATAAACAGAGTGATTGCTTTCGTCTAAACATGGTTATGATTCCCTTCCTCCCTCGCTGTCACGCGAGGCCCGGCCTGATTTACCTCCTCGCCCACGGAGACATAAAGCGCCAGGCTGCAGCTTTAATGGCTGTCTTTTGATTCCAGGTGGTACTTAGCGATCAGTCATGGTGACAGAGAACTAATGAGGGATTCAGGCTTCCGAAGAGGGATGGCGCAACAGCAGAGAGGCACAGGGAGCGACACGCAGGACTAAAGTGTAACTAAAAGGATGTTATTAACGCCCCTGCTGCCTAATGGCGTCTTCCCGTTATTAAATCTTGCCCCGTATCAAAGTCAGGAGGCTGGAACGGCTCACGCAGAGATCATAAAGACACAAACACACACCTTTGCATTCAGCATTGCAGCCTTCAAGCGTGCGCGTCCTCATGCATTTCTCCCAAACATCTGCTAGGTCACTCATCTCTTGGCTCGCTCGCCACTTGGCCTAAATTATCTGTCCAGCTCCTACGGATTTATCACTCGGCAGAGCGGTTTATTAATTCGGACGAGCAGCTGAGGCTTTACCGCACGGCGCGCAGCCGCTGCAGCGGCAGCGGAGCGCCAATTATTTCCCCACCGCGGCAAATCTGTGTAGGAATCGTCAACGCCGTTCTGCCATGGCGGTTTGTCATGACTGGGAGCACGAGGTAATGTTCTAGCTGATGGAGATGCTAATCTGCAAGTCTTCCAGGAGCCTTGTCTCTCCTCAGACCAGCAGGTAGAGCCGGAGATCTCAGCAGCTCCCAGGTCGAGGTGGGTGGCCGCCCGTCCTCCACTGGCTGGTCTCACACAGAATTTCCAAACAACTGAATGTCAGGAATTCCCCTTGTGTTCCGCGAACTTCTGTTCAGGAGCCAGACGCCTCGGTGAGGCGGAGCCCTGAACTGAGTTTGAAAAACGGATTCTTTGACTGCTTTGTCAGCCTCTAATATATCGAATCAGGCCGTTAATGAATGAGCTTTTCGCTCATCCCTGTTGTGCAGTTAGCTGCGATGGCATCTGCGCACGGCTGCTGCGAGCAACAGCTGTCAAAGCTCGTTACTCTGCGTGTTTTATTTGAGCGCGCTAGCCCGTCTCTGCTGCAGCGCTGGGAAGGGAGCACTCGCTGCGACCTTCGCCCTGCCTCGTCAGCCGGGCAACATTTGATCTTTGAACCCTCACCCTGTCTGTCGTCTGCTGTTTTCCTTCCTCCTAGTTTTTTTTTTCCTTTTTTTTCGTCACTCCTCGCTCCCGAGCTGAGGCGCTGTAATTACAGCTGTCACTCACACATACCTTCTCTTCACATTTCTGTTTTTGGAGAATGCTCCTGTATAAGTGTGTGTGTGTGTGTGTGTGTGCGTGTGTGTGTGTGTGTGTGTGTGTGTGTGTGAGGGGTAAACGAAGGGCAGTCTCTCCTCACACAGCCTGTTAGCATCTATCCTATATTTGTCACTGAGCTCTTGAACATTTAATGAGTGAATCATTTGAAGGAAATGCACTTTTCACACCAACAGGCTGGAAGAATAAATTACACACCATGCACTTGCGCACTTTTTATGATTTCTTTTTTTTTGCATTAGGGTTTCTGACATTTTTTTCCACAACAAAGTGAATCTATTTTGACAAGCAGAACAAAATAACTTTGTTAACTGTGGTTAGCATGTGGTTTAATGCTGGGGCTTATTAGTTAGCAGGTTATCTGCAGTATCGGTGCTTCAATCAGTGATCGTTTAAGATGCTAAACTCTAAATTACCCATGATAGCTGCCGTCTCGCTGAGCAGCTGCCCACAAATGTCATAAATTGGCCCCGAACGTGCCTGTAATTAACCGAACGTGCTGAAGAGCGACTATTTAAATCCTAGCCCGATATCCAAATGTTTTCTCAGCAACATGTGCGGTTCACACGAATGTTTGCGGGTATGCACACACGCAGCACATGCTGGTAATGAGGAGCAGGGGCCGACACCCGTGGGAGCTCTGCTGGCTTTCTGAGAGACTTGGTCTCCATTCCAGCTTTTCTGTTTGCCCTTGATGTGTTTCTCAGACCTTCTTCGGTTTTCTCAGCAGCCTGGTGGAGGACAAGGAGGAAGGGGGGGGGGGGGGGCAGAGGAATGAACACAGACCATCGAGGACCCGTGAGGGAGGAGGTGATCCCAGCTGGACCATAATGGCCGGATCGAGGTTCCAGTCAATTTAACACGCTGTCTACCTTGAGTGTGAGAGGAGAAAGATGGATAAGAGAGATTAAGAAAAGGGGGAAGAGGAAAGAACTGGATGAATTGTCGGTGTTCTCTGGGAAAACTTTCACTATGAAGTCCACCTGTTTCGCTTTAAAGGCCATGTTGAGCTAATGTGAGGATCTCGTGTGAGCGTCTCCCCTCCCTCCCCCAGGATTAATTACTGGGTGTCAGTCACAGCCGACGGCTCTCCCACGCTCCCTTGCTGCCATCGGTGCACTCTGGGAGTGCGACAGGTACAGCCAGAGCTATCTTGTGGGTGGCGAAATTTGTTTAGGACTTATAAACTCATAAAGTTAAATAACGTCGATACAAGCCTCTCCATAGCAACAGGGGAATAAAACAATCATCCAGCATCGATTACGCTGTACACGCCCTCGCTGGTGCATGTGGGTTTGCACACTTGAGGACACACAATCACAAACAAAGGTTGCTTTGTAAAAATAGAATCACAATCTGGCCTCCAGAGTGATAAGATCAATGTAGCTTGTGTTTATGAAATAGGCTAAAGTTTAGCCAGTCAGGTTTGTTTAGCTTAGCCTACCATGATTGTAGCAATAGATAGCGTAGTTTAGTCAAAATTTCAGACAGCATTAGCAGTTAGGTGTACAATTGAGTGAGCTTAGACATGACTTTGTATTTAAAACTGAGGAGTGTAACAGCACAACATACTAAAAAACACACACTGACGGTTGTGTCGCCACGTCGGTTTAGTTAGCAGCTGTTTTTTGTTCCCTTTGTCTGAGAAATGAAAGAGTGAAGAAAGACAATTACTGAAGAGGAGAAAAAGGGGAAGAGACCTGCTTTATCTCAGTTCTTAATGAGAATTTATTAATAGGTTTTCATCAATAGCTGAGATTATAAGATGATATTAATACCCAAAAACCATCCAGTCACTGTCTCTCCTCTTCATCAGATCATTCGTCATGATTTTGACTCAGGAAACCTGATAAACCTCTTGAGCTTATCCCGACGACCCCCCCTGACCTCCTCGATGCTTTGTCTTGGTGAAATCACTCATCACTCCTCCAAAAATAACACTGATAATTAATTTCCGTTGTGGGATGATTTGTCTGCGCGCCCACTAGCTTCCATATTTCACCGTGCATCGATCCCCGGCAGTCTGCTCGCGTGGCGCTTCATTAGTCAGTGGGAGGGCGAGCGAAACAGGGAAAACAGAGAGAGAAATAGAGAGAGAGAGAGAGAGAGAGAGAGAGAGAGTCGTTGTTGCTAATATTTGAATGCGACGCAAAAACATAATAATTAGCTCATAAATGTTAACACAGCACCTTAGTAACAAAGGCCAACGCAAACTTCGCCTAATGCACCCTGATACCCTGCTGTTAGCAGCGGGGGAAGGCTCGCCGTTGCCTCCAGCTGATCCAACATATGAATGGGAAAGAAATCTGGCGGGCTATTGGATTTCAGTTAAATTAACCGCGCTGAAATTGGATCCTCCTAAGATGTAACAAACAGGACATTAAAAGGGAATTTAAGAAGTCCTAGCTCTCAATAGTGGGGCAGCCCAGTCAATTATACAATAACGTCGAAAACACGCACATGAAAACTATATCAAATGTTCTTTGTAGCGTTTCATAATCGCTGCTTGTTACATGAAATATCTCCCTGCTCTCCAGGACCTCCGTCTGCGCCCCTCCACCTAATCTCCAATGTGAACGAGACCTCAGTCAACCTGGAATGGAGCCCGCCCCGGAGCACAGGCGGGCGCCAGGACCTGACCTACAACGTGGTGTGCAAACGCTGTGGGCCCGACGGCCGGCGCTGCCAGGCCTGCGGCAACGGAGTCCACTTCAGCCCCCAGCAGCTGAGCCTGAAGGGCACCAGGGTGTCCATCAACGAGCTACAGGCGCACACCAACTACACCTTCGAGGTGTGGGCAGTAAACGGAGTCTCGCCTCAGAGCCCAGGGCCGGAACAGGCCGCCTCGGTGACAGTCACCACCAACCAGGCCGGTAAGAGGTTGCTTTCTTAAGAACATACTAAACTTAAAATACTAAATATAAAAACTAAAATACTAAAATAAAAAGTGCTTTAACTGTAACTATGATGAGCAGAAATACTAATAGTATGATCATCAGATCATCAAATTTAGAAAATGTATTTGTTTCTCTTGGTGATAAATCTTTATTATTTATTTGTTAATATTGTTTTGTGTGCAGTAATGAGTGATATCAGACGCAGAGGACAGGTTCGAGCAAGGGGGAGTCTGGATGTCAAAACATGTTTACCAAAGCTGCAAATAATTGGGATGAGCGGTGGTTGATTAGCGAGTGGAGTGATGGATTCTCTTCAGTGGGAATGATTTTCTGCAATATTTCACTTCAGTTTTACATAATTAGGCACGAGGAGCCGAGATGAGGAGCAACACGCTATTTTTATCTCTGCGGCTAATGAACGAGACGAGTTGCATATCGATCTGCGGGGGCTTCGTTACAAAGGCTGCAGGAATCGCTGCGCTCGTGTGTAATTGTTCTAGTAGGAAGCAGCCGTGAATACCGACTGGGCCCAGAGCTGGAAAAGAGCCCTCCAGCTCGCGGAGGACACTCAGAGCCGCCTGTTGTTCGCTCATTTAGCCATTTTGTAGCCAGTTGTTGTGCAAATGTGTTTTACGATTGCAGCCCTTTCCTCCTCAGCCTTCCCCACAATCCCATTGCTTATGGCCAATCATTACCTTCATCTTCTTTACTGCCCTGCTCTTGGGTGGCGCGCTAAGTGTCTTTTTGTATTCTTTAATCACTAATTCCCATCCCTCCGAAGAGCGGATATCTTGAATAGCAGTTTAAGGGCACAGTGACCTGATTTATTGGCTGGGGTCGGAAAGATGGGGATAAATGGTCGTGCAGCCTGCAGGAGAGCCAAGTGTTGCCAGACAGGCCTGCGTGGGAGCTGTAATGGAGCGCACCCTGGAGTCCGGGCCGACGGCTCGTGACGGCGCGTCGATTCACTCTCACGCCAAACACTACAAAGTCCCCTCACATTAAAAGATTGTGACAGAATTGTGCAGCGAGATACAGAGCGGCGCCCAAAGTCACCAAATGCTAGGCTGCTAACATACAGACTTTGTAGCTTCTGGTTCCTCAGCCTGCAGCTGAAAGCTTCATTACGGTAAATGTGTTACGCCAAAATTCCGGCACACACGTTGACAGCAAATCTGCATTTGTCTCTCCAACAATGCGTGCACGCGCAAGTGTGAACGCTAAAGAAAACAGCTTGGGACTGATTGGATTTCTTCCAACTATGCTCTGTGGGAGCTCTGGTTTCAGCCGCTGGTAATCCAGCCGGTCTTCTGCGGCGACGCTCTGCGTCCAGCCTCTCCTCATCCAGACATCACGGATCAGACCGTAATTATGACAGATTCATCAGGATTTCCAAAAGCAGCGTAAAAGATGCCCTCGTTTCCAAGTTTGGACTCCAGCCAGAAAGGAATGAGGGCGACAGGGAGAGAAATATTGTGGCCGACCGCAAGAGAAGGTTGGACCATTGGGAACAATTGCAACTCTGTAAATCAGATGGGGAGTGTCGCCCTTTCAGCCAGGCCGGGCATAGGAGGCGGGTTGTCCGAACTTTGAACTGACCCCTGCTGGAAATTAGTGTTTATACTTCCTTCATCAGCTTGAGTGCTGTGTGTGTGTGTGTGTGTGTGTGTCCCTGGTGGCCACATGTGCTCTGTGGCCTCCGTTGACCACATCTGTGTAAGCGCTTTGTGAAAGTTGTCAAAGTTGTCCCTGAAAAAGCTCAAACAACAAGCCTCACGGCTGTCTCAGCACGTTGCAGGTCAGCATCTCATCTAGGCTGAAAATTTAAAACGCAACATGAGGAGTCAGCGTCATTAAATTGGCATATTCGTCATCTTTGGAGGAAGGACGGACGTCTGGATTACCTTGGAGGCCCTCGACCCCTCAGGGGCTTTGCTTCCCTGAGCCAAACCCTTCTCGTGGGTCCCAGGAGGGCCTTCAAATTGGCTCACGCTGGCGGAGAAGATTGATCGGGAGGGATACAAATGGCCATCATCTAATTGTTTAACGGAGATACAACACATTAGGCCAACGGGATTACACAACCTTGGGTTAATCTATTTACCAAGAGATGTCTGCAATCTCATCCCTCTCCATATCCGTCTCTATCTCAACCCCCACCCGTCACAACCCCGCCACCAACCATCTCCCTTCGCTTTTTCACTCCTCTGAAACTCAATCTGTGACCAAATTCCAGGCCTGTTTGAACTCTCCGACTAAAAGCCTGGGTTTTGTTAGCATTAGCTTGGATGCTGGGCTCCCTGGAGCCCGTGGTCAAAGTGATGGGAATATATATAATGTCAGATGATCTGATCTCCGTCCATGGGCTGTGAACCCCTCATTAATCATCCAACTGTAATTTTTTAAAGGCAGATGGTCTTGGAGGAGTAAGGTTACAGTATCGCCCAGGATCAGAGGTCAAAGATCCAGTCTTTCAGTCTGGAAGAACCCAGAACAAAATAAAACGCTCCTTGTGCTTCAGTGGAACAGTGTGCGTGCGTGTGTGTGTGTGTGTGTGTGTGTTACTGCTCCATCCCTGTGGCGAACAGGTACAATAACCCAGTCTGGCCCTGTATGACTCCATTGTTCCTCGGTCTATAACTCCAGCTGTCTGACTTTATATCTGTCCAATAAAAGCATCTGAACCGGAGGCTTTTTCAGCTGAAACGCCGTCTCTCCTCCGCCTACGGGTTCTGCCCTTAAGAGTTTGTATGACCCATTTTTAGCATTGTTACTGTCCCCGAAGATAGAGGTGTGATTTGTGCAGCGGTGACACGCTGGTGGGGGGCGGGTGGGAGTCATTATCTATGCTTTAACCTTCACATGTTAAAGGCTTGAACGCAGATAGCGACGCTGCCTGAAATATGGCCTCATTATTGGCTACAGCTGGATGGGCTTCAGATAAGATCGTTCACTCTAGCTTTAATGAAAACCAATTGATTTCCTCTCTTGCTAGTTGAAAAAAAAAACAAAAAACAACAACAAAAAGGTGTTGAGCTAAATTGGAGCATTATGACTCAGGCTATGCAGAAGGCTTCCCAGGGTGACCTGGTGGAAAGTGAGTTAAATATTATTCTTCCAGCTCCTAGAAAAATAGACGGAGACGCCAGCGCCAGCCAGGGGAAAATTGGATGTTTTATTGATGCCCGCCGTTAGTTCAGAAATAGATCGGAGCCACACGTTTAAGACGCGTCCAGCAGCTGCAGCAGCATTTGTGAGGCATTCAGGGGAGCAAAAAGAGATGAACAACACCAGAGTTGGGGAACAGAGAACAACAGGCAAAAAATTTAAAATACTAACTTTTCCTGCTCTTTGGGTTGATTCCCCAGCTCCTTCACCGGTGACGTCCATCCAGGCAAAGGACATCACCAGACACACCATCTCGCTGGCCTGGCAGCCCCCCGACAGAGCCAACGGGGTCATTCTGGAGTATGAAGTCAAGTACTATGAGAAGGTAAGGGGCTTGAGTGAGAGCAGGAGCTTCTGCTAGTGGAGATCGGCTCCAGTGGAGACTAACTTCTTTTGTTTTCCTTTAGGACCAAAATGAAAGAAGCTACAGAATCATAAAAACTTCATCCAGGAGCACCGACATCAAAGGTCTAACCCCGCTCACTTCCTACGTCTTCCACGTGCGCGCTCGCACAGCGGCCAGCTACGGAGAGTTCAGCGGCCCGTTCGAGGTCATGACCAACTCCGGTGAGTTAAAACACGTCTCGCTGTGGCATCGGCGGCGGCAGATGCGGCTTCATTTTAAAGGAAAAACAGCCAGCGAATGAGAGTAGATTTTATGAGCTGGTCTCTTTTTATTGCGTGGCCATTCATCAAACCAACCGGCGTCAATAAAAGATAAAACGATTGTGCTGCAGCACCTGACTGGCTGTTTGAAACGCTTCCAGCAGAAGCCTCTGAGATCCAGCGATGGGTCATGGCTGAAGCTCCACAGAGATTCATGCATGTCTTCTCCATCCGTGGATTTTACCTTGAACGCGGGTGTGAGACGGACGGGTACACAGAAGCCCTCCGCGGCCAGATGCTTCTTTGTGATGCAGATGTTGCAGCAGCGCATGCTAATGATACGGCCGTGCACACATTCTAATGAGCCTCCATTGTCTCTCTTTGGTGAAGGAAGCGAGGGGGGCTTCAGTGACGGCAAAATCACGTCTGACTGTACCTCATTTAAGCTAACTCACCTTCCTCCCTTCTTCTAATCTCCCCCCAGTCCCTGCACCCATTATCGGCGATGGAGCCAACTCCACAGTGCTGCTGGTGTCGGTGGTGGGCAGCGTGGTCCTCCTCATCATTCTCATCAGCGCCTTCGTCATCAGCCGCAGGTGAGCCACGTCTCACTCCTTCGTTCCTTCCAGGAATAGGGACGCCTTTGCTTTGGAGGGCAGGAAAACTAGCTGTCACATGCACACGCTGAGTCAGATTGAAACCGGCTCCCTCAGACGGGGGATGACTCGTCACAGCGGAGACGTGACTGACAGCCACGACAGGCGAAAAGATGCAATCAGCGACCCCTGGCTCCCTGTCCCCCACATCCATCTCCGCTCACCGCCTCCCCCCCTCCACCCTCTTTGTCTCAGCTGTAATCTGGGCCAGGAGTTATTTTCTTCTGCTGCACCTTGCTGACCGCAACGACGAGACAGGGACGGTGAAGAACGAGATAAGCAGGTGGCAAGGAGCCGGAGATAGAATACAGAGCGAGCGCGCCGGGCCGAGAGCATCAGGTGGATTTGCGCTGACCCAATCTCAGGGTGTTAACCAGGGAGGGGACAAAGCGCCGCCACACAGATGGGATTACATGCAGATGGTGCTGCTGCACTCAGGGTGTTGTTAACCACGCTCCTCTGTGTGTGTGTGGGCGCGTGCACGTGTGTGTGAACATTTAATCTGAAAAGCAAGTATTGTCTTTATGCGTAGGGGCACAGAGGAAGGGCACACGGTAATGGTTTGTGTGTTTTATTACTCAGGAATAGCACATTTATTACATGAAAGGTTTGATTCCCAGATGCAAATGAATTCAACAATAATCAGTAAATCAGTTCTGTCGTGATCTTCAGTTTGGAGCTCAGAAACCTTCTCTGCATATGTGTATTGGTGGTAAAATTGAATGCGAGTGTGTGTGTGTATGGGGGGGGGGGTCCACTTCACCCTGATTGCATCCCTCCTCAGCCGAGCAGGTGGTCGTCTCCACCTTTTTATATGCATATGACCACCACCCACGCGCCGAGCTGGGGGCGACAATCACACCGATGCTTACGATCGCTGCACAGCCAGAAAGAAGGACAGTGTCCGGCTCATCTGGTCATTTCCACCGCCAAACCAGCCCGCCGATATTACCATGGCTGTTTGGGGCTCCTGAGGGATTTCTGTGCATCTTCCCAGCGAATTTGCTGATTTCTTCTTTATTTGCTGTTACGGTGTCCTATAGGGTTGTTTATTACCCTTGAAATCTGAGCTTTTTCAAATTTTCCACCAAGGATTCAAATACCACTTCAAGACTAAGATCCCATTATTACTAATTTTGAAAAAATCATGTTAGAATATTATTACCATATCAGTAATCTACGAGCATCCTGCCACTTCACAGGATTTAACTGAAGTGGGTATAGAGTCTTCTTTCTAATTTTAATCAGAATTTTAATCTGCTAATTAACAACACTAACGTCCCTGTTTATGATTAGAAGCTTGTCTGAGCTCTTGAGCTGATCTTTGTGTATTTTTCCCCCCCAGAAGGAGTAAGTACAGCAAGGCCAAGCAGGACTCTGACGAGGAGAAGCACTTGCATCAAGGTAAGCGCGTCAACACTCCACCGTCGCATTCTTTAATCGAAAAGCATTAGAGCTGTCAGGTGAGTTCATTTGCACACGCTCCAAACCACAAATGAAGCCCATAAATTGAAGGGAATGAAGAAAAAAACAGGGGTTTTAAAATGTATCTACTTGAGTCCTGACACGCTCCAAACACTTCATTATCAAGTCACATGCATTGTTATTTGTGGCTTGCAAAACATTTCAAGCTAACAAGCTCCGTCTTTTTTGGACTGACATAAAAAGAGTATAAGGAGAGGGGAAGAAGGCGGAGCTTCTCTTAGGAAAGCCGTATAGCCTGCAGCAGCACAGAGATCAGAAACAGATGGGGTGGAGTCGCCCAAATAAATTCACTTTCACCTCTTATTCGCTTATTGTTTCTGTTTTTGCTTCAGTTCTTCTTTTCCAAATTCTTCCTTCAGGTGTGAGAATATACGTCGACCCCTTTACCTACGAGGACCCAAACCAGGCTGTCCGAGAGTTTGCCAAAGAGATCGACGCCTCCTGCATCAAGATCGAGAAAGTCATCGGAATCGGTGAGAAACCTGAAGCCTTTTTCTTTAATCAAAGCAAAATATTAGACTAAATTATTTCCATAATGCGTTAATAACGTGCTTTGTGCAGTGTTTGAGAATAGAAATGCTAATATTTCTTCTTCTGCAAGTGAAAAACACCTGGTAAAAAAATAACACCCAGCCAGAGGAGATGCCTGTGTCGTTACTGCACTCAGAGAAAAGTCAACCAATGACAAAATAATAAAGAGAAAAAATCAATACGTCCATTTCCCCATTAGCTCTGCTCTAGTGCCTGCAGGAAGGAGGGGGGGAGTAAAGACCCCGATCGATGTTTAAAGACAGCCCATTCTACCCTGCACTCACAGAGGCCTGCGTTGTTGTCTGCTGCACCCTTGACGGCGTTTTGAAACTGTTTGCAGGCGAGTTCGGAGAGGTCTGCAGCGGCCGCCTGAAGATGCCGGGCAAGCGAGAGATCTGCGTGGCCATCAAGACCCTCAAGGCTGGCTACACCGACAAACAGAGGCGGGACTTTCTGTCCGAGGCCAGCATCATGGGCCAGTTCGACCATCCAAACATCATTCACCTGGAGGGTGTGGTCACCAAATGTACGTTGACCCCTTATGTTTTCTTTTTGAAAAAGAATGGGTTTGGGTCTTTAGAGAGACTCTTGGCTGCGTCTTGACACCCGTCATGTGCTCAACATGTGTTCCCCAATGTGGGAACCTGTGGAGTCGTGGGACCGCTTGCGTGGGGCAACGAGCATGTAGATTTGTTTATGTAGCACAGGCACACGTCCCCACCAATCTGTTAGCATGACGGTATTGCCTTTGCCGATATTTTGTGACATTGTGGCTAATATTATAAACATTTCCCTCTGCTCCTTGGAAACTAGGAACAGAGCCAAAAGAGGGGGTGTTGCGTTTCCCCAAAGCTGTTGTAGAACCTAAAACATGTGTTCAAAACTTTATAGCTGAGTCACAGTACAAAGTGTAAAAAGAATTACCTAATGTTAGCAACGGGTTAGCTAACGGGTCAAAAAAATCTTGACTTTCCATGTTTGATTGATGTTACTTTTTAGTTTTGACACAGTCGCTCAATCACTGAATTAGAAAGCTACAAATGTTCGATGTGGACGTCCCAGCCTGGTCGTCCCCAGCTGGGAACCTTCCAGATGGAGACGCCACAGCACTTAAAGAAAGAAGGGGGTGGCGTTGGAGGTAACTGGGCAGTTAGGAGGGGGTCTACAGGGTCCAGGAAAAGGCCCTATAGCGCAGCACCAGGCTCATTAATCAAAGTGTCAGGCTAAATGTGTTTGGGGTTAGCGAGTGATACCCTATCCCTCGTCTATCTGCTGTTGCATGACCATGAAACAACAGCCAAATCTCCCTTTCCCTGCCTGTGGCACTTCTCTTTTTCCTTCCCCAAACCTTTTGTAACCATTTGTAAGGCTAGATGTGTTTTGTCAGGACTCGTGGCTATTTGTACGCCAATGTGCGATGCGAGACAGCTGATGGCTAGTCTAGCGTCCGGTTTGAAAGAATCATAGTAATGCATCACAGTGTGACAGCCTAAACCTCAGAGATAGATAAGAATGTTTTCACTCGATGCAGAAACAGAAATGTAGGCTACACATCGGTAGCGGTAGCACCGCCGTGTCGTCTATCACAGCCCTCACCTCAGGGAACAACCAGACAGGCTGAGGAAACACAGGCAATTCTGATTGACTGGAGAATGCAGAGAAGAGAGGGGAGAGAAAAGGGGGGAGTTATGGGAGGGATGAAGTAGAACCAGACAGGCTCTCCGGCATCTACAGGATGTGAAACAGCTCTCCACCTCATCCCTGATTGTTTGGCATGGGCTTTTGGACAAGTAAGTCCTTCGCACCCTGAGTCGGTCAGCAAATTCTATTAAAAATCCATTATTTGAACTGAAGTCTCCGCTCTGTGATCAAGTGAAAAGGAATTCACAGTCTGAGCTCAGTTTGCATGTTCCACAGAGCCAATTAAGTCTTATTAATCATGGAGGAGCTCCAAATAGGCAGTGAAATACATAAATGTGCAAAACTCCTCCTCCCTCTCTCTGGACTGTTGGCTGCAGTCCACCATCTCCCAGCCTCTGTACTTAATGCAGGGGTATAATTAAAACCCAGGCTCCATTAATGCCAGAAATCTGACAGGATATATTTAACAACTGATTCGTGTAAATAAGAGATTGCTAATTTTAAAAAGATCTGCGCTTAAATGCACTGATCATTGTCTACTCGAACACCAGGGCTTATGGAACCGTTTGGCCGCTATTGTCCCCCTGTTGCATCTCCCATCCCCGTTTGGTTGGCAGGTGATGGGCCCAATGGCGGGGCTCGATGGCGGGGCCCGATGGCAGGGCCCAATGTTGGGGCCTGATGGTGGGGCTTGCGCCCTGGGTTCATTACCAAAGGCAGCGGGGCGCTCGGAGTAAACACGGAATTAACATGCAAATGGAAGGGAGGAAGAGGGCGGAGCCGGGAAGGCGAGAGTTTGGGGTCTCAGGTCAGACGCTCCTCAGACTTGATTGGGGGGCTGTCAATCATAGGCAGCCCCGGGGCAGAGGTGCTCAACAAAGAGAACAAAGATGGCTGACAAAGAGACCCCCGTTCGCCCCAACTTAAGCCCCATTTCCTCTTTTTGGGGCATCGCTAAAACGCCCCATAATTAATGCACTGCCAATCACGCAGTGGGTACGGCGGTGACTGACGGTCTCATGGCACGGCCAGAGCCCTGCTGGGGAGTGAAAAAATAAGAACTTCAAGATGTCAGCTCATAACCAGTCAGCTGACAGGCATCAGATGGTTTTCAAGTCCCAATTAACTTTGGCACTTTGGATGGAATGAAAAGTTCAGTGGGCGCATGCTTTGTGTGCACGAGGAGAAACCATGCTCTTTGATTTTGGAACAAGGACAAGCAAAGACTGCCGTCTGCTCCCCCTGCACCCTCCCAAAGCCCGAGAAACAAAGACAGACAGTGAGTGTCCACCCTCTCAGCTGCCTGTCCTAACCCAGATAAAGACGGACGCTGACTCAAGAGACGAGGCGGAGAAAAGACAGAGGGCTGAGGTGGGAAAGGCCGGAGAAGAGGGGCAGGAATCAGAGGGAGAAAGAGGGATTGGAAAGAGATGCCACAGAGATGCTCTACAGGGGGAACGACAGATGCGTCAGGCATTGGCAGAGGAGAAAGAGGGCAAAGGGGCGCGAGCCAGGGGAATCCTGGGCTGACTGATGCCACTTCCAGCATCCGTTTGTGTTGGCAGAAACACAGGAGTGTTTGTGAGCTGTCGGCTGTTGTTTCGGGGTGGGGGAGGAAGAACGGGGCTAATGAAATCGCTCTGGGACAGAGATGGATGGTGCGAAGGACCTACATCAGCCCTCATTCCTTCGATAGCCCCCCCACCCCACTGCTATGACATGCATCGTTTACCTCCATAATCATCTGCCCTTCGTTCTTTCACTTCCCTTTCTCTCTTTCTCTCTTTCTCTCTTTTCCACCAGGCAAACCAGTGATGATCATCACCGAGTACATGGAAAACGGATCACTGGATGCATTCCTGAGGGTCAGTCACACTGCTGTTTGTGTGCTTGGGTGTAAATGTGCCCTTTTGCTGTAGCGCCAAGCTAATCTGCCTGATACCGTCCTGGAAATCACAGTTTGCACTAACTCCCGTCCACTTTCTGACCGGCTAAATACGGATTGGACGGTGGCACTAAGCTACATTATCCAGAAAATTAAGGTGCCGGACTGTAAGCACAGTGTTCCTCACACCGTCTCTCTGATTTCTGCAGAAGAACGATGGTCGTTTTACGGTGATCCAGCTGGTGGGCATCCTGAGGGGGATCGCGTCGGGCATGAAGTACCTCTCTGACATGAGCTATGTCCATCGCGACCTGGCAGCCCGGAACATCCTGGTCAACAGCAACCTGGTGTGCAAGGTGTCTGACTTCGGCATGTCCCGTGTGCTGGAGGACGACCCCGAGGCTGCCTACACCACGAGGGTGAGCATGCGCTCCGGTTAGCTGTCCCTCTGTTCCATCTCACGCGTCATTTTTTATTAATCCTCTCATCCTTCCATTTCAGGGAGGGAAGATTCCAATCCGCTGGACAGCCCCGGAGGCCATCGCTTACAGAAAGTTCACCTCAGCCAGCGACGTGTGGAGCTACGGCATCGTCATGTGGGAGGTGATGTCATACGGCGAGCGGCCATACTGGGACATGAGTAACCAAGATGTGAGTCTGAATTTAATCATACGCAGACAAATATTAACACCCAGCAGGAATTAGGGGGAATATGAGATTGGAAAGACCGATTCCCAGTTGCATTTGTGCTGCCAAACATCTTTAACAGATACTTCATCATTTTAACTCGGTTAGAAAATCTGATTACCTGCAGGGATGATAAACACCTCAAGACTATTCCCTGTCCTCATTACACATTAAATTCACATTTCCAGTTCCACTAATGATGATAATAAATATAATTTGTGTACAACTAAGTGTAAAATGTTGGGTACTTCCAAAAGTGTCATCAGTATGAAATTAGAAGCTATGATTAATTAAAAAAAAAAAAAACAAAACAAAACCTTGTTTTTGTGAAGGTGATCAAGGCCATCGATGAGGGCTACAGGCTGCCGCCACCCATGGACTGCCCCGTGGCGCTGCACCAGCTCATGCTCGACTGCTGGCAGAGGGAACGCGCCGACCGGCCCAAGTTCGGACAGATTGTGAACATGCTGGACAAGCTGATCCGCAACCCCAACACCCTGAAGAGGACCGGCGGGGAGGCCACCGTCAGGTGAGAGGCAGACGCCACAGTAGGGTTAGTGGGGTCAAAGGTCACTTCAGAGGAAGAGTCGGAGTCACATGCACACTGAGACGAGAGAATCGTACGTGGCCGTCAGAACACCTGGAGTTTTTCACCTCCAGTGTTCTCTGGCTTCAGTGACTTTTTAAAAGCGTCATTAATTCTTTTAAGGATGATGCGAGCCAGACTAAAATGTCAATGGGCCATATTTTTTGCTCTGTAGCTTGATAATCAGGCAAATGTGCTGTCGTTTCACATTATTAAGCAGATTCTACGCATGAATAGCTTCTCCTAAGAAACTACTCAAACTTTTACGAGATTGCACTTTTCACATGCATTTTTCTTGCGCTCCTAATGTGCTGGTGGTGTTTATCCTTCCTGTAAAACATTATCTACCATCAGCACCATCTCTCTTCAACCCAATCACCCTTTGTTCCTGCGGAGCGGCCGTAATGCACATTCGGGAGTGTAGTCGGGGAGACTTACGATGCGGCGCCGTGTTAAAAACAACCGAGACCCTGCGGCTCTGACACCATTACTCCTCAGCGACTAAACGTGTTGAGAATGACCTGCGTGTTTACAGAGTCGGTGCCAGGCCGGGGGAGTCTGTTTCAGTTTAACGCCGCAGAAAGCTCTGGTGATAGCGGCCAGCAGAACAAAACGACACCGCTAACCGTAACCGTCATCTGCATGTAAATGCACCTCTGCCAAATGTCTGCAGAAAAGGGCGTGGCCAAACCAGCTAAAAATGTTAGGAGAATTAGTTTTTTGTAAAATAAAAATTTACCGCCCATGTGACCCCGTATCTGCAGCGATCCGCTAACGTAACTGAGCTGAGTTCTTCAGCATGAAGAGAAATGCAGCCTGGGACATTTTCCATTTTGTGGGCTGCAGTCTATCATCACACATGCTGCATTTGTCATCCCTCCTTGTCCCATTTTCCAGGCCGTAGAACATTACATTTCAATTCCAGAGCACTTAAACAGAATGTGAATTTCATTGTCTGTTTGCACAAGTTGAACACATTGTGGTTGCTGGCTGGAAGCAGCAAGAGCGAGATCACGTCTGCAGATGCTCCAAACCCCCCCCCCAAAAAACAAAATCGAATCAGTTCTCCATCTTTCCACCAGGCCCAACACTGCCCTGCTGGAACCAGGAAGCCCAGAAGCCCCCTCAGCCGTGGGCACGGTGGAGGACTGGCTGCAGGCCATCGGCATGGAGAGATACAGGGACAACTTCACAGCTGCTGGCTACACCAGTCCGGAGGCCGTGGTCCACATGACTCAAGAGTGAGTACGGCAGCAGGAGCAGAACCTCCGGGACGGGAAACTACTGACGATGTGTACTCGTAGAGAACTTGCTCACTGGAGATGTAAATGCAGAAGCAGCCAGCCAGTTAGGCGCTAGCACTTGAGAGTTAGTGTTCATTTCAAGCCAAGGTATATTGCACAATATGCTGCACGTTTCCCGGTTGGTTATCTGCAAATTCTTAATTTTCACCCATCAAAAGGAGACGATCCAGATTGCCGCGCTGGCAGATGGGACAGCTTACTCAGCAGTTAGAGTGTCTGGCTGGCGTCCAGTGAAAAGCTGTAGAATTCATCACGTGGATGCTGCCTGTTTGTTTGTCTTGTTCCTCACGCTCCTCTCCCCCCCCCCCACCTCAGGGACATGGCTCGCATCGGCATCTCCTCGGCGGCGCACCAGAACAAGATCCTGAGCAGCCTGCAGGGAATGCTGTCCCAAATGCAACAGATGCATGGCCGAATGGTTCCTGTCTGAGAGCCCACAGCTGAGAGACGGAAGACGGACGGAAGCGACTTTTTTAAACGGATACGTCATTAACATAAAGATTAAATATAAAAAAAAGACTGATAAACTATGAAGAAATAGTTTACCTCATCCGTGCACTTTAAATTGGATCCTAAAGAAAAGAAGATGCTGATGAAGAAAAAAAAAGTGATGAAAATGGCACTTTTATTATTCCGACCTTTACCTGCCCTTTTTGTCTTGTTTTGGGGAACACTCCAGTCTTTGTGGGTGGAGGAGGAGCGGCTGGAAAAGTGCTTCTGCAAGGCCAGGTTGGAGTGCCTTTACGGTCTGGAAGGAAAAGCAAAGAGGGGGAAGGAGAAATCATCCCTTTAGCCCCTCTTTAGGCAGAATGTTGTTTCTGGAACTTTCTCTCTGGAATCTACGGAGCAGACTCTTGTTTTTTCATTTTCCTTGACTGTGTTTGTTGTACATGAACTGTATCTCTGGGACTCCGAGGCCGCCCCGGCTGCCATTGTTCTCCCCCAGCTGGATCTGTTTGATGTCTCTCAGACAAAATAGAGGATCTCCACTGTCGAATATAAACAGGGACTCTGAGAGGCGGAGGGACGGAGGGTTTATTGGGAGGATTTTGGCCTCTTTCTCCCAGATGACTGTAACCATCCTGTTGCCCTCAGGATGGTTCTGAGAATGTTTCTGATCTTCCAGAGGAGTCTTCCCACTCCCCTGTCTTCCCCAGAATGCCGTCCTACACCACAGATAAACACGCTTTTGGGTTTTTCCACACAACTCCTCCCTGCTCGTGCAGAACCCCCCACCCCCCACCCCCCGTGCAATGGGCAGCACTCAGAACTGGCTTTGAGTGTCGGACGTGAGAATGAAGGAATTTATTTATTGACAGATTCATCTGAAGCGAGGTGATCCGGATCACCAAGATCCCCGTCACTGAGGAGGACACTGACATTTTGAAGGTAAGAACTTTAGTATTTCAGTCTAAGAGTTTGATGCAGCTGCTCAGGAATGAATCACTAAAGCGGTAGCGGCCGAGAGAACAGAGCGCAGGAAAAGGGTTCTTTGTAGTGACAAAAAAAAGAAAATAACGTTCTGCTCTTCTGATAGATGTCAATAAGTCAAGATTATGTTTCACAATACACACTCTCACACACACACACACACTGCCCCCCCAGCTCCTTTTGTAGCCCCTCTTGTCTGACTGCTCCAGTTTCAGCCTGGAAGCTTTGTAGCAGTGAGCAGCAGAAAGTGTTTACTTTCCAAACCAGCGTGACTGATGCAGCCTCCATTTTCTCTCCCCAGCTGCTGCCATCCGTCGTGAAAGGGATTCTCGCCCATCGCTGCCATCTTCCACTTTGTCTTCCACCTCCCGCTCGCCCCGCCTCGGCCCGGATTCTCCGGAAGACCACTGAGCCCGCCATAACACGCCGGCCGCCGCGCCTTCGTTGCCGTCCTGCCACATGCTGGGATTATTATGAATGATTAAACCACATAAACTAGAGAAGAAGAATGTAATATAATTGAGAAATTCTGCTCCAGTGGATGATGAACTTTGATTTCAGAACATTTTTATACAGTTTTGTTCTGTTTGCATGTAAAGTAACAAACCTTTTAGTGTGAATGCTGCGTGCCTGTGTGTGTGTGTGTGTCTGTGTGTATGTTGTGTGTGTGTGTTATCTTTAAAGTATCATTTTGATTTCCACCCACCGTTTAGGCAGCAAACATGCAGTGCTTTCATCCCCCTCAAGTTTGCTTCCTCAGCAAACTCATTAGTTCAGCTGCTTTGGACTGCAAACGCTCCCCAAAGCAGAAGAAGAAGTTAAGGACCCGGGCGAGAATCGGCCCCCCGCAGCACCGGCCAGCCATGGACATGTTGACCTGGTCTCTGCTTGTTTAAATGTGTCAGGAAAGTGTTGGTAAAGGGAAAACTGGTTATTTTCCAGATCATATCACACAGCTGCGGCTTTGACCCGGAGAACGCTGCCGATTGCAGCCTCTTCTGTCAGACGTGAATGTTTCTGAACACTTTGTGTACTTCAGATCGACCAGAACACCTCCGTCCTTAACAGCTCAATGCCCTTTCCTTGTTTGGCAATGCATTGGTTTTACTAGGAGGGTCACTGGGGGGTTTATATGAATGAGGACCTGGTGGAGATATGCAAGAGAAGTTGAGAAGAAGCAAGAAACCAGAATGTACTGTAAAATACCGCTTTTGTTCTTTTAAATATCGGATGATTTGAAAAAAAGAGAAAAACAACAAAAAGTTCCTGTTTGTCATTGTTTGCCCTCTGGTTCCACACGATCTAGCCATGTAGATCTAACCTTCTGTCTTTTTTTCTTTTGTACCTGCTTTTCAACACGGTCATGTTTTCCGGCTTGGTTTTGTTTTGTTTTCATGGAGGAGCTCTAGGTACATGTAACTTATGTCATTTATTTATGTCCTTTTATATCTAGTTTGTAAAATAATAGCCTAAAGTGAAGAAAATAAAAGAATGCCAGAGTGTATTCTTAATAAAGTAGAAACCAGCTGATGTTACAGTGCTTGTCATTTACACACACACACACAGGTGATGTCCTAATATAATGACATTAACCTCCAAGACTTGGCTCGTCTGTCCTTCAGTAGTAACGAGCACCACTTTCCTGCCATGATGTGTGTGTGTGTGTGTGCATCTCGGTGTGTGTGCGTTTAATCAGAACAACATCTGCTTCCTGTGCTCATTTCCAGCCGCGATAAACTGCTGATTGTCTTCAGTGTCTGATAACAGCAAAGGAGAGGGCGGGGGAGGGGGGACAACGTGGAAAGCTGGGGTGGGCTGAGTCCCTCGCAGGTCCTCAGACGTTGTCAGCGTCGGCCTGCATGCATTAAACCGCCGCAGCCTCGCAGTTACAGATGTTTATCAGCCTCGCGGGAAAGTGCGCCTCCTTGGCGGCATGCCGGCCAGCTTTGCGGGAAGACAGAAGATTACAGAGGCCCAGTTTGATAAATGTGCCCTCAGCTGACAGAGGCCGGGCTTTGTTTTCTTTCTTTCTTTGGTTTAATAAGATGCTGCGCCATCCAACGGTTCAAAAACTAAAAAAAAACTAAAGTAAATGATGTGTCGTAAAGTGTTGCTCTTGGTCTTCACGCAGACCCTGGAAGCCCCAGTTTGATTCACAGAGCCAAGCACAGCCAAGTTAAAGTCACCATTAAAGTCACAATTTCACCCTCGAGGGTCCTCAAATATCAAGAGCAGCTTTTTAATCCCAACCATCCGACAGATATGAACACATCAGAATATCCATAAAAGCTGGAGGTTCATCGCTATCGGTTGAACATCTGTCGATTTAACACTGAACAACAACAGCAGAACTTCCCTGTTTAAGATCCTTTATTTGGGAAACATCAAAAAGCAACAGAGAGCTAAATGATGTAGCAGCTCCTCTCGTCAGACGCTGAGACTGGAAAGGAGCCGCCTCCGCCTCCAGATAACCTCCAGGACTCACTGAAACGTTCCCTCTAATCCCCTGACACTTTTTTTGTCCAGGTCGCGCACAAATTCTGGGATCCTGAGAGAAGAAGGAGGTGAAGCTGACATTGAAGGTTGAGGCGCTGAACCTTCATTTCATTCCTGAACAAAAGCGATCCGCCAGAATCAACATCGGGCGCCTGACATCAGCCAGGTCGCGTCCTCAGACTGTTGGAGACAGTTGAAGCTGGCGTCTCGTTTGAGTGGGCCTCAGAGGCCTGGATGTGCAGGCTCTCTGTCTGCAGCTGCTCCGGACCCACCTGGGAACATGCTGAGAGTCTCAAAGCCACTCTCAGAGAGGCTGAGTAAGGAGATGACAATCCCGCCACTTCAGAACACGCACACACACAGGCACACACACAAACACATGCACAGCTACAGGCTTTTATATGCTGATCTAATTAAGCAACCTTTAGGTGAAGTGCCCCTCCTTCAAACTGGCTTAACCTCAACAACTCTGAGCAGCAATAACACAATTTCCTGAGTCAAACTCAAAGCCTCTCTGACCCTCCTGTTAAGCCAGTGAAGGGTCGGCAGGAAGACGCTGACTTTAGCTGTGGGGGCAGGACTGACACTCCCAGCTCTTCCATCTTAATCTTCACCCAGTTTATTTGGCATATGAATATCTGACAGGCCTAGAAAAACAAGGTACAGGCACAGGGAAGTACCGAAGCCAAGCCCTTGGCCCTGTTTGGCTTTACTGCCGAGAAGGTTTGATGAACATGTAGGCAGGAGCTGCTGCACAGGCTCCAAATGGGGCTCAAACATGCCAGAAATCAAAGAGGAGAATGTTCTTCGCTTTGAGTTCTTTGCTTAAAGGGTGTAGAATAAGAAGCAGCCAAGGTTTCGTCTTCTCAGCCAACGCCTCAGCATCTTTGAGGAAAGATAAAGGTCAGGAGGGCCAGGCTGAAAGATATTCACGATGAAGCCGGAGCATTTTGTGGTTTGGTGCAGGCTACAAGCTGTTGCTGATGCTAATCACTGAGAGAGACACAAACTAGCGCGTTTTCCCTCAAATTTACAGCCACCAGACCAACAATTACAGGAGGCGTTCCTGGTGTGTGTGCGTGAACGTTTGCAGGATGAAAACACAGCAACTGCAGGTCAGCTGTGAGAATGTGTAGCTTTATCATCCCTACCAGGCTAATCTTCCCTCAGGCCAAAGAGGGGAGGTCTTCCCATACGGTGGCGAAGCGAGGTCATCTACTTGACCAGCGGCAGTTCCTCCTTATCCAGATGCACCGGCCACAATGCTGGCTCCACCTGATAGGCTGACCTCTGACCTTACGGCCAGACAACAGCCAAATCCATCCACACAGTTAATCTCCACAGCTAACCCTTTCCCCAGATCCTGAATGTGGTTTTGGACCCACCAGCTGGAGGGTCAGGGAGGGAAGAACGCGAGCTGCCGGGAGATGAGGATTAGCTTTTCATCTCCACCAGAGTGATGAAGGTTAATCAAGCAAAAACACATCCTCTTCCACTTTTTTCCGCCCCAGATTCTGGGAGATACAGGTAGACTATCAGCTTCAGACAACGTGGGTGCAAGCTTGCTTATCACACCGAACGCAGCTTTCAAATTAAGAGACGCTGACTGGCTGATCAGAAAACGTGAGGTGTGATCAAAACAAAAACAAGTGTTTTTTTTCTGTACAGGCTTGAATAAATAGGCTCTGTTGTCTCTTTCTGCTCAAAAAGACACATAATTAGGAACCTTGATAACTTGGCAGCGTCTCACAGCGCATGGCGCTCACCGCCAGGTGAAGCAGCTGCAAACGCATCACTTCATTTCACCGATGGATGATGTCAAATGAGGCTGAAATGTCTGGGATTTGCCATTTCCTACCCCGTGGCTGCGTTTTCATTTGTGGTGTCACGGCGGTGAAAGCTGCTCTGAGGCGACCGTGCAGGTGAAAAGAGAAATGGAGAAATGGCAATGAGGAATGTGGATCTGAGGGGAAGCAAACATTTCTGCACAGCTGAGGAGCAGCGCTTTGGACCGAGGTCAAACGCCGTCATTTCCTCCACCTTCCCTCCAGTTGGGAAAAGAAAATGAAGGAAGGAGCGAAAGAGGAGAAAAATCTCCTTTTACCCACTGGGCATCCAGCGCCTGCTGGTTGGAGCCCATTGGTGAGAAAAAGGAGAGCAGATTAAAGGAGACGGGGAGGATTTTCTCTGTTGGGCACGGCGCTGGCCTCCGGACAGCTGACAGCAATAGGATTCCTATCAGAGCACACATGTGAGCTGCACACACACACACACCCATACACACACACACATACAAACACACACACACACACAGGCTCCATGTGTGGACACATTACACATGTGCATACACTCCATCCACACAATCTTAATCCCCTGTTTTCAGCAGGTCCAGGAATGGAATTAGAGCAGCGGCCATGTCGACGGATTCTGTGACAACGTATTTTGATAAGATTGTGAGGAGACAAATATAGATTGGTGCAGGTCTGGGCACAGGACGGCTTTTATCCCAGCCAGGTTGTAGCTACGGAAGTGTATGTTGAGGGATTTTTTAAAAAAATCATTAAACATGCATTAAGACATTTTATGGAGTCTTTTCCACTGGGTGTAAAACATACATTCTGAAGAACACACAAGAGAGAAAATCAGCATAATCAACACTGAAGTGAGATCTGAAAATTACATTAACTTCTGATTAGGATTGATCCAAACTCATCAGTTTTTATTCTTTTCCTCCAACAAAAAACACCGAGGCTGCAAGTCGTCCCGGGGAAGCGCCGTGTTGGTAGGATCATTGCAAATAAAGCATCTTTTAATGGCCTCTCTAATGTGCGGAGTCTGCTTTGGTTAATGTGATCCTCCTGTCCTCCAAAAATGTAGAGACTCCTTTTTCTCAGTCTGTCCTGTTGCCATCACAACTGTCTCTAATCTGAGATTAACTTCACCTCTACAGAGAGGATGACTAAATGAATCAATTATTGTCTGGCTCCACAGATGACCTCTGACCTCGGGGTCAGACTCCAGGTTTCCCCCACAGACAGTTAGGGTTGTTGATTCTAACAGGTGCTATTTTAATAAAGTTGTTTTGAATCAATAGAAAATGTGGATGTGACAAGTAGAGGAAAGGCTGTGTCTGACGTATTTAAATTTGATTTTTACTGGCCTGATTTTAATTGAATAAATAATTTCAGAGCCAGTGTTTACATTCTTCCTGTGGTAAATAAAATATTCCAGCCCCATCACTTTCCTCCTGCTTTGATTTGCCCAAAAGCAAATATCAGTCTCTTTTTCAGATGCAGTTCTTGTCTAAATGTGATCACCTCAGACAGATCCAGCTGAGATTTCAGTCTGTTTCCTGGAGCGGAGTGATGAGCGGGAAAGGTAACAGACGGGTTTGGTCCCTCTGCTGGGTTTATTTACAGCTCTCCTCCTCCTCCAGCCTTTCCCTGCTTCTTTGCTGATGCCCCACTTTTACAGACAATTCTGCCTGAATGGCAGCCCACATCTCCAGGCTCTTCAAAGCGCTTCAAAGCTAAAGAACCAGGGGACGACCCCATCCACAGAGCTCTTCTGCTAGCATGCGGCTAAACGATGGATACTTGCTTTTACTAACTAGTCTCTAGAGTCCAAAACAAGTGAGGGGTGAAAGACTCTCCTTGCTGCAGAAACATGTGTGTTTTTTTGCTCCGAGAGATCACACACACGCTGGAGTCTGGGCACGTTCAAAAAAAGGTCACAGTCGAATTAGGCGAATGAGGAGCTTCATTATTTCTAAAGCGTCATGAACTCAGCAAACCTTACAGCAGCAATAAAGACTTAATGATAAACTTAGCAGGGGTCACTCAAAAAGCACAGAGAAATGATCTTTACTCTAAAATCTCACGGTGCCGTTTCCTAAAGAGCTAATTATCATCAGGGTCTTACACTTTTCTGCATCCAGTCCCGGTTCCCCCTCAGGTTTTGGAGCCTTACTATAAATAACTATCACTGCCAGATCTCTTTTGTCGTGACTGCAGGTCAGCGCTCTATCTGCACAATATATGGCTACACTATCACCATGGAAACACAAGTCTTACCTTTCATTAATTGGCAATTAAACCAGGTCAAGAAGGTCAAGAAGCCTTTATGAATCATAGAGGTCCATAAACTGTAGACAAGGCCACCTATCTGGATCTCCACTGATTTTTTTTTTCCTTTCAGATAAAGCATTAGAGCAGATTTTTATTTTTAGAAACTTATTTTTGTGCAGAATGTTGAAGAACCAGATCCTTCAGGGGTCAAGAACAGCATTTGACCCGTGAGCAGACAGAAGACCATCAAACAGCTGTAAAACTAGCATGTTTTCTTTAAGTTGTCAAAAAAAGGACATTGAACACTTCTCATGCACACATACACACACACACACACACACACACACACACACAGATGAGTCTTTTTATTAGTCCTCCTGTCTCCTCGTGTAACTCCGCTTCTTCTCTCTGTCTTGTTTAAACCATCTGCAGAGAAAAAATGTGAAATTAGCTGAGCCACCAGGGACAAAGAGGAACAGAGAACAAGTTCACACGCTAGAATTCACTTCAATTAAAATTTGCCCTGAAGCGTTTTGGAACGGCACAGAAAAATATCAGATATTGAGTAATATAATTTACCCTCATATTTATGAAACAATTATCTTTTTTTTTTATTTAAACCTAAAGACCTCCTAAACCAAATGACATTACAATTAGCCTCTCTTTGCTAAAACTGTGTTTGCTAAAACCGGCTCATCAAAGTAGAAAGACAAAACTGGGGGAAGATAACATAATTTCACTGAAATAAAGTCATAACCTTGGATATTTTTTGCTAACTGCTCTACTTGATACATTAGCATAAGATGTTTAATAATGTATAATAAACATCCTCGTGCCGACCTAGGTAGGTTTTCAGTCAACAAGAACATGTGTGGTGTTCAAACAGAAGTTCAGTCAGAATGAAGGAAGTGGGAGGAGAGGTGGTTCCCTCTAAGGAAAACACCCCAAACGCATGAGAGGGAATCAAACAGTCGTCCTGACAGACGATCTTCCAATTTATTCGACTCGCGGCTGGCTGCCAGCACAAGGCCGCCCTCAAATGGAACCTCAGTAACTGACCTTTAATGTAATGTGGCGCCAATGGCTCACAGAAGAAAGTCTCTGGAGTAGCAGCCGCAGTGTCTCAATGTGTGTGTGTGTAAAATGAGTTATGACCAACTCTCATGTTGGCATTTGCAAAGCTGAGTGTAAAAGCCAGGTGGATTACAGCAACTTGGTCTGCGAGAGGACTTAAAATGGCTTCAAGAAACTCCGTGTGTGTGTGCACGTTTGCATTTGTGTGCACCATAGACATAAGAAAAAAACAAAACAAACAATTGATACTTACATACTACAAAAAACTAAACAATTAAAAAAGGATCGAGTTTAGGCTGGTTTGAGGCGCGAGACTTAAATACACACTTCCTCTTGACCTCCAGCCGAAATGTCAAGACCTCTGACCCCTGAAACAGGTGTCGCTGCAGGGCCATAAACGACCCTCTTTGTGTGGGGGGAAACGAGGCAACAGCCAGGAGGCTGCAGTCATTTTTAATGTCTACTCTGTTTCTGATCTGAAGAACACCAACGCATTTAAAGCCACCAGACAGGCGGACGAGGGAACTGCTGAGGGGAGATATCATTTATGCAGTTCGAAGCCAACATTTATCATTTTTCATCAGGCTCTTCTCTGCAGCTCATACATAATTCAACAAAGCTGTGACGGAGCCGTAAACACAGGCCAGCGCTGCTCCTCAGCCAGCTTGGCTAGTTAGACACAATGCTCAGAAAGCCGGGTTGTACTTGGCGTAAAGTTTTTATCTCAACCCCGGCCCCCCGCTGGGGGTGTGTACATTTCTGTTTACTGCAGATGAGCGCCATTTGTCAAACACCGGTAATTCCTGCCACAGAACCAGCAGGAGCTCCTTGATGCGTTTTCAGCTAGCTTTTCTTTGGAGCCGGATCCAGAAACCTGAGGATTTACATTTCCCTCCCCGCTGTAAAACGCTCCCTCGTCGTCCGACTTTAATGGTCTGCAGTGAAAAGGGTGCCTGACTTATGAGCTTTGTTTAGGACGGAAGAAAAATAAAAATGCTATACAGCCGCGGCCAGTCCGAGGACGTCTGGCTCGCACATGGATTTAGAGGCGAAGGAGCGCAGCCGAGGCCGTGTGTGCTTTCCATCAAACTGCCACAGCTGCTCTGTGCGCACCAGCGCGCTGCACAAATATTCGTTTTTTTATACATTTTATCTCGCTATTAAAAGGCCAACATTCAGTGTTCCTTTCTGGTGTTTCACATGTGAAGCAGGACAGAGCCGTGCTAGCACGAAAAGCTGCTCGGGCACCTCTGGAAGGGAGCGAAAACCCCAGCCAGGCTGGAATACACACACACACACACACACACACACACACACACACACACACACACACGTTCAACTCACTCTCTGTACTGGTGAGCACTGTTCCCTCTAAGCTGCGCGCGTGCGCAAACGCGCACTGCTGACACGGTCTCCGCGCACATAAAATCTGTGCTGCGCACAAGAAAAAAAATCCAACCTGAATTGAAAATAAAATTAACGCATAATAATGAATGATTAATGAAAAATTAGAGGGAACATTGATTATGAACTGTCTGCAGCATTCTATTTTGATTGCTGCAACATTTAATAATAGACTATAATTTAAGTCCATACTATTGGAAAAAAAAATGTAGTTAGTGTCGTGCTATTAATTCTTAATAACGCAAACTGCCACCGTTTTCTGATTAGGGGACCGAAATTCCCCATAGATTGCGTCCTACCTAGCAGTAGCATTAGCAACCGGACTGGTTGTAACTCCGCAAAGGTTCCTGGTTGTCCCCGAACTGATGCTCGGTCAGCCAATGACTGAAGCCGAGTGAAGATTGACACTTACTGTTGCTGGGTGACAAACGTAGAATTGATCCAGAACACGGAGTAGGGACGGACGATCACTTCCTAACGCTGTTTATTGGTCAGGAAAGTCGCATTTAGCTGGATAAGTGAGTGTCATTGGCCGATGACGCTGTCAAACGTTTCCCGGTGACGCAGGTCGGCTATAAATAGCGCCGCTGCTTATCTAACGCGCTAGCATGCTAACGTTCTCCACCTGTTCAACATGAAGGTAAGAGCTCACCTGTGATCCTGCTGCTTTGAGTTTATGGCATTAACGCTAATTATTAGGATGCTTTATGTGTGTTTTGTTTGTAGTGCTTCAGAGTTTGAATATTCTGTTTGCAGAAATGTGCACTTTTATTTTACTTTGCCTACATACTTTGTTATATCGCTAATTGAAGCTTCCTGCCGTTTGACGCTGCAAAAGCAGCGGTTTCGTTTGAATTATTTCTGCTGCGGGTTTAAATTTCTAACGCTGGTTTAAATACATTTATGCTCGCAGCCTGTTTGTCGGTTTGATCGTGTGCTCTTTAGTCACTATTTGGTCATCGATGTTGGTGATGATTGTGAGAGCTTCGTTAGCTAGCTAGCCAGTGTGAAAAGCTTCTCCATCTCTGCTTCGATCAATTTTTAAACCGCTGCGGGTTTGAAATTATTAGATGGCGCTGATTTAAATGACTGTGAATGTTAAATTGGGGCTTTTATTAATTGGTTAACTGCTTTTATCGATGTTGGCGATAGTTGTGAGAGCCTTGATAGCTACACTGGCGTGCTGTGAATGTTAAAATGGGCCTTTTCTGCTGATTTTCTATTTATGCCGCTTATTCTAATGAAGTTTCTGCTGCTTCTTTACATGACTGCATTCATTGTTTCATTGATGCCTTTCTCTTACATGTCATTCTTTGTACTGCTTTTTTAATTTTAAATAATGCTGCCAATTCTAATGACGTTTCTGCTGCTTCACATTACTGCATTCATTGTTTCATTGATGCGTTTCTCTTACATGTCATTCTTTGTACTGCTTTTTTTATTTTTAATAATGCTGCCAATTCTAATGACGTTTCTGCTGCCTCACATTACTGCATTCATTGTTTCATTAACCCTAACCCTAACCCTAATCAAGTTTGTGCTGCTTGTTCACATTACTGCATTCATTGTTTCATTGATGCTTTTCTCTTACGTGTCATTCTTTGTACTGCTTTTTTATTTTTAATAATGCTGCCAATTCTAATGAACTTTCTGCTGCTTCACATTACTGCATTCATTGTTTCATTAACCCTAACCCTAATCAAGTTTGTGCTGCTTGTTCACATTACTGCATTCATTGTTTCATTGATGCGTTTCTCTTACATGTCATTCTTTGTACTGCTTTTTTATTTTTAATAATGCTGCCAATTCTAATGAAGTTTCTGCTGCTTCACATTACTGCATTCATTGTTTCATTGATGCTTTTCTCTTACATGTCATTCTTTGTACTGCTTTTTTATTTTTAATAATGCTGCCAATTCTAATGAAGTTTGTGCTGCTTGTTTACATTACTGCATTCATTGTTTCATTAACCCTAACCCTAACCCTAATGAAGTTTCTGCTGCTTTACATTACTGCATTCATTGTTTCATTGATGCTTTTCTCACGTGTCATTCTTTGTACTGCTTTTTTATTTTTAATAATGCTGTTAATTCTAATGAAGTTTTCTGCTGCTTCACATTACTGCATTTCATTGTTTCATTAATGCCGCTAACCCTAATCAAGTTTGTGCTGCTTGTTCACATTACTGCATTCATTGTTTCATTGATGCGTTTCTCTTACATGTCATTCTTTGTACTGCTTTTTTTATTTTTAATAATGCTGCCAATTCTAATGAAGTTTGTGCTGCTTGTTCACATTACTGCATTCATTGTTTCATTGATGCGTTTCTCTTACATGTCATTCTTTGTACTGCTTTTTTATTTTTAATAATGCTGCCAATTCTAATGAAGTTTGTGCTGCTTGTTTACATTACTGCATTCATTGTTTCATTGATGCTTTTCTCTTACATGTCATTCTTTGTACTGCTTTTTTTATTTTTAATAATGCTGCCAATTCTAATGACGTTTCTGCTGCTTCACATTACTGCATTCATTGTTTCATTAACCCTAACCCTAATGAAGTTTGTGCTGCTTGTTCACATTACTGCATTCATTGTTTCATTAACCCTAACCCTTATTCTAATGAAATTTGTGCTGCTTGTTCACATTACTGCATTCATTGTTTCATTGATGCTTTTCTCTTATGTGTCATTCTTTGTACTGCTTTTTTTATTTTTAATAATGCTGCCAATTCTAATGAAGTTTCTGCTGCTTCTTCACATTACTGCATTCATTGTTTCATTGATGCGTTTCTCTTACATGTCATTCTTTGTACTGCTTTTTTTATTTTTAATAATGCTGCCAATTCTAATGACGTTTCTGCTGCTTCACATTACTGCATTCATTGTTTCATTGATGCTTTTCTCTTACATGTCATTCTTTGTACTGCTTTTTTATTTTTAATAATGCTGCCAATTCTAATGAAGTTTGTGCTGCTTGTTTACATTACTGCATTCATTGTTTCCTTAACTTTTATTCTAATGACGTTTCTACTGCTTGTTGACCTTACTGCGTTCGTCGTTTCATGAACCCCAACGCTAATGACATTTGCGCTGCTTCTTCACCTTACTGCGTTCGTCGTTTCATGAACCCCAAGGCTAATGACGTTTGCGCTGCTTCTTCACCTTACTGCGTTCGTCGTTTCCGGAACCCCAATGCTAATGACGTTTGCGCTGCTTCTTCACCTTACTGCGTTCGTCGTTTCATTGATGCTTTTCTCTTGCGCGTCATTCTTTGTACTGTTTTTTTATTGTGCTGCTTTTTATAATGAAGTTTCTGCATTAAATTAAAAACTGAATTTCATCTCAAACCCTAAGCCTTAAGTCACGGAAGTTATGGTTAGAAGAGGGGTTAGGGGTTTGGTTAAGGTCAGGGCCAGGGTTAGTGTTAAGGTTAGGGTTGGGTTAGGGGGTTAGGGTTAGGGGG
>CAAE01014974.1:577833-604575 GCA_000180735.1 Tetraodon nigroviridis
AAGGCTTTTCAGACAGCTTCATGAAAAAGCAGTTTAGCTTCACAAATCTTTTGGCTCCGCTGTTCGATACCTCCCCCACCCCCCTCGTCCGCCAACTAGAAGGTGGGAGCAGGAGGAAAAGGAACTGCTCTGATTTGAATGGCTGATAATCTGCGCGGAGAATATCTGGTCTGAGTTCTGCAGCCATAATAATCAGCGTCTGCAGGTGGACGGCAGCAGGTCGGACGTCAGGGATGCTCTGCTCCTGCATTGCTGGGTCAACAAGTTTTAATTAGGAAAAAAAGAGCACGGACAGTTTTGGCTAACAGGGTGAATTCCTCCTTCTTCTTTTTTTCCTTTTGAAATTTCCACACAGGCCTCTAGAACATTTAATAACGCCGAGCGCCTGTCTGGGCCTTCACCCCGAACCAGAGCTATGAAAGCGTCTGTGAGTAATAAATGTAATGTACAATAAACACCTGGTTTGTGTGTGTGTATGCGCGTCATATTGACCCTGAAACCTGAACGTGTGATAAGCTGAATGAATTTCTCTGGCTCGGCTTGAAACAACATGGACTCTGTTCCCGGGGCAGCGCGAATGGAGTCGCTCCAGTTTACCAACGTTCCGGACAAACAGATTAGAAATTCATCAGGTTTTATGCGGAATCATTACGAGGCTGTTAAACCTGCAAACGACGTGTGTGTGTGTGCGTGCGTGTGTGTGTGTGAACCCCGTACCCTCCACGTGCCTCTGACTCTTTTCTCAAAGCTCTTTTTCCGTCATTTTCTCCGTCCCTCTCTGCGTCTGTTTGCTGTCGCCTCCCAATCAATTTGGCGTCGTGCCGACCTTCAGGACTAACTGTACCTTTCCCCCGCTGGCCCAGATTGATAACCGGATTAGCTGCTCAATAACAACGGCAGCTTTTGATAAGAGAAAGGAGTGGGTGGGATAGGAGGAAAGTACGACTCATCCAAGCCGCCGTAAATCACAAAACCTTTGGCTCTGGCAGCGAAAAAAACTGCGCTAACGTTCACTAACTTTAATGATTTTAATATCTGCGTTTGTGGCAAGACACGGCCGCGCTCCCCCGCCCTTTCCATCTTATTTTCTATCACCTGAGATGAAAAACAGATGCTGAGTTGGTTCCTGCGTTTCCCTTTGTTTACATAGGAGCTCGTTTTCAGTGCAGCCGGAGAAATCTGACCTTTCTCTTAATTTCCAACCGGTTCTGAAAAACACTGGTTGCATGAAGCCTTAAAATTAAATTTTGTGTCTCTCTGTCAATGTCTTCTTTCATTTCCTTCCCCTCTGATGAGGAGCAGGCCTGAGAAAACCAATCTGTGAGCTCCCGAACACACAAGACGAAGGAATCTTTGAAATTATAGGTTTTCTTTTCGGGCACATCAAATGTGGCCGAATTGCTCCGAATTGTCTGGTTCCGAACTGAGTTTTCCACAATCTGATAAAAGACATAAAGAACGTCTAGCCTGTCCTCATTGCATTTTGTCACCATTTCTGTCCCGTACTCTGTGGTAACGCTAGCCTGACATTTGTCAGACATCATTCGGTGATCGGTGTAAAATCTCTTTGCCGTCTTTATGTTGCTTTGATTTATTTCACTCGTTGTCGAGGCTAGCTAGCAGGGACGATACGGTGCATTTCATTTGAACAAGGAAGGTCGGACTTTTGCTCCAGCTGGCTGCATCGATGGAAATTCAGCTGCAGCTGAATTGTATCAAAGTTCATGCTCCAACATGGCTGCCCAGAAGAAGCAAAGAGACATAAAATCACCAACTTTAGCAACAAGTACTTCTGTTAACATCACTAACAGACAGTAGCTTCCTAAACAGTCAACACCTGCCGACCTCGGTCAAATTAATCACATGATGTAAATTTGCTGCCAGTTTGGTAATTAAGAAAAAATACAGCCTACAGACTGAAGCCCCACTTACTTTATCTACTCTGGAATTAGCGTGGTTGAGTGTGAACAGTTATCTCAAAAAAGAGATTCTCTGCAGAGAATTTTGGCGAGATAACAATTTTAACGCCCACAAGCTTACAACAGTACCACAGGTACGCTCCCCTTTTCTCTCTCTCTATCGCTCTCTATTTCACTCACACACACACTAGGACCAGCTCAGCCGTCTGCCACTGCTGTTTTATAGTTGTGCACTTCATTAGCAGACAGCTGCTGCTGCTGCTGCACAACCTTCCATCCCTCCATCCCTCCATTCCTCCATCCCTCCATTCCTCCAGCGCTCCATCCCCTCCTCTGCCCTCACCCTGAACCTGTCCTGAGGGAGAAGCTGGGGAATGAGGGTGGAACGGTAAAAATGACAAGAGAAGGGAGGGCAGAAGTCTGCACTCTGCATCTTTAACCTGTGTTGAGTGTAAGTGTGTGTGTGTGTTGTGGGGGGGGGGGGGGGGCAATATTCCTTTCATCTAAACAAGCTAAGAATCCATTAAAAGACTATTTTTTACAGTCATGATCAAAGAAAAGCTGAGCCACATTTGAACACTGGGCCGTTGTTGAGCATGCGTCCCAACACACACACACGATGGAAGGTGACGAACCAGTGGGAGGGAATAAACCCTTTTCTTTGAAAGCCCTTTACTACATTCCTGTGAAAGTGCTTATCTCCCATCTTGAGGATCTTTTTCACCAGTGAAATAAACTCAAGCTGTTTCGCCCTCAGAGCCTTTTACCTAAAATCCTCCGGCAAGGGGCCACGTTCAACCTTGCCCCTCTTCTCCCTTTTTATGTCAAAATGACTTTTACACAGCTTGTCGCTCACAAGCTCATGTTTGCGGCTGACTGCATGAATGGCACAGGTGCAAAATATTACTGCCCTAATCACAGGTGATCACAAACAGGTGTTTAGCGGGGGGGCGCGGTTGGGCGTGGCAGAAAGGTGACCAATGAAGCGAACAGGTTCTGTGCGCAGATCAAGATTCAGCTACATTTGGTCAATCTCAAAGAACTTTGCTTTGATGTTTCTGGGTTCTTTGGGCCCTTGGAGAATTTGGACCCAAGAAAAGTTAAAACAGCAAACCAAAAGTGATTTTAAGACCTTAGGCTGGTTACTGAACTGTGCAGCCCACTCTTACACTACACTTTTATTTCCCCCAATGAACAACAGGAAAAACGACAGAGAAAAGCAACCAAAAAATTAAGCAGATGAATGTGTGAAGGTGTGTTCTCATCACCAATGTCTTTTTATAACTTTAACTATTTCCAAATGCGCCTCGCTCTGGTCCAACCTGCACTCGCCCAGCTGGAAAATTAGCCGTGGCCAAGCCATGTCAGTCATTTGACAGGATGCCCAGAATGCAACGTTTTCTCTAAATACGTTTTCTTCTTGTATCCAGACGCAGCGTGAAGTCTCAACAGGATGGTTCCGGATGCATCCAGAAGCTCATTAACCTGCCAAACACGTCAAACTTACCAGACATGCCCTGAGCTGCTGCTGCTGCTGCTGCAGAGGAAAACACTGGAACACTGATGTGAGAAGAGGTCACGACAGAATTCAGCAGCTTTACAAGAGCTTCTCCAGATTCTGTGAATGATGTGTGTTAATGGCTAAAACAGCCGGGATCCTCCTCAGGAACCAGGAGCAAGATGTTAAAGCAGAAACAAAATGTCCAGATCTACAACACGGACCCACCAGCGATCGCAGGACACTCCTCAGCGTGTAAAGCTGCAACAGTGGGATGGATCCACAGAGACTTTGAAGATTTCACTTCTGTGTCTCCAGGCAAAACATTTTATTTTTCTTAGAATTTTTGTAGCTCTTCTCAGCAGCTGATATCAGTGGATCATAGATGAACTTTAAAAAAAATCAATTTACCTAAAGAGTCCTGCACAGTTGCTGCTGCAGCCACAGACCTGAGCTGGCCAGGCCTCAAGAACGCTCTCAAACTTGGCCATTACTTGATTAGATGAAATGACACATTTCATTACGCAGCAGATGTTGAGGAGTTTTCCTGCGTGGGTCCAACTGTGAAGTTGGTGTGGAATCAAACAAACCTGGAGTGACTTACCGCTGACTAAGGCCCATGGCTACAAGGCGCATAAGCGGTTTCACAAGATTGATTAAATCTAATTCCCCCGTTCTGATCTGATCGGCTTCCAAATCGGGTTCTTACGGCGACGTGCGATGCCAGATTGGAGACGACAGAGGGCTGCGCGTTTTTATGTGGGTGAGAAAAACACACGCTAAGCCTCGGCTCTGAACACATGAATAAACACAACCGGAAACAGAGACGAAGCGAGAAAGCAGGCACGAAGCGGGGCCGCCAGAAAGAAAAGAAAAAGCAGAGCTAGCAAACTGACCTTGCGACTCACATCCCGTTACAGCACAGCTATGTGAGTTTGAGCAGACGCCAGCCAAATCAAGGTCAGAGAGGATTCAAGCTAAATATGAAACTGCATCTTGGTCTTTCCTCTATCCTACATCCCAAAACAGCGTGCACAGATATGCAGAGCGCCAAATGCTCAGTAAAACAATCCCAGTTCCTCTCTCTCATGTCCGCTGGCTTTAAAGAGACCGCCACCGCCGCAGCAGACCAGAACGGGTCGCACGTCAAAGACGGCGTTCTGAGAGAGGCGGAGGGATTTCCCATGTGTAACAGGAGAAATATGAGGACAGAGCGAGGAGTGACGACGAAGAGGGAGCGGTTTGTGGGAGCAGTCAGTCTGCCTGGGAGGTGCAGACGAGGCTGCTGTCAGAAGTGAGTAAGAGCTAATGCTAAAGCTACAGCAGACTGGTTAATCCGTGGGTAACGCCAGGACCAGTTCTTCTCTCAAACCATCCATGATTTAAATTAATTCGCTCGCTGGACCTTAATTAATCAGCCATGGAAGGCCTAAATTTGATCTTTTTCCTCTCAAGTTGAGGCAGAACTCTGTCCCAAACCCTGCTCTTCTTTCCCCCACAGGGCAGCTCAAAAGTTCTTTATGCTAAAGCTCTGAGCTCATCAAGATGTGCCCCCCACCCTGAGTCTCAATCCCCAGTTCCTGGATGGATCAACCGCTCGACGATTCCATTTTATCCTCCAGCAAATGATCAGCTGCTGCTTCCTGATTCGACATGACCCTTAATCATCAACCTCAACCACCAAATCCAAAATAAACTGCTTTCAATCGTGGCATGTGGCAAAAACAACCTGCAGTCTGCAGCCATGTTAAGCAAACCAATCGGCAGAAAATTATAAGTTCTTCTTTGCTATAGAATAGTAGTAATAATAGTAGTATTAAACTGAAATACAGTGAAAAATCTTTACTTCTTGGTTTGTTTCTATGATCTTTAGCATTTAGCTAGCCTGGAAAAGCTTGTCAGTAGCATTAACAGGCTGTTCGCTAATGTGTTGTGCTTTAAAGTAATCAGGATAACCACAAACTTT
Source organism: Tetraodon nigroviridis (assembly GCA_000180735.1). Classification (NCBI taxonomy): domain Eukaryota; kingdom Metazoa; phylum Chordata; class Actinopteri; order Tetraodontiformes; family Tetraodontidae; genus Tetraodon; species Tetraodon nigroviridis. Next base: position 583,217 of record CAAE01014974.1, read on the forward strand.
GACAAGCAGAAGCCTAAAATATAATATTTCATTCAGTTTAAGTGTTTTGGGTCACAACCGTTGCTGCAGTTTAAAGGTTTTTGCCATAATAAAGGAAGTCGACCACCTCCTGCACGCTGCCGCCCTTTGGGGGTCTTCACTGCTGTGGTGTGAAATGGAAAATGATTCCCTGCAAAAAGTCCCTTGGAGCTCTCCTTTCTTTCACTGGGACTCTCTTTTTTAGCCTGTCTTCACCTCCTCGTCTCACTTATGTCAGCGGCAGGCTGCTCTAGAAAAAAGTGATTCAGGCCATCTGTGGTGGTCGTTAGCGGGCGCAATGGAGACCAAGTGTTTGGCAGGGGACACGTCGCTGAGTCCACAGGGTCGGCCTGGGCTACAAGATAATGGAGACAATCATTTTGCAGGAAAAAAGATCCTAAAAGAAAACAAAGCCCTGGGAAAGTTTTCTGGAGGAGGCCACGCTTTCTTTCTCCTCGGATTATTTTAAGCTAAAAAATTAATTAACAAACCTCTCAGCTTTGCTGTTTTCTCACCTCCTCTGCTCTTCAGCGCCCTCGACATAAACTTTGTGGCAGATGTACTGTACTCAACGTGACATTCGGGCCAGGCAGCGATGTGTCACCGTACCGCAGCTACACGCCCACGGAGATGTAACACCACCCAGTGACACTAGCGGACATCACAATCATGTGACCGCTTTACAGAAGCGGGAGCGCAGGAAGTGTCAGGTGGCTCAGCTAATGTAGGTGACGGAATTAAGTCATATGTGATGATAATATTGGGATTTATGCCTTGAAGTCGTCCACAAAGATGAGATGAAAAACCAGAGCTTGCTTTAACACAGGTTGGTTGGATTTAGCAGCCGATTGCCTCCACATGCTATGCAGACAACACTCTGCTTTATGTCATATTTAAATAAAATACATGCAGTTAGTATTTATATAGGCTAAGGCAGCTGTAACCACAAAGTGATTCATTAATAGCTGTGTCGGAGCAACACTTTGGCCCCCCCAGGCAAACAGAAGCAGCCGCGACTGCAAAAGAAACAAATGTGTGTCCACGTCTCCTGCCACAAACACGCACATACACATTATCATTGCACAGATGCAAGTGGATGCAGGCAAATTAACCTCAATCCATCATGAGTCGCAAAGAGCTCATTTGCGCTGCGACTCAAAGAAGGCTAGCTGATTAATTTGTTCTTTCTGTCAGGGTTAAAAAAAACAGCAAAGAGTGGGTTTGTGGGTGGCTCGGAGAAGAACCAACCTCCACACGCTGAGTCGATTCAAGGGTGTGAAATCAATCTGCCAACTTGTCGGGATTTACACTGATGCATGTGATCATGTTAGGCGCTATATAACTTTATTAGCGCTTGTAATAAATAAAGGCTGCATGGTAAATAAAACACCCACGTTTGAGGGCGTCCATGGTCTATGGGCGTCCACATCTTTAGACCAGGTGCAGGACTGGATTAACCCCAGGGAGGCCTGGAGGCATCCTTGAGCTGTGGGCCTCTGCTGATCCCAGCATTTATAATGAGACATGACCTTGAGTGTACGGTTCAGGGATAAAAAGGTACTCTTTTTCAGTCTTCATATTGTTGTTGCCAACAATATAGATGATAAACCTCCAACCTTCCAAAGTCAGTCAGTAAAGGTTCTGGGTTTGCGTTGGCAGAACTGTTGTTGCTGTTTGGGCCAAAAAAGAGGAAAATGTAGAACACAAGAGCTTTTATAAAGATGGAGAAAAACTGATTTAGAGCTTTGTCCCCTCTGCCTCTTCATTCTCCTCAGGTCTGCGTCTGCCTGCCATTGCTCCCAAACTCGTCTCTCTGGTCGTCCACAGCCAGCTTCCTCGTCGTGATGGAGAGACAATAACACAGAGCAGAAACAGACTCGGTCTTGACCCGGCATCATTTGAAGTAAACAGTTATGACATGTGCATAAACACATGAACAAAAAACACCCCCCTCGCTTGTATACACGTCTGGACAACTGCAGGTCAACAAGGATTTTTTACTGGAAGGAAGAAGAGAAACTACTTTTATTTGGTTTTTTTTTTACATCAGGACCTTAGATTCCTCTCTGGCTTTTAGATTGTGAAACTTAACTAGGATTAAAAAAAAGGAAATTATTGACTCGGCGCATTTTGTTTAGAAACTGCTACTTAGTGTGGTGGCTAACTCCCCCTGCTAAGCCACCTGCCATGCAACGCGTTCAGCTCGTTGGCTAGCTGCAGCAAACAAAATACTAACCCTGCAGATGTCCTGGGGCGATCGTCAAGTCTCCACCTTTTTCTCTCAGATGCAAAGTCATAGCTGCGTCCCAGGCTGCAAATTATGGAAATCCAAATTAAAGCTCGAATTAGTCTGCCTCCATTTCAGGCAGCAACACGGCAATTTGAATGAAATCATTGTCAGGCCCCCTCCTACTCTCGCCCCTTCTCGTCTAAACATCTTTTCCTCTCAGTGTTTATTACTTTCTGAACCCCCTTGCCCCCCCACCCGGTTTCACTCTGGGTTCCATAATCTGCTTAAAAACCTCTAGGCTGTGGGTCGCGCCGCCTTTGCGGTGCTGCCAGCCGTGGCCAAACGCACAGAGACGCGGCGGTGGCGGGGGGTGAGGACAGGCGAACAGTGGTGTCTCAAATGAATCTGGATTTGCTCGTGAGGAGGGACTGGTGATAGATTTCCATTTAAATACATCTCACTCAGGATTTGGCAGGTTGTTCCCGCGGCAACAGTGGCTCATCTTTGAGTTGTGTGTGCCTCTGCTTGACTGGTTCTCGGTGTGTGTGCGTGCCAGAAAGTCGTGACCTCTTAGTTTGACACCCTTAGCCAGTTAGTCTCACCTCAGAGGCTGGGGCCGACCAGTCGCTCTCATTTCAGGAGAAAATCAGCAGCGGCTCTTTTCGCTGACATCAAACATGACTCCAAGCACCGAGTCTGAGGCACTGAACCGAATATATGGTACATATGGAATGGGTGAAATAGGCGCATGACTTTTTTAATACATCCAAACTGTCATGGCTCCTTTTGGCTTAAAAACTTCCAGGGAACTCCGGGACATGGCTGATTCACTTCTAGATATGCAAATAAGATATCTATATTAAAAATTAAGACTGAGAAATATCTTAATAAATAGTACAACTCTTCTTCTATAGCGCTGTAGCTGATATGATAAAAGGTAGCGGATGAGAGGTGGATTGATTGGCTGGAGGCAGCAAAGCGAAGAAAGACATCGAGGTCCGAATACGCCCGAGTGACAGTTTGAGACTTTGACTGAGACCAAGGGCCCATCCTGTGGATGGTAACAAACACCAACAAACCACACCAAAGTGTAGGTGCGATGACAAGCTAGGCCAGCTGCTGCAGGAGCGGGAACAGAAACTAAGCCGGCTCAATTGCGGAGCTGAATGAAAAGGCTAAATCAGCCATGCACTGATCGGTTCAGCCCGGACGCCTCTCAAACCCATGACTGCAAAATCCGTGAGCTGAGGAGCTACCAAACACGAAGGGGGTGGGTCAGGGCGTCAGGATGAAGGAGCTAAAATCGAGGCAGCGTGCACGAGCTAAATGGATTACTTCCCCTCAAATTGAGAGATCATCGTGTGTCAGGAAACTGGTGCCCCCTGCTGAGCCTAAGCTTCGGGGGAGGGTGCATTGAAGGTTAGGGTGCGGTTGAGTGGTTGGGTTGAGAGCGAGAGAGAAGGAAAGCAAAGCAAAAGAATGTCGGAACCTCATAGAAGCGCCATCGTTTGGAAAAGATCCCCCCTGCTGAGCAGGCGCAGCTGCAGTCGCGTATGCAAACAGACTGGTGAAGAAGTGCGGAATGATGGGGTTAGTTTAGGTGTCAGAGGAATAAATAGGTGTGTGGGTGCGTGTGTGTGTGGATCAGCTCACACTATCAGCAAAAGTGTTAATTCAGTGTCAGTAATCAGAGCCTGTCACACATAAAAAATGAGTCGTGACTTCGGCTAACACAGCTACGTAGAGGCTCTTTTTGATAAACTGACAGATGTCTCAAGCGTTCACGAGCTCTCAGTGCTAAGGAAGGTGAGAAACCCCCTGATGCAAATGAAACACTGCCTAGAGTCAGCAACCGCATCCCTTCCCTGGGGAAGCCAGTTTTGCTGTTCGCTGAGTTAGCTCACAGGCTAGCTCAGCCATTTTATAAACTTAGGGTCCATCGATGTACAACTGGGCAAACCTGAGAATATCTGCATGTCTGGGTCAGGCCACAGGAGAGAGTCGCTTCAGAGCACCTACATCATTAATGATTTCTCTAAAAGTCCTGTTAATTCCTGTTATTCCACTGTCGTGTATGAAATGTGGTTCACAGCCGTTGATTATCCTGAACTGACAGCAGGTTGTTACTGGATCCACCTCTGGTCCGGTTCAGGTGATTGACAACTGTGGTCCCATGAGAAAACAATAGGTCTTGTGAGGGGTTAACGGGTCAGAGCGAGGGCCACCTGTTCGGGGTACATGGACCGTTTTAGTGAACGAACACGTGCGCATGCTACAGTGCTGCCTGACATGGTTGCATTCTTCCCTTGAACGGCGGCAGACAGCGGTAAATTAAAAAGCTTGTTTCCTAATAATTATCCCCATAGCAAGGGCCCACCTTTGTGTCTCCCTCAGCAGGAGAGTCACACAGGTAATTAATGCCCCCCGCCCCACCCTCCCACCGCAGTGAGGGCTGCACAGGCCAGTGGGCGCCTCCTGAAAATGATATCCTGTGCTGCATGCCCCCTTCAGGGCATCTTGCCTGGGCATCCATGTGTAATGGCGAGGAAACGGCGTGGAAGAGTCGCAGATTCAGAGAACTGAGCGTGGCTGCATGTGTGTTAGCTGTTAGTGTTTGTGTCTGCGTCCATATAGCATATAGGTGGTTTGTCTGTGTGCACCCAAGCACATCGGTTCACACATGAGTCCATGCGGGTTGTGTGTCAGTCTATATGCTTTGAGTGTGTGTGTGTGTGTGTGTGTGCATGTCTGTATGAGTAAGTGTGAGTGTGTAATGGCAGGTTTGTGGTTGTCAGAATGACTGTAATGGTGCGTGGACTCTTTGATAAGCCTTACAGTTGTGACCGCGGCCCCGTCCTCTTATCTCCACAGGACAATGTTGCACTGAGAACCACGACCACAACACACACCCACACCCACACCCACACACACACACACACACACTCCTGCTGCCACACAGGCCTACACTCATTGCCGTACGCTCAGCTTCACCCAGACGCAGATGTACAGGCCGATTATTGTGAAGGAAAGGTTGGTACACGCATGGCAGAACACACATCCGGGCAGCCTGAACAGCTCAGTTCTTATCGTGCCAACTTTCACCAGCTTCAATTTTCTGCCATTATCCAACACTCGCCCCCTTAAATGGTAGAAATTGATCAAATGAGATCGTTTAAGCCGGTTATTAGTGCAGAATGATTGGCTCGATAATGAGCAGATTTCCCACTAATTGCCACATAGATAATAAGCCTTAAATCTGATTTGGGGGGAGATGGTAGATATTCACATTCTTAAAAGGAGTGATGCTGATCTGGCAGTTTCTTTCTTTTCTTGTTCCTTCTTCCCTCTTTCCAAGTTTCTTCCATCCATTGGAAGTGTCTTTCAGGGTCCTCGTCAGTACTCGGGCCATCAATGGTGCTCTGTCCTCCTGCCCGGGCCTCTGTTTGCCTTGGGGCTTCCCGCTTGCTCCAAGCGGCCTCCCTTTGTGTGGGAGAATCATGGGCAAAGAAAGCAAAGATGATGGAGGTCAGGGGGGAAGAGAACAGACGTTGAGTCCTGGTAAACAGCGGCCTGTCACAGCTCAGCGGGAGGTGCTATAGCCTCTGCCTCTGCCGCTGCCGCCGGGGAGATTTTTTAATCGCCGGAGCGTCTTAAAGCGGCCATCAGACAAAGAAGGGTTTTGTGTCGCCTCTGCGGATTGGTCTGGACATTGACAAACAACTGTGTGAGAACTGAGGGATGTTTGGGGATGGCCGAGAGGGGGTCTGTCATGGGTAAGAGCTGCCTGATTAATGCTTGCTTGTGGACTGTAATAACAGATGGGCTGGGTCGTCTCGCTGAGCCTGAAGAGATCGGTTTAGACGGCGCTCAGCCGTGGAGAGTGACTGTTTCAGGCACCAGCGCTCTCTTTGGGTGTCAGGTGAATAGCAGAGGGAATGCACAGCTTCGGCTTCAAGTTACAAATTCCATTTATGACCTGAAAAGGTTTGTCTTTATGCAGATGACATGATAACATTTCTACATCTACACAGATGTTAACCAGCCTCCTTAAGTAGCACTTACTTTTACTAGCCTCTTCCACTCTTATTATTTGCTTCCGTTCCCTTCCCATTCTTATTTTGTATGAATTTGACTTCGTTCTGGAGCCTCCAGTTTAAATCACAGAGGTTGATGCACTGTTGACTTTCCTGCAACACTGAGGAATCACAAAGGATTATGAAGAAACGAATACTTCTTCTTGAGCGAAGTAGAGGTATGTCAAGTGTAGTGAAACAGGGGCATGAGAAATCAGCTGAGAAATCAAGACAATTAAGAGCACTTTTTTTCAGTTCTATCCAGTTTTAAGAGGATAAGCATATTAAGTTGCTCAGAGCTTAGCATTTTATTGAGTAGGAAGATGTCAGATGTCCTACTCTGGATTCCAAGCGTGTTCCCAGACACCAGGCCGCTGTGGCCGACGCAAGTCTCCGCTGTCATTAACCTACATCGCTGTAAATTACCTCCTATTCCCAACGACGGAGGGAGGAAGAGAGGTGTGAAGGAAAGAAAGTGGAAGGAAAGAAAGCAGAAAGGAGGGTTCAGACAGATGAGGAGAGTGATGAAAGATGACAAGAAAAGAAAAAATGAATGAATGAGAGAACTCCAAACCATTAGAGAATTAAGAGCTGGCATAAGACTTTGTCATGTTTGTGACCACATTCTGAGTTGAGTGTAAAGGGTGTGATGAATTAGTGTTTGAGGACTCTGAGTGTGGATGTGTACATTTCTGTCTTTGGACTATAATGACAGGATGTCCGTCCTTTCTTTTTCATCAGCTTCTAAAACACACACACAGACACACACATGCACAGTCCACGACCTCAATTACCAATCAGGGAAAGAAATGATTATTGAATTCCAAGACAACTGGAGCAGCCGGTAAGAAGCAACAACAGCCTCATTGTGCAAATTGATTACGAAGAAGAAACAGCCATGAAATTGAAAAACGGTAAGTAAGGACAGGCCAAAACAAAGAGAGGACTGTTGGAGGAAGAAAAAAGATACTCGAGCGGCTGAGTGGTGTGATTGGCCGCTATTGATGAGATGAGCAGCAGGTTGGGAATCGCTCGGCTACATCGGAGGCCTCGGGCCAAACGGGGCGGGACCATCTCAGGTGACGCCGCAAAGTGGGAGAGGAAGATCCCAAACTGGACACCGACCACCCATGACGGGGCCACAAACGCTCACACAGTTTGGCTACTCAGGCATGGACACACGAACACACACACACACACACACACAGAGGGGATGCAGATGGAAGCAGCCCTTGCTGGTTCTACTGGTTCTAGCATTACACTAAAGTTCTTACTGGAGTTTGGCTGCTGGTGACCTTATCTGCTGTCATGTGGCACACGTGCACACACCTGTGAGTATCTGGAGAGAAAATAATAGAGTTGACAGGTGGGGACTGGGAAAAAAATCAAGAAAACGGTAAGCTGGGAGGAATTTTGGCTCCCTGATAGGTGAGACGCCAGCAGACGAACCTGCAGCAAGAGCGCTCATAAATCACGAACGCGCAAGGCGACCTTGGCAGCCGACCACGCACGTCAGACCGCCTCAGAGGGACGCGCCTTGAGTTAAAGTGGAGGCTGAGGAGGACAGCCTTGGCGATGGAAGCAGCTCAGGCAGAGAAGAGTTAACGATTCGAAAGAGGAGACAAGGTCGTTAGAGGTCACTCCAGAATTTGAATAAAGATTATTAGGAGAGCGGCGCTGGGTGGCGTGGGCGAGACAACATGCGTTTGATTGAAGCTTGTGACAGGAACTGGGTGAGGCAGCATTAAAAAGAGCAAGAGAACAGCAGAGGAGTGATTGATGAAAACCCTGAATCACAGGCCCTCCGGAGGAGGACTAGGACAGCGCACTCCATCACAGCAGTGTTGTGCACGTTTCTGTGCACGTCTCTGTCAGTCCTGGAACTACCCCCCCGGCACGCTTTGATCGGCGGACACCTCGAGAAGCACTCAGGAGTCACCTAAAGGACATCTAGTCCCATTAGCTGGCCCTGGCCTGACCTCCGTCCTCTAGGCTGGAGGTTAGTGGTCACTGGTGCCATTTTAGAATCCCTTCATCACGGAGGAACAAAAATAAACTTTTGAAGAGAGCAGACATCTCCATGTCCACCACCAAGCCATTTTATGACCGTGTGCAGTTACAGAGCAGGAAAGGTGGATTCGGAACAGGTGATGCATCATTTATAAGCCCTGCAGATGTGGAGCCGGCTGACCAGTCTAATGGAAGATCAAACGGAATCAGACATCTTTATCTTTTAAATTCAGCATTGGCTGCCTGCCGGCCCACAGGGAGACGTCCCGTCCCTGTTTCCTGGTAACACTGCAGGCAGAAATCACCAATAAAACCGAAACGCTCATAAACTACGTCAGCCTGGTGTCACCAGATGCTCTTCTGGAGAGAATGAGGAGAAAAAGGAGTTTAAAATTATATGTGCAAATGAAGAGCACATCCTTCCCGCTGGGAGAATCGCGTCATTACTCTTTTACATATGTGTGGAAAGTCCTGCGGAGACTTAAGGGATTCATTTGCTTACGTACGCCATCTTCATGCCTTTTGATGCTCCTCATCATCAGCGCGTCTCAGTGCAGTCAGTGCAAATGGATGAAAACGTTAAGAAGCAGAGCAACAAAGTGGCGCGAAAGCGCGGGAGGCAGAGCACAGCATCCTTTGATGTTGTCTGATGTGGGAGGCGTCTTTATTAGATGAGAGAGACGGAGAAGACAGACACGGTGTCAGAGAGGAACAGGTGACATGAAAGCGCCATCAGATGGCGGCCGGTTTAACCTCCCACAAAAAGCACATCCGGGAACATAAATCACACACAGCAATCCCCCACACACCCTCACACATACACACACACACTGATTGTTCCTGTCATTTCCTTTGATGGCCCATCTGTTCCGGAAAGTTTGATTATTGTCCCTGCTGATGAACATTTCATAGGTGCATTAAGTTACTTGCTACCTGCATGCTAACACATGCTAGCAGCATTTCAGTTTACTGAAGTGTTTCCATGTAAGTTAAGAAAAAAAATGATCTAAATTGATCTAAAGGTTGGACTGGAGGCCTGTGTGTGTCGCTGTGACTCAGTGAGAACATTCCTAAATAAAGGGTAATGAAGAACAGGAAGCAGGAAGCCGCAACCCAACGGCTATCACTTTTATCGCTGTGACCCTCACTGTGATTTCAGAACCACGCTGGTCACGGTGTCCTCACACGCATGGCTTTCCTCCATGCACGCAATTGTGACCTTTGACCCCTAAGTCAATCCATCTGTTCACAGACCCCGTTGACCCTCACCTGACTGTTGATGCGTACACAGCCCGGATGATTCTTCACTCAGAGGGCCATCTTGTCTCTGCCTCCACACACACACACACACACACAGACATTAGCGCTCTGAAGGATTAAAAGGGTGTTAGTGATGTAGAACATTCCTGGCTTCTATTCTAAAATAAGGGAGCCGTTGGCTGGGCTGTAATCCTGAATAAGGTTTCTGCTGATTCCTTCTAAGCTTTAAGCTCGCTGAGGTTTTGGCCAACTCACTTTATTGTACTGGGAACCTGGAGGCGTTCTGCTAATCCAAGGACCATTCCAAGTACGAGTCAAGGATAAAGATCTCAATTAGAGGCAGAGTGGGTACACAACCAACGCATGCAGCATGCATGCATGCATGCAGACTCGTATCTAGCAGCAGAAGTGGATGTGTGGCTGCACAGTGGGGGGGAAGCTCCTCTGGAGAGCTCCGAAGGTTCGGATCTGGTCTCTGGAATGTGAAGATCTTTTGAGTTAATGGTGAAAGATTTTAGGGGGCGTTCAGGAATTTTTTCTCTGTTTGGTGGAGATTTAATGAAACAATCAAAATTTTCACAAAAATTCACACTTTACCCTCTCCTCTTTTCCTCCTCTCCTCCTCTCCTCTCCTTCGCGTCAGCAGATAATCAGCACCAACTCCATTGTTGCAAATTGGCAAACTGTCGAGGGCCCAGTTAGCTGCCTGAGTGTTTTGCCTCTGTCCTTTTGTGTCCTTTCTTTTCAATCAGCTTCCACTGATTGCAATCTAGCCAACCAGGTGAGTGGATTCGTCGAGAGAGTGACAATGGGCTGCCAGGCCGGGCCAGATCTTTTATCTCAGTGGAACTTCCTGGATGAATTGGAGCAGGGGAGCGAAACATGGCTGATGATGGTCGAGTCAGGTGATGGTGCTGATAGGACAGGCTGTAATTGTGGTTGGTAAATGAGATGTCAGAACTTGGGTTAAATGTGAGACTCTGGGCTACATCTTGTGGGTTGCTGAAGGTTTTTTCAACCTGAACACCCCTTGAGGGATTTGAGCTTGATCTCCACTAAGAAGGTAAAGATTTGTCTTTTAGTGTGATTCCAATAATAACCCAGAATCAGGCTCCGGGGCTTCTCTTCAAAAGGTGCTTTGTAGTGTCTAATTGGAGATCTGCCATATAAAATGTCACATGTCCGTCACCTGATGAGCGTGTGTGCACGAGATGAGCAAAGGCTTGATGTGTAACTGTGTGCACGGGGAGAGTGTTGAGAAAAAGTCATGCTGGTGTCCCTGATGAGGCATACACACACAGGCCTTTAGGCTCGGCACGGCCTGGCATTAACGCACCCTTCAGGGGGTCTCGGCTACAAAAATACATCATTGTTCACACACGCTAGCATGAAAACACGTGTTTCTATCAAGTAATACAAAAATGGCAGACATGCTAATGCAGGGAGAGACGCAACCCTCCACGTATGAACGCGCTGAGACGCAGTGTTTTTCCTGTCAAGGATCCAGTTTTTCCCCTGGCGGTCCTGTTTTATGAGGCCCTGCTGCTTGGCTGTTCATCACATGTCCAGCCGTTTAAAGACAAAACAGAGACCTTGAAAACACTCAGATTCTCTGGTTTTAATCCGACTCAGCTGTGAGTTCAAGTCAGAGGACTGAGGAAACAAGTGTGCGAGGGAAGGACTCGAGTCATCGGCTGTGTAGTCACGGTGCCCCAGGTTTTCCATTTTTAGCCGGACTCTTCTCAGCTCCTCCGGTGGCCTGCTCTGCGTTTTCTCTCCTCAGCTCATCTCAGCAGAAGAAAAATTCTGACCCGGCGGCAATAAAACACGGCTGACATCTGTTCCAGCAGGAGTGTAATGGAGGTTTTTTACAGTGCGCGTCAGGGTTCAAGGACAAAAGAATGTGTCCAAGATACACACAGCAAAAGGATGATTATAGTTCGGCACAGTTCCGCACAAACATTTACATTTTTATTGTCACAGTAGTAGATTAGCACAGTTTATGAGCCTGTTCCGTGTAAATCTGCCAGGATTTAAACATTACTCACCTAAAACAAAGATATGCTGCATTAAGTCAAGTATTAAAATGGTAATAAATGAAATGACTCAGTGCCACACACGTCGAACACCTCAGATTAGATCCACCATACACTCACTTTGTTTGCTTAAAGACATTTGTTCTGTTTTTTGTCTTTTGGGTCTTATGAATAATTCATACAATTACACAGTTTGCTGTTTTTGTACTTTTTTTGCCCCGACACAGTTGGTGAATTCACAATTGAAGCTGCAGAGCGGCTGATTAGCTCTGATTGCAGTCTGCAAATGTATCCAGATAAAATTTGGGTTCATTTTTACCTGCAGTTGAAGCTCATTGGCTGCACAGCATTAATGTTAAACTAGACTTTGTTGGGAGGAGAAGGCCCATTTGGGGCCTTAGGACAGTAGTTTACAAAAAAAATACTTATTTTTTTCTTTTATGAAAGGTAAAAACAACAGCTTCACTGGAAAGCTTTAGTTGAGGCACTCTGGTGAAAAAAAGGTTTCAAATTGTTACAAAACTGTAGCTGCCAGACAAAGCAGCTTAGCATAACACCTCACTCACGCAGAGAACAATAGAACAAACTGTTCGCTCACCGTGCCAGAATAACAGTGGGGGAGACAAAGGTAGGGAAGCAGGCGGAGCAGGCCGCGCCAGCACCAGCACACCTGTTCTGTGCGACCTCTGACCTTGGCTGCAGTCATTCCCGCCCGAGCCAAGGAAGGAAAGGTAAAAAAAAAAAGGAAAAAAAGGCTGAAGTTTGCAGCGAGAACCAGAAAAAAACAAAAATGGAGTGAAAGGCATCGAACGCACACCCACGCTGTATTTGAGAGTAAAGTGTTTCGCAACCGTCTCACAGCGGGGGGCTCGATGTATCAGAAGACAAACTGTGACGAGCAAAGAAGCAGAGCAATGCATGGAAACGCGTTTCACAGGAGTTGGGATGTGTGCGAAATTCTCCCTGAGTGCTAAACCAACATGTGCTGTGGCTATATCACCCCACATACACACACACACACACACACTCACCTGGAGTGGCTTTAATTTATCACTGTTAAGTCAATATAAAGAGGGATGACAGGCGCTGGTGTGATGAGAGGAGGATGGAAGGATAACAGGTGGAGAAAGGCTCCCTCTGGCTGCGTTCAGTACCCAGGAGGACCCCCAGGTAAACACTGGCTCAGCGCCAGAGCACACACACACACACACACACACGTGTCCCAGTACACACAGACTAATACACAAGCATAGAAGAGGCCCCCCACACACACACACATACACACACGTGTGCACACAAAGCTGCGTGTGAAGCCGTCATATGCTGGACTCTCCTCTGGCTCCATCTGTCACTCTTCTCCTTCTTTTACTCCCTCCATCGTCTTTTTTCTGTGAGATCTGATGTCAGGCGCTGAGATTTTGACATGGTTCCGGAGAGAAGCCTAAAATGTGACTCCGACATGGTTCTGAGGACGTGAGAACATCATGTCGTCTAAGCTGTGGTTCTGCTGTGGCCTTTTCTCTCCCTCTGAGCGATGGAACTCGGGTTTCTGTTAGCGGCTCCTCTCGTATTTGGATTTCAAACAAACTGCAAAGTGAAACCACAAAGATTTTTCCAGGAATGACCTCCGCCAAGCTGCTCATTCCCCCACATACTGTCACTTACACTCAAAACACCCGCACATGCGTGTGTGTGTGTGTGTGTGTGTGTGTGTGTGTGTGTGTGTGTGTGTGTGAGAGCAGGTGTTCAAGGGTTTTCTTCCCCTTGGATATAGGTTGTTAAACTTAAAAATAACTGGACGACTTAACCAGTTATAGTCTTGTTTCGCAGTATTGATATACTATTATGTAATGTAGTAGGTTGCTTTAATAATGCCTCTCAGTTTTGATCAGTGGAAGATCAAAGCCCATCATCATTTCCTGGAAAATAAAATGTGTTCATCGTAGATTAGAGTTAATGTGCTGAACATATAAGTAAACAGCGCAAAGAACTGAATAACAGGAGAAACATGCACAGAATCCTCATCATCGTTAAATGTTTAAACAACAGATAAGATTATTTTACTAGTTTACTAGTTTACTAGTAAGATTTCATCCACAAGCCAGCAGAGGTGTTCTCTTGTCACCTTTGTTCTCCTGTGAGGACACTTTGCCCTTTTAACAACAGAAAAACGAGAATGTCATCACTCAATTTACCTTCCTGTCAGATACAGTATCCAGATAAGCCGTAAGGTACATGGTGGGGGGGCTTTCCATCCAGATAAAGTCCTGCTATTGATGACGCCAGGAAGCGCTGGTGACAGGCTGCCGATGGACGGGTCAATGAGGGAAGGAGGGGTGGTAGAAATGGAGGGCATTGTCAGTCAGCAGAGCTAATGACGGGGACAAACACACACAAGTACACGCACCACTGCACAGACATGTCAGAGGCTGTGTACGACTGCTTAAAATATTGATCAGTAGTCATGTGACTGGAGGTTCAGTCATAAAGCTGGACCTTTATGTAGCCGGCATTAGCAATTGGATTGCTAATGTTAGCTGCCTGTACCTTCCTGAAATCTATTACAAGTCCCGCATTAGCCTCAGTTTCAACTGAAAGCACTGTCTCTCTCTGACGTTAGCGTGATGACATTAGCGGAGGTTATCTCCTTCAACCAAAATGAGCTTCTCCAACATCGCTCGCGGCACTGAACATCGGTTCCTCCCAGCTCTAACTGAAGGAACTGAAACATTTGTGATGTATGAGCTACTGTATCACATCCAACACGATAAGAGCTGCAGACGATGATGAGTGATGGAGGAGAAGAGACGTACCGCTGAAGGGGTGCAGGAGGACAGCCAGAAAAAAGGTGGAGGGTGAAGATGTAGAAGGGGTGCTCGCAGAGGAGGAGGCTTGGAAAAAGGATTGGAATTGACAGACAGGTGTAAAAGAAGAAAGGATAAGGAGAGAAACTGGAGAAAGAAAGATGGAGAAAAGTAACTGTGGGGATAGAATGACAAAGAGAGAAAGTAAAGAAGTCAGGCAGAAGTATGACATTAACTGTGACAGGTGTATGTGTGTGTGTATGTGTGTGTGTGTGTGGTAAATTGGTGCTGACACAGCTAGTAGGTTGTGACATTAATTAGCAGGCCTCAGCAATGGCTGAAACCGAACCTCCCGGAGTAAGCAGACACCCTGGATGGGGCGAAGGGGGTGGGAGTGGGGGGCCACATCAAAACACACATGCACAGAGTCTGACCTCACTTCCCGTGAGTGGGGACAAGGGCTAGACACGGGTAGAATTACTGCCATAATGTCAACAGGGCTTGTGTGTGAGAGAAAGTGTGTGTCTTATGACTGTATAAGCCATACTGAATAGGTGTGCGTGTGTGTGTGTGTGTGTGTGTGGTTGTTTACCTGGTTGAACTGGTTCAATAAGGCTACATCATAACAGTTACCGACCACATCAAAGGTCGTCAAGACACGAGGACACAAAGACACGGGGCTATTTCTCAGTTTGCAGGACTGGGACAGGCAGCGAGCAGTGTTTACAAAAGTCAGCAGCAGAACCGGTGCAAACCCGGCAGAGTGGGCCGGGGGTGTGTGTGTGTGTATGCGCCAGCGCATCAGGTTTTAATGCTGCTAAAGTAAGACAGAGGCAGTGTTTCTTCGAACGTGCATACCTCTCAAAGCTGGGTCCAGCTCCCTCCCAGCCTGGTCTGGTTCTCATCTATCCAGCCTTCCCCAAGGCTCCCAAACCTGCGCTACGTTTCAGCCTCGCCGCCCCATCACATGGGCTTTCATACATTTTTTTTTTACTCACCTTTCCTCACATCGGCTTGCAGAACTAGGCATGTGTAACAGCGTAATATTGTGTGTGACAAGATGTTACACTAGATTTAGTCACAGATCCAAACAGTCAGAGAGAAAACAGACAGCCGGAGCGCACCGAGCGCATGCTGACAGAACCGAGGCTAGGCGGCGATGACGGCAATTTTCAGAATTCATTTGTCAGGGTGGGAGATACAGAAGGCCCATTGTAAGAAGTGAGGATTTGACTGCAAACTTTAAACTCAGGCAGCGGTAATCTGCCAAAGTTTAGCTTCTTCCAGTGTCGTATGGATGGATTAAAGAGCTTTGGGTAAACCCAACAAGGTCTCTTTTGTTCGGAACGGCCGTATCCAGCACTGAGACTGCGCGGCATCCAATAACACGCTCAGCAACAAAACTCACTTTCACTCTGATTATTTTACCTCAAAAGAAAAGTGCAAAACTAGTGTCTGTCTACATTTCGAGTGGGTTGTTCATACCGCTCAAGGCGAAAGTCCACAGTAAAGATCACGTCAGCTGTGACGAAGGCATTAGCATGTTGTAATTAGCTCATTAAGCACTGGCTTGGCACAAATTACCACTATGTAGCAAATGTAGCTAATAGGCTTTGCTTTCACGATCTCCTATGAATGGTTCGGTGAAATTACCTCCATAAGAGGAGCATTAATGCTCCACTTCTTAAAGATGCAACTCCAGAGGCTCCATGTCCCATTTACCCTCCAACATATGTCCTGAGGACTGAACATTTACACCAGTCATCACCATTGGAAGCCAATTAGAGAAGAAAGGAGACCAGACAACATTTGGGGTCTACAGCAACCCAAAGCCCCCTAAGGCAAAACAGCCGGGATTAAGATCCACTGAGTTTGAGCTCAGAGCCACATCAGAACTTCCAAATCTTAGAAACGTGCGGTTCTGAATGTCCAATGACGCGACCTGAAGTGTGAAATTGTCCTAGGTCCCAACAAGATCAGACGCTCAAAGCTGCGCTGTCCGAAAGATGACGTTCATCGTTAACTCGCTCGATTTCATGCTTTGCTTTTGCAGATGGAGGAGAGGAGAGAGGGACCTGCTTCACGGCCGTTTCTGGGATTGGCCTAGATGGGCCTCGCCACTGATTCATGGCCAAGGTGAATAAAAAATCTTGTTTCTGTAGTTCTTGGCTCAGTTTTTTGTTCATCCCTCTTAAACCCTTATTCAGTCTTATGTGCCTGTGTCCCCTTGTATACATGCACATTATCCTGTATTTAATCTGGGTTCTATTTGGGTTATTAACTTGTAATTACACCAATTCTAACTGTCCTTTTGTTGCCCTCCTAATCCGCTTTTACTTCTTTCTGTACTTTTCCTGCTCCCTCTGTTTTTACCCTCACCTTCAGCCCTCGATTCATCCCGGCATCCTGCCGCTAACCCAATCTGTTCGTTCCTCGGCCCCGGCTCCTCTCTGCCAGCTGGCCACGAACAGCGCCTCCCTGAGGGGAGGACAGGTGTAGCGACACACACCTCACTGAGCACTCGGGTACCTGTGGCATCAAGCAGGCGCGTGTCTAGCAATGATGCATTATCACAAACACCCGCAAATACAAGTAGGACAAAGAGTCTATGAAGTTAAAGCTGATAGTGAAAAGCACTTTGCAATGCTAAAGCTAAAGCTAAAGTCTACAGTCGTTTACCTGCTGATAAGAGTCTGTACGTCAGACTCTTGACAATCAGTCAGATTGATTTGTTATGTCTTTTCCCTTTTTTCTTTCTAAGGTGGGGGATATATTTGTTTTGTCTGAGCTGTCTCTTCCTCAAAGGAGCACTGACCGCTAACAAGTCTAGTCAGCGACCTCTGACCTTTATGAACAGAAGAACCATTGATCATTCCTGAGCCACATTCCAGTGTCCTCCAAAGTCAGGAGAGAAGAATACAGCCCCTACCCCTAAACTGCACTGAAACAGCTTTTTAATTTAAGTTCTGAGTCCAAGGTGGGGAAGTTGTTGCACATCCTTGATGTAATGCTTCATTAGCAATAGCTTTAGCTCTTTTTTTCTCCAATACTGCACTGCACTGCCGGTGTTTCTGCCAACAAGGCCCCTCCAGATGTTAAAAGACTGATGTCTGACAGGCTGTTGAAGCCCAGTTTTACTTTTGTTTCTCTCTTGTATCCCTGCGGTTACAAATCAAAGCCGAGGTGTTTCTGTTCTGATGAATCATTTCTTTTGTCCGTTTAGGATTTTGAAGCAAATCTGCGTTGTTGTCGGTAGCAAACGTTGCTGGTTTCAAGTCTTAATCTAATTTCATTTGTCGTGGTGGGCACTGGGAATAAACCTTATCTTAATTGCATTGTAGATTCGCCTTCGGGTTGGACAGAGATCGCAGAAATCTTATGGTTTTTGCGGACGTATAATGAGATCTAAACCGTTAGCTTGTTTTTTTTTAACGGCGGTAATGTGATCGCAGTGGCAAAGCCAGGCAAAGCTTGTGTATCCTTTCAATCCAAACTTACTGGGACCTCTTGAAGTCGCTGGAGGACTGAAAGCGGGAAGAATTAGATTAGCGGCAGAATGCAATCAGTGTGACTGCATCACTGAGTATGATGAGAGGGGAAGGAGGAGAAGAAAAGAGTGGCAGAAAGTTTGGAAAGCTGATCTCAGCACGCCAAAAAACGGGAAGTCCATCCATAACCACAAACGTGAGCTATCTAAAAAACCAAACCAGAAGATGGATTAAAATGCCCTTATATGAAGCAAGTATAATCCCTTTCCCCTCTTCCTTTCCTGTGCTCTTATTCTCCCCCCCCCCCCCAAAAAAAAATTGAGTTACTTAAATGATCAAGATGGAAAATGCCCAGTCTAACAACATTATGGAAATTTTTATGACTGAGGGAAACAATACCATTACATCACAGGAAACGGTAACAACAGCGCAAGTTTCAACATGCTGTCCTTGGTAGAGAGAACAAAGTAGGGGTCTGTGAGTGGGACAGGCTAGCAGTTTACTTTTACACTATTTACCCCCAAATACAAACCCAATACCGTCAAATCAGATTCAGTGTTTACACCAACACCATGAGGTCGATTAAGCAAAACTGATTCCAGTTTGACGTCCCTGCTGTCGTCTCTTCTTTACCCATGAAACGATAAATCTCACCAAAAAAAAACCCCAGATAAATGTTAAATGTTGAATACTTCAATAATGCTGAAATATGCCAATTGGTGTATTAAAGACACCAGAGCGACGTCAGCTAACATAGGCTTGAAAGTGCCTAAAGCCTGGATTTTTTTTTTTCCTGCTGTGATCTAACCTCATTTTCACAGCCGTAGAATGTAGAAAAAAAAACTAATCTAAAAACTTGTTTTAGAGGAGACACAGAAACAGCTTAAGATCCATTATTTAAAAAATACAGCACAAGAACTTCAAAATGAAAAAACCTGAAACTAGCTTCTCTTACTTTTGTACCTTTAGCCCCCCCCACCACCACCACCACCACCGCTCCTTAATCCCTAGCACATGTTACCAGCATCCCTACGTTAGCGCTATCAGCTCAGAAAAGCAAACAGAAACAGAGGCGAAGGCATAAACATGAGCGTAAATATGGCTTGTTTGCTGTCTGAACCCTTTTCCGCACGTGTTGTTGATTTTTCACGGAAGATCGAGTGCGGGGCCGGGGGGGCCCCCACACACACACACACACACACACACACACACACACACACACTTACACACACAACCACCCCCCCCACTAACATTCTCCTTTCCCGAAATTAAACCCCCCTACTTAAACATACCCCCACCCCTTTTTTTTGAAACTTTTTATTTTTTTTTTTTTTGTTTAAACCCCCCTTTTTTTGCCAAAATTATTCCTCCCAAAACACAACTTTTTTTTTTCCCCGGAACTTCCCTTATCCCCCCCCCTAATCACCCTTAAAAATCCCCCCATTTTTCCCTTTTTTTTAATTACCCCTCCACCCCCGGGAAATATTAACCTCCCTTTTTTCTAAAATTAAACCTCAATTTTTTCACCCCCCCCCCCCCCCCCACACACACACACACACACACACACACACACACACACACACATACACACACACACACCACCACCACTAGCAGTCTCCTGTGCGGGAATGAGACGGCACG
Source organism: Tetraodon nigroviridis (assembly GCA_000180735.1). Classification (NCBI taxonomy): domain Eukaryota; kingdom Metazoa; phylum Chordata; class Actinopteri; order Tetraodontiformes; family Tetraodontidae; genus Tetraodon; species Tetraodon nigroviridis. Next base: position 602,777 of record CAAE01014974.1, read on the forward strand.
TACGTGAGCATACCAGCAGACCTGAGTGTGGAAACGTTTGATGTTGGTGTATTTTGGGTGAAAACACACGTGATTTGGACGAAATGATGCGTCGCAGAAACACGACGGTTTTTCTTGCGACGGAAACTTCCCATGATGCTCAGGCCGTAAATAAACGCTTAAGGAATTCTCAGCTAATTTGTCCGCTTATCTTTTTAAATTACACCCTGCGAGCTCCTCGGGGACAATAATGACAGCTTCCTCTTGTGTGGCTTACAAGGATTAGAGCGTCTACGTGTGTGCCTTTTTGTGTGTGTGCATGTGTGTGTTTTTATTTTTGAGAACGTGTGTTTGTGAGTGCTGAGAACTCCTCTGCAGGAGCGCAGAGGTCCGTGAGGCGAGGGGAGTGGTGTGAGGGCAACAAACACTGTCATTGTTTCACCCTTATCAGATCGCCTACTTCACACACACACACACACACACACACACATGCTGCCAAGGCTGTTGCTGGGCCAGATCAGAGAGGAGAAGCGAGTGTGACAATCCCTGCGCACACGATTCATCTGTCTGTGTTTGTTTTCCTGCGCCGCTCCTTCCCATGACGGAAGGCTGCACCGTCCACGCTGCTGGTGGATACAACGCGGCTGCCAGCGCACATCGAGTTTCTGCTCTTTATGAGCCCAAACCTTGGTTTGGGTGGTCAGATCTCAGCGCGTGTTGGGTCTATTTTAGGAGTTAGCATACACGAGTGGAGGGAAAGAGGGAAGATGAAGGAAGATGGCTGGAGTTCTGCAGGTTGTAGCAACTCTTTTGGTGGGGAAGCGATGGTCCAGGCCCTATTTTAGTCTCTTTGTGAGGAAAGCCTTCACGTTCACAGAAGAGGCAGAAAATTTAGCTGCACAGGTGAATTAAAGTCATGTTTGTGAGTCAGCACTCAACCTTGACTCGCTTTGTTGCGCTGAAGCTTTCATCTCCTGATACTGATTTATTTCAACCGGAGGTAGATTAAAGCGCCCGGGTCTCCTACGGCTACGCAAATCTATTTCTTTGCTGGGGGATTGTCATTGAAAGTCCACTGTGTCTTCTTTGAGTCCTTCACCTCTTTTGTTTTCTCCTGACCTTCATCTCTCATTTCTCTGCCTCCCTCCCCCCTCACCTCTGCGGCGAGGGTCACCTTACCCGGGTCGGCGACCTTTGACCTCATATTTTTCAGCCTTGGCGGTGCGGCACATCCCTTTCCCTCTGATCTCCACACGAACCTGCCCCCAGCAGGGGGCTCCCCCAGGTATGTGCGATGCCTTCTTGAGGACTTTAGATTGTGTTCTCAGCTTCGTTTTGATGCTCCAGCTTTTCATGGAAAGCTTTATTCTCATCCCTCCATCAAACGAGGGCACCAAAGTATGGTGACGCTGAAAGATGAAGGGCGGCTCACACACTTCTACCTTTCTTCCTCGGGTGCTCATGTCTTCATAAGCACTTCTCTCCCACTTACGTTTCCTCTCCTTTCTTTCAGTCGCCCTCTGCTCTCGTCCTCTCACCTCCCCTTCCATTGATCCGCCTCCCGAGACTCCCCTGTTCCGCCTCCTCTCTCTCACTCCATTCATCTTCCTCTCATCTCTCCTTTGATGCGGCGGTGGAGGTTATCTGGGGCCCTCCACCGAGGGTTATAGGTAGGGGGACTGAAATTGAATGTGGGGGGAACAAGGGAAAAGGGTAAAAGAAAAAAAAGGCAGTGGGGAGCAGAGGCAGACGTGTGACATCTCTTTCAGTTCACTCTCACCTATATGAGAGGAGAAGGATAGAGGCAGCTGCTCTTTTTA
>CAAE01014974.1:604964-636622 GCA_000180735.1 Tetraodon nigroviridis
GCAGTCTTTTTCTCTGATGTGTGACATCTCTTTCAGTTCACTCTCACCTATATGAGAGGAGAAGGATAGAGGCAGCTGCTCTTTTTAAGCCGTCTGCAGGAAAATTGAAGGCGAATTGAGGCCTGAAAGCTCAGTTGTTGCGGCTCCTTCGAGCAGCAAAATGTGGTAGAAAACCCAGCATGCCTTCCGTCAGCACGCCGTGCTCAGTACATCTTTTTTTCTGTGTGTTTTTTAAGTGTTTCAACATGTCTCCTTCCCAACCTCTGAGAGCCTTCATTACCAATTCCTCCATGCCGTTTCTTCCTTTTTCTCCCCTCCTGTGAAGGTTGTCACCTCCAACTTGGTAACTCACAAGGTGTATTTATAGCAGAGAAGTTCCTCTTTACATTTAAATGGAACTGAAAGAGCCTTTTCTGCCTGAAAAACAGCTTCATGGAAAGGCGGAAAAGAGAAGTGAGCTTTTTGGAGACGACATGTCTCTCTTTTTTCTCTCTCACTCTCTCTTTCTCCTCGGGGAGCTTCGGGTCACGATCTTGCCAGCCAGGCCACCGTGTAAGCCTGCTAGTGCTTTTTACACACACTCACCTGTGCACACTCTGCTGCTGCACACACTCACACATTCACACACACACACACACACACACACTCACTGCATGTGTGAGGCGGGTCTGGAGCGTTTTTGCTAATTAAAAGTCGGTCAGATGTGTGAGAGCATCTGAACTAGCAGTGGGTCTCTTCATGGATTGATTACCAGCTTGCAAACATGTGATCGATACCAGCAGCTCCGCGTGTTCGGTGGCCACAGTGTAATTATCAGACACGAGGACGTGTACGAGAGGGGAGATGTCAGATCATCAAAACAAAAGTACCACCACTCACACAGGCGTACATGTGTGAATGCAAGCTGGTGTGTGTCCAATTGGCTGGGCTTGCTCGGGTGTGCGAGGGTCCTCAGGTGGTCCGGAGCAGTCATGTTTCGTTCAGGATGTGTTGATTAGGTTCAGGTTGAGCCAGAAGCCCTGCCCCTGGTGGACTGTACCAATGTGACGCAGGGGTAAAACTTGGAGCAGAGGGACAAAGACAGAAGTTATTCTGTCCTAATTTATTCAACAATGCCAGTACTGGACGGTTTAGGGGCGCAGGATTGTGAGAAGACCAACATAAAAGAGGGAATAGCAGAAAGGAAAAAGGGAATGACAGGGTGATTGTAGAGTGCGGAGGCTTTCCTCAGCACCTGTGATGGATGAGCCTCAGCTCAGGTGTGACGGCACGGCCAAATTAAATCACCGAGCAGACAGCAATGAAGGAGCGACAAGGTTATCACGTTCCCCCCTTCCGCAGGCCTGTCTGCAGCCCCCAGTCCGGGTCTCTGTGGACGGTCCTCACTCCCGCCCAGGACTTGCTAAGGTGATGGAACTCCCTGTCTCTACCTGCTTTATTACAAAGCTGTTGACAGAAAAGACTCCTCATAATGATGACACTCCTGCCCCACCTCTGACCTCTGACCCCTGACAGAACCCCCATGGCTAGACACAATGATCCGCCAACCTACTGTTGGTGTTGACGTCGAGGTCCCCTTGTCACTGAGTCTCGTGGACAAAGGCCAGCTTGTGCGAGGGGACAAAGCAGGCCAGTGTGGATTAGGAACAGTTGTGACTTGAAACTTTTAAAAAGACGAATGTTGAAGGTGAAAAGAGGACAAAAGGAAGGAACATGTCCTTGAAGGAAATGCTGCCGGTGGATGTTTGGAATGTTTGTATTTTTCCCACATTGTCTGATCCGAAACCAACGCAGCACTGGGATGACAGTGGTTCCAGTTTAGGATCTCCAAGTCTGAGGCGGCTCCTCCACGTGGTTCCCATTGAAACTGGTAAACAGTCAGGGAATAAATAACAGGACTTGCTTCCCGCTTTCTCATCGTTCTCTGTCAGACCCCAGAGCTAAGCACACACATAAAACACACACACACACAAGCTGCCTCATCATCAGCGGTCTCATTACACTGTTGATTCCTTGTCTCCCTGCAGACGCTGATATTTACTCAACCTCTGTGGGAGGGGCAGATGGCTAATGAGGCTGATGTGTGCCCGGGTGCGTTCTGGATAATTTGTTTGATACGAGGCCTGATGGGAAGCAGACGGATCAAAAGATTAAAACACTGCTCTTCCTTTTATCCCTCCTTCACCTACCCTACGCCGTCTCTTTTAGGTTTTGCTTCCTGCCCTTTTTTTAATGTCACTCTGAGATTCTTCCTCTTTCCGCGCTCTAATGGTGCCTTCACACACAGTTAGTGAAAGAGTAGCACGCCTGGAGGGGCCGTTTCCCACCTATGACCTTCTACTCCCTTATTAGCTCATTTTGACCCTTGAACCCTAAACACAGAGCCCGAGGGGGGGCAGTGTGTCTTCCACAGGTGGATTCAGGTGACACAGGTGCGGAAGTCTGACATCGGCTGGAAGAAGGTTTCCTTTCCATCTCAGCCCAGATCTATTAAGTCAAAGCCTTTGCTTGACAGATTTACACGTCCTAATGAGTTGCTAGCATTTGTTGTGCGATCGTTAGCATTGTTGCTACAGGACCAACACGTCAGTGCGACTGTGTTGATCTTATTGGTCAAAACTAAAAGGTGCCAGAAACTCAAAACAGCCGTGCACAGTGGAAACTCAGGGTCAGAGGGCACAGCTCCCATATTACACCTGTTGTGTACACACATGCGCACACACACAAGGAGTGGAGGTGAAAGAGGTCACGCAGGTTCATGGAGATTCGGCAACCTGGATTTTAAGCGGAGCTTTTTCTGGGTTTTTTTTCTATCTCACAGAAAATCTCTGCCAGTGTTGCTGATGAATGATGGGATTTCTGTCAGGATATGAACTTTGCAGAGCAGCAAAAGGCAATTTGAGCAGAATGTTCCAGAAATTAATGCACAGCAGCTGAGATGTATTCAAAGCAACCGCATAAAAGGTGACATTTGAAAGGTAGCGCATTAGTGAAATGTGCTGGGTGCATTAATTCAGTGGCTAAAAGCCTTGTTAGCATTCACAGTTTGAGTCTGAGCCTACAATACTGAGGCAGAATGGAAGGATGAGGAGAGAGGGAGGAGGCGTGTCAGAAAAGAAAAGAAGGGAAGAGAGCAAGGGGAGGAGATAAGGGGAGAGAGATGAAAGGCTTTGCTTTCATGTGAGCATTGTCATCTTCTGACTGTTCTCCTTTTTCTTGCTCCTCTATTTTAGCGAAGGAAGGGTGATGAGGATGCGTGCACGTGCATGTGTGTCCAACAGGGCCGCAGCAAACTCGTTAAATCAAGCATAATGTGTAGAACAGAACCAAAATAATTTTTCCAGTAAAGGAAGTGGCAGGAGTCGTGTTAGAAAGGTCCCAGTTTACACGCCTGAAATCTGCCACAGGGTTCCAGGAACTACCACAAAACCCCGCCTCGCGTGACCTTTTAACCACTAATCACCTTTTACAAGGCCACGCCCCCTCAGGGCCTCCACAGGACCAACCAAAGCCAACAAACAGGTATTTTTTCCCAGGTAATTTTCTGTTCAGATGCTAGTGTTTCAGCTGTCAGTGGTGCGGGGGTGTCGGGGTGTCACAGGGTTACAAAAAGTTTCGCCGCTGATCTTAATTGGACCCGATGTGCTGCTCTGCTCCCAGGACGCCCACAGAGCCGGGTTCTGTTCAGTCTCATTGTGGAGCAGGCCAAGAACTCTTGGCAGACGCCGGACTATAAAACAGTCTGAGCAAAAAGGAAAAAAAAAAAAGCTCCTTTCAATTTTGTCACAAGATACGGTCAAGTAGCTACACTTCTCACCCCCCAGACCCTCCTCCTCTATCTGGGACTATGGTCTTTCCAGTTTTTAAGTATGGAAGCTAAAGACTGGAGCTTCTGTAGTTTATTTGCTCCTGCTCATGTACACCCATGTATATTTTCCTGCTGCTGAGGCCAGACAGCGCCTCTGTTCTGGGACAGTTTTTTTCTGGAATTTCCCGCTCCGGTGTGGAATGGCTTGTGGAGGGATGTGAAAGACAGAAGAAAGGGATGTGGAAGACGGGAGGGAGGGATGAACAGCTTTGATGGTGGTGGGAGGCTTGTTTTCTTCTTTAGCTATTTGTTTTTGGGTGTTTCTCTCGCACCAATTAGCAACACTATTATTCACGATGCTAATCATTTTGGACGGTATATGGGAAAGTTTTTAATTGCTACCAATGCAGTACACTTTAACAGGAGCTAACTGCATGCGTCACTGCAGTTACATTGCTAAAGATAGGCGGCTCCATTAGTTGTGTGCATTTGTCAACCATCAGATGATTGAAAGTAAACATTTATTTTCCAGCCTTTATTAAAAAGCATCCACACCCACCCCACCCATTATACTAAACTGTTTGTTATAAAGTCAAAAAGCACTTAGTGAGGCCAACATCCCACTGGGAGTGTTGTAAAATGTGCAGTTTACGAGAATCCCTCTAAGGCGGTGTGGTAACAGAATTGCAATGATGCTGGGCTGCTGATGGTGGGTATATAGATTCTGTCACAATTTCAGCATTGGAGCTGCAGTTGCTGCCATCAGATCACCTTTAAAACCAGTGAAAGAAACAGTCCATCAGACCTGACATACAATCCACCGGTGCAGAAAAAAGAAAAGGGAAGAGGGGCTCGATCTGTCACCTATTAATTTTCACCCGGTGGGAGTCAGTGGGGCACTGATCTACTGCCAGAGAAAGAGGAAAACATGAGAATGGGATGAGGAGAAAGAGGTGGAGGAGGAAGTAGGCATCGCTGAAGACCCTCAGCAGGTGAAATCCATCTCTGCTGCTTCAGGCTGCAGCTTACAAACTCCAGAACCATTGTTTCATTCCCATGATTCATTCCTCTCTGTTTGATGCTAACGTTGCAAATGCTTCACTTTTACTCACTTCTCAAGGCCAGGCCTTGTGACGAATGATGTCGGCTGATTCAAGCTAACAGCGCTAGCTCAGGAAGCGGTGCAGATACAGATGAATACCACATTGACACCATAAACCTGTCAGTTCAGCTTATGATCTTTTGCGGCACACATTGTACACATGGTCCAGCCTTAAAAAGAATTTCAAATAAAACAAATCAAAAAAGAGATTTAGATGAAAACGTCTTTGTAATTTGGAATTGTTGCGATATTTTCACAACGTGAATCATCCCGGGGTTAGGAAGAAAGAACGTCAAACTAGATTTCCCGCAACTACAGCCATGACACAGTAATATTCCAACGTTTTGATGACATCGCCACGTTGTTGAGGTCACGTACTTTCTTCCAGTAAACAATACATCTTCCAAAGCAACATTCCTGATAATTCACTGGTTTTTACTTGTCAGAGCACAAACGCTGGGCTGGAACAAAAGCCTGGGCTGTAAACAGAGTTCTCCGGATTTTAAACATGTCACAACCGCAGCGCGTCCATTTGTCATCATCTAGAACCACAACACCTCTAGAAAAGAGCTCGGTGTAAATCACATGTCAGAGCCCTGCATGGTACCCCATTCCAAACACTCATAGACGGAAGACAGATGGGCAGAGAGCAAAGGGGACAGCAGAGCGCTATGTTCTCCAGCTAGGTTTGTTTTAGCCTAAATGGAGTGCATCTTTCTCAACAGCAAGTCTCTGACCCACTTTCTTTTTTGCCGTGTTTACACACTCTGGAGTGGTTTTCTGCTGAACTTGATCTGAGGTCTCGGACAGCCCTCGTTTGTCTTCCCTGGACGCTTCAGCCACAAGAGCCAAAAAACACAGTCATCAGCATCAAATGCACCAATGACCTCAGATGTAAAGGAACTTCTCGATTGGACACAGGCGATGAAGCACAAACTCGTTCATTGTCCTCCTACACATTTGAAAAACGTGATGAGCGTCCTCATCTGTCTACGGTGATCTCTATCCAACATTAACATCACCAACAGAAGAGACGTGAAAAACTAGCTCACAGTTAAAGCTGAACCATCTTCCTCAAGTAACTGCATAGCTGTTGTATCAAGCACCTTTAATAGAGGAAGTCACAGGAACCCTGAAGCCATCTCGTCACCAGCAGGTCATAAATGTTAGTAGAAGATTTACGGGTCATCCCAACGGTGGTTGAAGTATTTCAGCGTGGAGAAAAGCGCTTCAGCAGACAAGCAGAATTATTTTGTCCAAACTTCTGTCGGAAACAGGGTGTGTTTAATGTCCTTCTGTGATGTACAGACGAGGTGGAAGAACAGGTTCCCTCCATCTGCCAGTTTCTCCACACGCGTACGTGTGTGTGTGTGTGTGTGTGTGAGATAAATCTTCGCCTGAGCCCAATTTGCATTTACACTTCTTAAACTGAGGCCTGCTTCTGATTAAATTGCATGACTTCATTTGAGTGTTCGAGGACTCATTAACAATCCGATGAGCAGAACAAAAAAGAATTAAGTCCAACAAAGATGTTTTGTTTTGTTTTTTTAAATATTTGCGTCTTTGCGTGTCTCTTTGATGTGGGGATTATTTGCAATAGCGACTGACCACGTTCCGCTAATCACTTCAAACTGTGCCGCAGACAGGCCCTCCCCACTTTTCTTCAGTAGTTTCGATCAGACTAATTATGGGCCGATTATTTCTATTTACAAAAGAGCATCAACACCATAGAAACCAGAATGAACACCAGGGACGGCTTCCAAGCTGACAAATGAGAGAAGCAGGAAAACATGCAGAGTGAGGTGCAGAGAGAAGGCCCAAATTTGGAGACATAAACTTCCCCACATTACTGTATGTTGGCCAGAGGTGACAGAGGACAAGAACAAACAACACAAAAACACGAAAAGCAGTTAAAGCTGTCAGCTAATGCCACAAAACTAGCATTAGGCTCTGTTCTAAGGCTCCTCAGTGGCACAGTTTAGGTGTCAGCCACATGTGAGCGTCACAGTGATCCGGTGTTATTTGTGTGTGTGTGTGGGGAGGTGGGTGGGTGGAATACATGCCAGCATCCCTCCATTAGTGCCCCCGCTGTTGTGTTAGGTCATCTGATTTTTCAGTTTTCTTTTTATTTTTTTTTTGCCATGATACTTGAACAAATTTGTGGAGAGGAACTGATGTAATCCTAGAACCTCACATGCAACAACACAAAGATCAGGTCAATCATCTATAGACAGAGAGTGCTTGACTCTTTAAATCTTCTCTTCCAACATTTTTGATACTTCTTCCGCCTCATAAAGTAACTTGAATGTTGGCAAACACCGAAGTGGATCCATCTTTGCTTAGAACTCTCGAAAGCAGCACTTCCCAGACCTCTAATCACGACCCTGTGGCTTTGTGACACCCAGACGCTTCTGATATCAAACACCCAAACCTGGAACACCATAATATTGACAAGTATAACAGAGGTCGAAGGAACTTGGTGCTCACCACATCCTTCCCAATAAGCCCCCAAAGCTGCAGAATAGTCATTAAAAATATACACGAGCGCTAAGCTCAGAGGTCGGAATCATCTGGGCATGTGTGCTCTGAAAACACCGACGCTCCCTCTCTTTATTTGGATAGTTTCGCAGTGGCATCTTTGCTTATTTTCACCCATAAGTGCCCAGGAGTAATAAAATTCCAAGTGAAATATTTTCTTTGCCGACAGCACCTTTGTGTCGGCCATTTTTCACCCCACAGCACTAACCCCCACGCCCCCGCCTCCTTTTCAAATGGGGATTTATGGAAGATTAGGGAAAACTATGTAAATGACTCTTCATTTGTCGAGTGAAGGGAACGTCAGTCCCCAGAAGAGGAAAGCTCAGAATCAGGAAAAGCGTGGGGGTGTGGGGGGTCGGCACATCATCTGGAATTTCCCTCGGAAATCTGTGGATTATCCTCGTAGTTTTAATGAAAGTTGTCAGGATTAGGAATGCTAAAATCCAGCAAGGGCAGCACTGGTGCGAGGAGACCCAGACGGTGAAATGAAAACCAAAGTAGAATAAAAGGAAGGGGCTTAGGGATCATCCACGAGGACACTGATGCCACCTTTCCACTACGCAGTTCTCAGGACAACGTTGGTTTTTCTGCAGTCTGCACTTCGAGAATGCGTTGTTATAGCAACACTGCAACTATCACAGTATGCGGTTGTCACCTCTGGGACTCGAGGCTGAGATTAGACTGGGAAACATCCCCTCAGTGCAGGGATTTAAACTCTTTTTCCCTCCACCCCTTAAAAAAATGCAATTTTCAAGGCCCTAGTTTGAGGGTTGGAACACCCTTTCAGACTGATTAGTGACAATATCTCCATCCTTCATCTTTTTTTCCCTCTCTAGAATCATTCGTTCCCGTACCTCCCTCACCACCCCTGATGAGACGGTCACCTCAGTGTCGGCAACGATGGCTAAGTTGGAGCTTAAGCATTTCCTTGAACAATCCTACTAATCAATCCAGCAAGAGAGCAGCCCGCCAGCCACTCAGACACACTCCCGCACACTCGGTGCAACCTGTCGGCTCTCCTCTGCAGCTCCGGAAACAATCCCGCGATGCTCCGATCTTAAGATGCCCGCTCCACACTGGTTTTTCACAAGAGGAATCCTCCCCTTTAATCCATCCCAGCTGCTGCAGATTGCACGGCCAATTAAAGGGAAACGTCCTGGCTTGCCCGAAACGAGGTGACCACATGTTGCAGAGCGTACCCTCCCCTCCATTTTGCCCTTACCCCCTCCCCCGTGGGGCCTCACCTCAGAGGGTTCAGGGTTCATGCCGCTTGCGGTTTCTCCCAACCCAGGAGCGGTAGAAAAACACGGAGGCTGGAGACAAACAGGACAATTAGCCACGGCGCTGCCTGAGCGTCTCCGGCTGACATGTAACTCCACACCTACAGTAGACAGAGGTGCTTTCCCTCCCTCGCGCTACCTCTAACCTTCATATTGATCATCCTGGCTGGGTCGGGATGGGGGGGGGTTCCGGCCTAATGGAAACCACAGATTGTTTTGGATTGAGGGCGAAGCATAACACTGCCACTGTGACAGGATTTGATGGGTCAGAATGTGTTCTGGAATGTATGACTGGTTCTGTGGTGGGACAGTTACTCTAACATCTCTCAAAAACAGCTGGTTATCACTGATACCGGCGCCTCTCCTCTAGGCCCCGTGGCGTCCCTGTTCATTCTACGGTCTACTGCTGTGCTTTAATTTATAGTTTGGAGCATAAACAGGAAATCTAATCATGGCATGGCAGTGGGGCAAACCCCGATACTGTAAACACACACAAACCTATAGTGTGTGTACAGAAGTGGGGGATTCGAGGGGGGTACCGTGTATAGATCTGCCTCGCTGAAGACACAAAAGCATTCTTGCTCGCTGAGGTCTGCTCAGAATCACTCTGGGTAGCAGAAACAGATGCAAGAAAGCTGAAACATAGGGGCAACATTGGAAAACCTCACACACTTCCAGCCCCCCGACCCCAACGGCCTTCTGTACACAGGAAGGGTATACAACATATAGAATACAAACAGCAAGTTAGGCTAATCCTCTCAGTTAAACACAGCCCCTCAAACACAGCAAGAGAATACGCAAGGCAAGCGTGATCCTAGTTACTCGAAAATCAGCCCGCCGTGCTGATTTTGGATGCATTCCACTAAATTTGTGTCAGTTGGCATGAGGTCATACTCAGCAGCGCGCCAGAAAAAAATTCAGCTCTGGATAATTTTGCAAACGGGAGATCAAATGCAGGCAGAGCAGCTGATGCTGATGTCGGATGTAGTTTGTCACTTGCTATAAAAATTTGTCTGTCGGCACTTATGACAACACAAGTTCGAAGGGGAGGGTTAGAGCTGAAGAGATGGGGCCAGTAGCAGAGACGCAGATGGACAAAACCACCCAAAAAAAAAAACCAGACAGCGCTGCTGGAGCCTGAGAGGGGAAGCAGAGCGTCAGTCCCTGCATCAGACCCACATCTCCCCTCCTCCGCCTCACAGTTGCACTCATCTGTGTAATCGCCAGATCAAGTGAATGAAATCAACCAGCTCCCTCCATCGCTGCCTGAGCATTGGGGAGATCTCCAGCAAGGCGAGTGCTCTGTCAGACTCCCCCTGCGCACCCAAGGCCAACTCGCTGATGAGCCTGATTCGTTCAACATGCTCGTAAACCAAATAACGTCCTCCTTTTTCCATTTCTGCAAACATGTCAGCACCTTTGCTGTTGCTTCTTTTGCTTCCTCCTCCCGATTCGGCCTCCCCTCCTCCCCTTGTTGTGAACCCGTTTTCAATTCCCCTTGCACGTTGACAGACATTCTCATCTAGATGACCTTGCTTTCTTCCTGGGTTTTTTTGCGGTGGGGGGGAGGTTGATGCAGGGTGAAAGGTGAAAGGTCAGCCTTGTGCGCGGCGCTGTCACTGCCTCTGTCAACACAACCTCTGCTCTGTGAGACCAATTTGCCTGGATTGTACTAACGGAGCAGTGGGCTCTGGGGGGTGGGTGTGGGGTGCGTGCATGTGTAGGCTGACATGTTTCAGAGGGTCTGTGGAGCATTAAGAAGGTTATCACAGGGAGTTTTAATGGAGTGTGTCACTATCTTCCATGTTCAAATAATCCCCGCTGGTGCATTTTATTAACAGATTTATAAGATTAGAAGGAAAACTGTGATCCTATATAAAAAATCAGATCTTTGCTTCAAACATCACATAAAAACACCTTTAACAACAAAGGCCAATGGGCACCATCGGTGTAGATGGATGTAGTCTCTGTTTATCGCTTTAACCAGGCATCAAACGGAGTTCTGAAGGTGGGGCCGAGCCTTCACAGTGCACTTTGACCCCAGCAGTTTATGATTTGTTCAATAAGCTGTGATCAGCGTCACTTTGGCAAACAGCCTTTCTACAAATGGTCAATAATCAGAGCGATTATGGGGCCCAGAAACTAGCCAAAGGTGCCAGGAAACACCGTCGCTGCCAGTGACTATTCCCAAATACAGGCGGACGGGACCGTCGTCTTGTTACCGTGGCAACTCAGACTACTTGTGTGTTTTTGGTCAGTCTTGGACACACACACACACACATACAAATATTAGTCCGTCATCTGTTCCTGCGGCTCTCTGCGGGTGTGTGCGAGTGTGTGTTTTCAGCTTGCGAGAGCACAATTTGTAGGGAATAAGTGACAGAGGAGGATGTGTTTTTCTTTCCTTCGCCGGGAGAATGGAAAGATCAGAGGTGTAATGACACCCGGCGCAAAGACTTGAACCATAATAATCATTAAGGGGTGACAGCACACAAACACTCCCAAACGTGTAAAGCGAGACATCGCTATAAACATTTATTTGCTCCAGACACACACACGTGCATATCCCTTTTATACCTGCGCTCGGTTCACATTTTGACGGCGCCCTCCACCTTTCATCCTTCCCCCCAGTTGTCTCTCTGTCATTTTAACCTCGACTTTGTCTGTCTCTGCCTGTCAGTCTCCTCTGTCCGCTCTTCCTTTTCCCTTTCACCCGGCTCTGTTTTCTTTCCAAGCTGAGTGATGATAGCTCACATATTTTCCTGCAGACTTTTCTTCCTCTTAGGCCGTCAAGCCATCCCCCCATCCCGGACATTGTCCCGTCCCCTGGTGCCTCACCTGGGCACAATCTGACAGCACATCAGTGTCACGCTGCAGGGGCACCACTTTATCAAAGAGGTTTTTGTTATTTAACCAGTGTTATCGCAGTGTTTCATCAGGCTCGTACTGAGTATTTGCAGATCAAATTCCTGAATTTTTTTAGGAGCAAAATGAGTCAAGTCTATGGCAACTCTGCTCTGTTGTGGTCAATTTATGTGCAGATTGTGGTTTGTTAGTATTTTCTATGAGTACTGAAACCCACTTGCCTTTTTTTACGCCTTTCCCGTCGTCCTTGTTGCAGGGTGCTCTTTGTCTTTGGGCTTTGCCAAGCCTTATTAGAGCCACAGGTGCAGCCAATTTCTTTAACGATGCTGCACCTTTTTAAACGCTGTGCAATCGCTGCTTCTGTTTGCCCCTTTGAAGACATACAGAGGCAGAAACATGTTGGCAACAGGGCACCAGTTTTTGTGCTTTTTTGTTGTTTTTTGAGCGCTGTTGTCCTCCTACCTTTTGTTGTAATTCTTTAAAACTTTTTTAAAAAGGTGTGTTAAATTCAATTTTCCTCCCTCAACATTGATATTTCTTATCAAAAGACCTGATCAGTTCACTGGATCTCATGTCATCGAGACTTTTGGTAATTTAAACCCTTACTAATAAAACACAGATACAGACAGGAATACACTTAATCACCTCTATAAGAACAAAAAAACATGTTCTCACTTCTCACTAATCTAATAATGGAGCTTGGTTGTGCGCCATCTCAGGATTTTTACACAGTGAAGCGATAAGAATCCATCTGTTGGCCCCCCTCCCCTGTTCATGTCGGCATACAAACTTTAGCACCTTCAAAATATCTGTGCGTGCTACAGTGAGGCCGCAGTAATTGTGAATTCATGAAATATTGGGAATAAAAGCATCACTTTTTAGTCAATCTGCCAAAACTTGCTGAACGCATTAGGGCATAATCACCCCACTAAACACACACCATCAGGAATTGGCAGAAAGGAGTGAAAAAGTGACATTAACCGGGATGCATCATTGTCGGATTGATGAGCCGGGACTAAAACTGCTTTAAAATGCAGCAATCAGTAAACGTGACGTGGAATATTACACAGGATCCCGTCCAGAGAGCCTCGATACTGGAGCAGTACATCTGCGGGTGGGACGTTCCCCGTGTGCCCATGTGTCTGCTGCCATCACGGCTTCAGTTACACCCCTCCGTCCAAAATAAAGGCTGGAAAAACAAATGACATCCTCTTCAGAATCCAGGGCAAATTTCCAGCCTAGCCCCTGATTTCCTTACACTTTGGACCCTGATAGATACATCAACGTCAGCTCCACACTTGGTGCTATTTTTTTCTGCACGCAGTTGTGATTTGATGGCTTCCATATGATCAGCTCTTCTCTTATTTCATAATGGCTCCTGCAATCAGCCGGGATGACATGCTGCCATGACAGCGTGCTGCAGAAGGAGCTGGCAGGCTCTGGCCTGCAGACAGACGAGCAAACGCACTGGAAAAATCGTGTTTGTACCTGCTTTTGACTGAAGCCACACAAAAGTGCTGTACCACACATACACACACACACACACACTTGTGCCATTCTTTAAGCCATCAGTGTTTGGTTCAGCCTTCAGGACAGGGATGGTTCCGCTGACTCCGCTTTCAAAGTGAGCTAAAACGAGCCTGTCGTTCCCAATCCTGGCTCAAATCCGTCTCCCGCCTCCCATCAGCAGGAGAACCCAAGGAGACGAATAGATGATGGTCAACTTGGCAGGCACCTGGAATAATTTGGTAAAAAAGTGGTTGGGACCAATAACTATTCCAGAAACAGATTCTCTCGCAGTGTAACGCTGAAGACAGGCGGGGAGCCTACTGAAAGCAGAGCTTGATGAAAACCAGTCCACCGCGGGGATGGAAAGATCAGAGCTCTAAGCAGGATTAAATCATGGCAGTCGTGAACCAGCTAAACACTGTGACCATGCAAAGCGTACCAGGATAGATGTGTAAAAGCTACCCTGGGCACTGTTTGAGAAACACTCTTTTTTTAGCATTCTAAGAAAGAAAAGCTGAAGCAGAGGCCTTTCTGCTGCTCAGGATGGAAAACAGGTGAGATTTTTTTAGCTGCAGACACAAAAACAGTACAAATAAAGTCATTTTTTCCTGCATAGCTGCAAGAGAGACCTGATTTTGTTTTTCATGAAACCTGTGTGATACTTGCACGCATGCATGATTAAAGTGAAAATAACCAGACATGTTTTTCATGGACGCAGAAGCACGTGCACAGCTGCTTTGGCAACCTCAACAAATATTCCAGAATCATGGAGCATTTCCAATTACGCTAAGGTTCAGCAGGTTATGGGGAAAAGATTAAGTCCTTTTCATTAAGGCCTTGCTGGTCCACTGGAGATGATCCACAAGGCTGTGTGTGGTCGATTGACCAGTTAGGGGGACGATCTGCTCCATCATCACACCCTCATCCTCTGTGTTGGTAACACGGAAGTGTGTCTTCAACCACTGATTTCACTGGCCTCAGGGGAGAGTTTAATTTGACTCAGCACAGGCTGCCAAGGTCCAGAAGGACCTTCAGAAGTTCTCAGACGGCTGGAAAATTAAACCCTGACAAAGACGTGACATAAGGAAAGAGGCCGGTTTGAGCAGAAAAGATCATGTTTGCATTTCAGATCTGCAGAATATTCCAGTACTTTAACGTTCGAGTAGATCCGAAAGCGTGTGTGCTGTTGCCGCAGTTAGGGTCAGTGATTAGTTGGTGTGGCTTGGTGTGCATTTAATCCACAACAGGCAGACTTGTTATCCAACATCTTGCTGTCCTTCCTGAGAAGGTTCTTCATTTGTTCCTCGTCCAAATGTGGAATTTATTTTTTCTGTAACTTCATCCGGGGGCAGCACGCCGCTGTGGCGGTTACCGCTGTCGCCCAACAGCAGATTCAATTCCCAGCTGGCGCCTTTCTGTGTGCAGTTGGCATGTTCTTCCTGTGTTTGTGTGGGTTCCCTTTTGATTACTTCAGCTTCCTGCTGCATTACAAAGGCTCTCATGTTGGGTTATTCTTTTTCAACACAGGAATAACAAGGCAGCGCCGCGACAGGCTCATTGTGGAAAGCTGAAACCGGCCCGTATTCCCGCCGCAGCTGCATGATTAAACTGTCCCAGAACACACGAGAGGGGTGGGCATCAACTGATGGAGGAGGAGAAAATCCAGAAGGAGAGGCGTTTCCTCCTTCTCCTCCTCTTTCTCTCATTGGTCTGCAGCACATTAATCGAGTTTGGATGGATCAGAGATCGATGGCGCAGAGGCGCCTCGACAGCTCTGCAGTAAGAGGGATTAAAATTTGAAATCAATTAGTCTTGTGTTGGCAAACCCCTACCTCCGCGGCAATGGGAAAATCAATTAAGGAAATTAAAAGTTGAAGCCGCGACAAGAAAGTCATTTTCAACGAGCCGCTCGGCTTTAATCTCAGCCGGGGCCCAGGAGCCGAGGCTCAGACGGCACCTTTATCTGTACTCCTCAGAAGAGCTGCAGCCCCAGCGTGACGTTTGCAGGAGGCTTGACCTTTGAACTTTGGAGACACACACGTGTACACACACACATGGAGGGATGAGGAAAAAAGATATCTTGTTATGGTTCAAAAATCTAAAATGCATAAAGAAAGCGAGGGTTCAAGCCACACATTCCACCGAGGCTGGAGCAATTATGGATGCAGCTCAGAGCTCCGGGTGATTCAAAGGCTCCTTGCTAAGCCATTTGCTCTCCGCATGCATGGGGTCCACGGCCTGATGTCGTTTGTTGTCAGAAAAACAACATTTCAGGCTCTCTCAAACACACAGGAGAGGCTGACACCCAACGATAAAAGTGCCGATAGATGCTGTGTTTTCCGAGAGAGAGGTTAGAGGTACAGAAATGGCGCCTCTCTTTGAAGCTTCCTGTTCTGCCTGGTAACAGACCGCTCTGCGCAACCATCATCCTCGCTGCAGGAAATTGGCTCCTAAGGTCAAAGTTCAGCCACTGAGCATGGACAGCAGATCTGGTTTTATGTGATCTGT
Organism: Tetraodon nigroviridis; assembly: GCA_000180735.1. Classification (NCBI taxonomy): domain Eukaryota; kingdom Metazoa; phylum Chordata; class Actinopteri; order Tetraodontiformes; family Tetraodontidae; genus Tetraodon; species Tetraodon nigroviridis. The sequence continues at coordinate 620,575 of CAAE01014974.1, forward strand.
ATTCAATATTTTGTTTGGATTAATCTGGTTTCATTTTCCTTTCACTGCCATGTGCTTTTAATGCCTTATGAACGCTACTTCAAACCACCCATCACCATTACAGACACTCACACTGAGGGGATAAAGAACCTCTCAGGAGAGAAGAAAAGAACAATAATACTGTCCATGTGCAGACACACTACAGAGTCTATCCCAGCAGAAAGACATTCGGACGAAGAGCATGACGGTATTGAAAATTGGGACTCAACACGAGAATGTAAAATAAATAGGGGGGATCTCGGAATGTGAAGACAGGATGAGAGGGTTGGAGGAGGACTGGGGGGTACAGGGGTGGCAGGGTGAATGGGGAATGGGGAATAGAAGAGGGGGATGAAGACAAGAACAGAGAGTGATGAAAAAAAACATCATTCGAAAGTAACTGCAGCTGAGAGCAATTTGTCCACAATTTTGGGAGCTTAATCACACTACTGAAGTGTGTGTGCACACAAGTGCTGGCACAGACACACTCACACATGAACAGCGGCAGTGTTTGCAGAGTCAGGGGGGAGTTAGACGCACGGATGATGTCTTTTGGAAGAGCTGCAGGGGAGACTCTCAGCCCTGCACCATTTTACGCCTGGGACTGTGGGGACCCTCTAATTCAGCAGAGAGAGAGAAAGAGAAAGAGAGAGTATGTGTGGTGGGACTCTTTCTTCTTTTGACAGAGAAATTTGTCTTTATTTTGTTTCATTATCCCAGTCACTGAGATTTCTCACTTTTAACTGTTTTTATTCACTATTTGTCCCTGTTGAAGTAGGATGATTAGAGTTTCAAAGAAAAACAAAGAACTCTGGAGTGCAGCCAGTGCCTTTATGACTGAGTTTTAATTTTTAAAAAAAAACACCCCGAGATCAATTCAGAGAGGGTGTGAACACCAGAAACAACAGCTTCAGCTGTAAAAGCATGTAAATATCAGCACTGGACAGTTTCTTTTCCTCTGCTGGAGATGTGGTACAATCCAAACTTTCCAGACACGCCAACGTTGATCATTTGATTAGGTACTTTTAATTAGAGACTAACACAAGCAGAAAACAGCCTGAGATAAATCACCTGAGGCAGCTCAAAACCAAGGGCAAAAGCTCAAGAGAAGCGATGGGCCTCAGCAGATCCATCACCCCATCTCAGAGGGTTTCTAATTAGCGAGGCCAATCAACAGAGGCGATAAATCAGCTCAGATGATGCCCCCCACCAATGGCAGAGCGCCATTATTCACCGGGAAAGCCAATGGCGTGGCTGGATGATGAAGGAAAGTGAAAGCCGGTTGCCAGAGACGTAGGCGTCTGAGAGGACGAGGGGTGGAATGCTCCTTGACAGCTTTATTCATCCAACGCTTAAACAGCCTCGGAGGAGAGGCAAGCAAATGTCAACATGGAGGGGACGATTACGAGGAGTATCGATCCTCTCTGCTTCCTCGAAAAGAAATCTCCTCCTCCTCCTCTTACTCCGACTGCCCTAGCGCTCCCAGAGGCCCGCTGCGATGGACGCTGGGAGGGGAAAGGGAGGGATGCTTTGTCACACTCATTCATCCTGCTCTCTCGCTGCTGTTGGTTTATGCTGGCGATGCATCTGCTTTACATCAATACAGATAAAGCTAACCAAAGAGGCTTCGGAGGCTCCGGCTGTCCTGACGCAGCAGCCGAGAAAATAATGAGTGCTGTCAGCATAACTGAAATAAATGAAAGGAAATAAAGACTAAAACAGCGCTCCCATCACAGAAAGATGAAGAAGGACAGCATCAGACATTAAAATTAGCACCAGCGCACTCAGTTATAACACAAAATGTATGCATATTGACAGGAACATCAATGTCGCAGCTGCAGAGTGAAACATTCAAACCATTGATTCCCAGGGAATAATTATCCAATCCAACCGCTCCTGATAATCAGTGGGTACGAGATCATCGTCACTGTAGAGACAACGGTGAAAATTGAATCATTTGCCAGTCTGACACATGCTTTATGACTTCTGATGTGTAAACATTTACAATTATGCAGCTCTTCTAGTTGAGTTTATCCTTGAGTTTTTCCTTGAGTTAGAATCTGAGGAAGGGTTTTGAACTCAAGTCAAACCCTAAAAGGTTCAAATTTCTGCACTCAGTTTGTCGGTCTGCCAGTTAAAAAAAAGTGAACAGTACCTGGCAGAGTACTTGAACAGGAGTTTTCCATAATAATGATATTTTTTAAACACAAAAAAATTTGCCAAAAACACCCCCCAAAACATATTTGTGTGCCTTTACAGCAACCCACCACTAGAGGGGCGACGCTTCAACCTGATGTCTGGACAAACTCTTATGCAGGGTACAACAGTGCCGGTTCCACTGTGGCCTATTTTGCTCCTGCTCTGTTCCACCCACACACGTTCCACTTGTCAGGGGAACCTGGGCGTTGCTTCCTGGTGTCGTTAAGCGGCTTCTCCAGAGCCGAGTCGCCACTTTTGTCTTTACTTCAGCCCCTGCTCGGGCCAAGTCCAGTAATCACTACCCACCAGTCAGTCGCAGCCAGCAGAAAAAAAAAAAAATGGAGGCTACATCCAGGACGTGCACACCGGGACACTTTTCTCAGCCCACGTCAATCAAATCCGCTCGGAAACGAGTCCGGTGCGTCTCCTCCGAGCCAAGACACATTATAGGAATTTAGAAGCTAAACCCATTCACACGAATTGGCAGCATCAACGAACAGATGTCGATCTGCCAGCGTGGAATTCTCATAAATTCAGACTCTGTAGCCAACGTTTTGAAAGCAAATCGTCCCTTCAGTGAAACGGTGGCCAGCTGAAGCCACAAAGCCCAGTAACGACCCGCTGAGTCGCCCCATCGCCCATCTGCTTTGCTCATTCCTTCTCCCTGCCGCTGATTTCCAGTCCAGTTTCTCACCTGATACTTGTTCTTCATCAGCGGGGTCAAATCTCTGAGCCAACAGGATGTGACAAGGACTTTTATAAAAGATGAAGAAAGAATCCCAACACTAGAGAACTGATTGTTTTTCACTGCTTTAACTGTGGCTCAATCTACACGAAATGCACAAGTGCTTCAAACTGGTCTCCACAATAATATTCCTGTGGTTCTGGGCCTCTGGCGGGAACAATGGACAACATAATTACAGCAAGTGTGTGTTTTGGAGTGATGTATGCTCGTATGTGTGTGTCTGACTGGGAAAACTCTTCCAGGAATTGAAACACATTTTGCCAACAAACACCAATGAATTGGTGTTGATGAAACGTTCCGCCTTTTTGGAAATCTGAGACGTTCGTGGATTTTGCTGTTTCTGTCTAAACAGTGACAAATTAGATGAATTATTGGGGTTTAGAGGTGTTGCTGAGCAGATGTTAGCAATTAACCAGCAACATCTTGGACTTTGCTTTTACAAATCCTCCACAAAATCTGTCCGAACCTCTCAAACAATGGCAGAAATGTGCGAGTTTTAAAGTTTTAGGCTGTTTAGCTTTGGTGCTGAACATTATCCAGGCGTGAGGTGAGGAAAAAGAAAGATCTGCCGGTTTTCATCGAGGTTTTAACGTATTCATTTCATACCTGTGGGAGGAGGGAATATTTTATGGCCGTCCCCAGCAAACCTGTCAGCGTCTTGGCAGATGAGGAAGAAGAAAAGTTTACTAGAAGGGCGGCTTAAAGCAACCAGAGAGGCGAAGGAAAGCGATGGCAGTAATTTAATTTCAACAGCACTAAGAGGCAGAACGTTGGCACCGGTCAGCGATCCGCCTCGTTAGCTCCCTGCCGCTCTCGCTCCAGCCGCCGCATTTTTCACTGGTGAGTAATGTGGAGGATGGAGTTTGTCTTCCTCCTCCTCGCTCTCCTCCCTTTGTTCTTTGTTCTACCTCTCCCGTCTTCGCTCATCCCTCGGATCAGCCTCCTACGGACCCACTTTTAACTCTGAAAGCCGCACTTGGATCCAAAGAGCAGATGAAGGTTCTGGAAGTGGAGGAGAACCCTGATGAGGAGGGAGCAGGACCGTGTGCTGACTTGTGTGGTACGTCTGTGGAGCCAGGCATGCTGCTGGGACTTTAAGGCAAACTCACTAATTAAAAACCAGTTTAAACAAGTTCATTAAAAAGGAAAACGACGTAAAGAAAGACACACGACCGCCCAAATGACCATCCTGCTGCTAAAAAAGCTCCCTTACATGCAAGAAAGTGAAGTTACACACGTCCTGACCGCACATTCTCACACGTATTTTTCACTTCATCACCCTGCAGGCTTGTAAAAAGGTGCTGTAAAGTGGAGCCAGGTTGCTACGGTGACTCAGGTAACAAATTGGCTGTTTTGTTTTGCTGCGGCTGGTGCGAGCGTATTTTCACCCATCAGAGGCCGGGGCGCGCATGCCGGAGCCTGAACGGAGGTGAAACGTTGAAAGTGCTTGTCCTTTCCATTTGTTTTCCTCTCCTTTCTTCCTCTGTCGTTGCAGCAGCCATCAGATCTCCTCTGCACTACTTTCTGCTGTTTTCCATTTGTTTTTTCCAGGTTTAGGGTGAGTTTGACTTTAAAACCTAGGCACAGTGTGTAAAAATAGAATCATCGATATATTCAGGAAATTCGCTCAGGCCTGCAGCTAAACTACCACTTGGTGAAAAACTAACAGACAGATGTGGAAATAAAACTAAAAGCCTCTGTTCGGCTTTCTCGCTATGAACCACTGACTCCCACAACAAAAGCCCCCCAATAAACTGTGGGATTATTTTGCCATAAAAAGCTTAAATGGAGCTGCAGTTGGAGGAAACCAGAGAAGAAGGAGCTCGGTCTGGGACGTTAAAACCACACCACGCCACCATTTCCTGATGGGCAGAACTGCTTTTCCATTGCTCGGGTGTTAAGTGTGGGCGACTGTAGGCTGGCCTCCAAAACACCTCCGTGATTACAACCGGCTTCTCCTTTCTCTCTTTTTTTGCACATCAGGGGTGACTACAATCAGGCCTTTGATTGGCTGCGGAGCTGAGCTGAGGAAACACCTGATTGGGTGAAGAACACAGACATGTCTCGTCCTCTTCAGCACACGGTGATGACACGTAGTGACAACCCATAATTCTGTGATCTGACCCTGTCAATGTGAAGCATGAAACAGTCTGTTTAAAAGGCTGATTTTATAGCAGAACATGTTGACCTTTGCTCCTGAGATGGTAGGAACGATCCAAGACATCAGTCCAGCCACCAGAACCACCAGGACTCATGCATGTGCTATCAAAATGAGCCTTTATCTCCTGCTAGAGTGTAAACATAAAAAAAGTGGAAGAAGCCATGTGCCTCTCTTCCAGTCTAATAGATCATCCCAGTGTTGCACATCCTTCTGCTGACACGTTATCGTCTAAAACATTGTTTTTTACACCGTTGATGCGTTTAGAGAAGCAGATGGAGGAAAAGGCAGTTCTGTACGAGGGAGCTTGCGCTTCATTCCAAAACAGAGCCTTCCAGCACTCTGCGGTCTCACTCGTACATACATGGCAGCGGCTCAGATTCAGACCCTTTTGCATGTGCTCATTTGCATGAGCTCACCAGTGTGTGGGGGGGAGTAGTGTGTGTGTGTGAAGAGTGGGATCGAAAAAAGCGTGAAAAGAAATAAGACGACTGGCGATTGGCAGAGCCACTTCATGTCTCTCCAAAAAAGTGGAAGGTTCGACTCGGGCTCGCTGGCGTGTTTTTTGTTTTTTTTTTATTGTGCCAGGCGGCTGCCATGTCCGATTGTTAGTCTGCAGGACTTGGAGCAGGAGGAGGTTCTGGTTTCCTCTGCCAGTGTGCTCTCGCTGAGATTCTACGGCGAATGGTGGGAAGGGAGGGGGGCACTGTCTGGCTCTGATTGTCTTTCCTCTGTGCAATCAAGAAAACTCGATCTGCGGACGTGGCACACTTCCCGACCTGCTCATTAACAATCGAGCGCACGTTTATGACCAGCTTTATTTTGGCTGGGAAGAGTGAGGAAATCCACTTTTCCTTCTGCTGATTCCGATTGAGCCGTCGCCCCCGTGTTTCCGTGCATCCACGTGGATAAGTGCACACTAATTGCAGCACTGGTCGGCTGATTTGATGTTTCCTACATGTTTTCTGGTGTTAATGCAGTCTGGAGTCCAGAAGGAGAAGCCCACGTGTCAGGGGTTGCAGCCTGTCCAAACAGCTGGTCCGGAGTGGAACCAGCTCTGGGGGTTAATGTTAGGATGGACAAAACATTGAGTAAAGGAGGAGGATTACAAGGGATAAATGAAAGTTGTAAAATCTCTTAAATCTGTTGTTTTTTTAAGTAGCTGTCTGGCAGCAGCGGGATTTCTAGAGGTATCAGGGTGATAGATACGCTTCTCAACTGAGCTGTTACATTTGATTTGCAGAAAGTAGTAAAGATAAGATTTATAATAACTGCAATACGTCCTTTAACACTTCCCGTGCTTGTGTTCGTTTGTGTGCTGGATGTCAGTGAGTTTTCATCTGCTGCAGTGCAGCATAACTTTCTGTTATTTCTCAATTTCTACACAAACAGGAGAAGAAACCTGCTAAAAACCACATTTCTGTCATTTTTTCATCAAGGTAGGTGCAGTATATTATCGGGAGACATCAGTGGATACTGCCGTTTGCCAACTGAGCCGACAGCTTCTCCAAAAATGTTCCCTCCCAGCACTCAGAGCTGTAATAAGAGGTGTGATAAAGCGAATGGCTTTATTGGAAAAAATCCACATAATCACTCTAAATTAGACCCTGAAGGACAGAAAAAGTTTTATCATCCACTGGACACTGTATATCTTGAATAAACTGATGCTAATGTTAAAAATAATGTAGAAGCACGTTTTATTACCATATTAAAACCTACCACCAGAGGGTGTCAAGTCATCTCACGAGTGCGTAGAGCCATCATGATCATCAGAGATAATGTAAAGTTTCTTCATTGTTAGCGAGAAACAAAAGCAACAGGCACTGACAGCCTTATTGAATAGACACTTGATCAACAGCAGACATGTTGCATGGAGGGAAAGGAAAGGGAAAGAAAACCGGATCTGTTTGTTTTCCACCGGAGCCACTTGGTCTTTTCCCCCCAGATGAGATCAAACACTGACCAGCGTGTTTTACACCTTCCTTGAAGGAACATAATCACAGGAAAAGCTGCCTGGTTTATTTTCTCACACTGGATATTTTAGGTGCTGTTGCTGATCTTTTGCACACTGGAGCTGACAGGAAGTGTCCCGGACAGGCGTTTTTAGGACGGGTCCACATTTGGCTCCTGTGTCTGCACAGATAGCGAGAGGTGGGGATGACAGGGTGATCTGGCTCCTGTCAGCGGCCAAATGGATGGAGGTCAAGGTTCAGTCAGGAAGTCATGGAGTGATGCTGTCGGGGAGATGGGAGGACAAACAAAGCCTGAAGGCTGGAGATGAAAGACTGACGAAGGAGAGCTACGTTGACAGGACAAAAACGGTTCTGGAGGTAAAACAACAGAACCTCCATGGGACACATCAGCTAAGATTGAGAATTTTGGTGATTTGATGGTATGTTTTCCAACCAATGGCTGTTGTAGTTTGTGTTAAATGGATTTTGAAAAGTTCCCAGTTTGATATTTTTATCGGTGTTTTCTTTGCGTGTCAGCACCAGAGTAATTGTGGCGTTAACGATAACGAGCAGTGGGGCTTCGGCAGAGGTGCCTGGGAGTGTGCTGACGTCTGTCGCCCTGGTGCACCGCACACAAACAAACCTGACTCGTGAGAAACGGCCCGCTGCAATCAATCATCTTCAAACTGGTATTTACCGGGAAATGGCGTGTGTGACGAGCGAGATCGACCAGCTGTCTCATACACCCGCTGGAAGGGCCGTTCACACTGACCTTTAATATTAGCATGAACCTTAGCCTCTCTCTCACACACACACACACACACACACACATACACACACACAAGCTTGTACTTCCATCTTTGTGAGGACTGTAATAGACTTTAACAGGCATGTATTGTCCAGTCCCCAACCCTAACCACCCCAACGAACCCCCTAACCCTAAACCCAGCTCTAACCCCAAACTTAACCCTGAAATAGCCCTGTGAATTTGTGAGGACCAGCAAAATTGTCCTCATTTTGCATGGAAAATACTGGTACTCAGGTTGCAGCAAGCACACACCCACACACACACACACACACACACACACACACACACACACACACACACACACACCATTCAAACAGCATCAGCAGCACTCATTGCCAGTGAAGTGTGGTATTTCCTGCCCAGTTCTCGCTCACACACACACCCATGTTACCCCGGGGTCTCCTAACAAATGTGCACAGCAGACCCCTGGGTGGATACAGTAGTGCTAACAGGCGGGTCCTGTTGGTTTAACTCTGCTGAGACATGAGTGGTGCCCTTTTTTTTTAAATATAGCCAGGACATAAAGAACTTTCTTAAATTGTTTTTTCACATTAGTCAAGAAAAAGAATGCAATTTGCTTTTGTTACCTCTTTGAAATCAGTCACGTTTCTGACATTAGTATATTTAATTTAATTCAATTCAAAGATTTGGGTAAAACCTATCAAAACTAATAAAAAAAGTGCTGATTTTTACTTGCTTGATTTTACATTGTCTACAGCAGGGGTGGGCAAACTTTTTGATTCCTGGGCCACAATGGGTTCTAACATTTGACAAAGGGGCCGGACCAGGAGCAGATGGATGGAACCCTAACCCTGCCCCAAGGACAGGGTAGGGCTAGGGTTAGGGTTAGGGTTGGGATTAGGGTTGGGTTTATTGACAGAGCTGAAAGATTATTGACAGAGCACTTGAGGAAGGAAAAATGTTTAGCTCGCAGGAGGAGAGAGGTCACCTGCTGGCTTCTCAGCCAACCCACCAGATACTGAAGAGGCACAAAAAGAGACACAACCCCAGGGTTTGACTCCCACTGTTCAGCTGTAGCCGGAGGAGCATGTTGGAGCTGCAGTTTCACCTCAGTCTGGATGGATGTGTGTGTGTGTGTGTGTGTGTGTGTGTGTGTGTGTGTGTGTGTGTGTGTGTGTGTGTGTGTGTGTGTGTGTGTGTGTGTTGCAGATGATGCCAGGCCCCAGCCAAATGATGGAGACAATAGCTAACTGCTCAATCAGACGATCTCCCAATCTCATTTTCAGTTCCATCTCTTCTTTCAAACACACAAAAACACACACACACCTGTGAGGTGCTGCTTTTTCCACCAACGGCCGATTTTCATTCAGCCTTGGAAGTCGCTGACAGTCACAGAACACTGATCCAATATATCATAGAAACTGTGATTATGATTGATTAATGAACATCATTTAAATGTATTTTACATCCACCACTTCTCCTCACGCGAGGTCGCAGGGGGCTGGAGCCTGTTCCAGCTTCCTCTGGGAAAGCGATAATATTTATTCATATTTTATTGTTTTACATAAGCAGATATATTAAGCTTTTAAATCTCCTGAAGCTGACCTGATGTTCTCCCGTGTATCTGATCGTCTTCTACCTCATTCAATCACATGCTCACATGCTAATCTGTTCCTCCATCATTTCTAGCCCTCCCTGCCTCAGTTCCAGATTCCTCCTCCCAGGGTGAGCGACTCAATTCAACAAGTCGGCCATAAAAAAAGGCAAAGAAAATTAGTGGTCTTAAAAGCAGGGCACCATTCATTATGTTTTACTCACTCCAGAGAGCGGTGAAATTTAAAACAATGCTGCGTAGCTGGCCATAACTCACTTTTAGCACCCTGAGTTCTGTCCCTTATCCAAAACTGGGCTGATAACTCTTTAAGAGGAGCTTTTAGCTGTTTCTCTCAATGGAGGCCCACTAAAACACGCTTGACGAATGGCCCTCCATCGCTGCGCACTTATTCTCACATAAAGCAGTTTATGGCTCAGGGAGAACGGTGGGAAGAGGAGAGGAGCCCTTTCCTCCACGTGATGATGAAGAACCCGATTCTGCGGATGTCTGGAGAAAGAGAGGGAAAGTGCCTCACCCCAGGAGGTGGGCGAGCGCCTGCTGACGCGACGCGTGCGTAAATTTCCAATCGAGTGCATCGGCGCATGTGCCTGGCCGGCGTGTCGGGTTGCACGTGCAGGTTCATGGGCCTGCGCCAAAGCTTTGTACATGTGGCTGTTGTTTGGTCCCACTTGTGTGTGAGGTTAATTGCCAGGAAGGTAGGGAGCATGAGTGATGGGCAACGGCCCTCGTGCACGCTGGGGAGTTCACCTGTCAATGTGCGCTCCCTGAAGATGGATGGACATCTGGAAGCCATCGCAGTTCCTCCACTCAGAGAGCTTTGGATATACAGTACGTTTAAAGTGCACATGTAAGGGCTGAGAGAGCCGCCGAGGGCCAACATAGATCTGAGAGTATGAGACACCGTGTATAGATGTAAATCTCCCAGCTCTTGGTCTCTGCCTCGTCTTTGTAAACACATGTGCACACACACACACCATTAATAAGAGGACTTAAGTCACACTCTATGTCGATGGCTGGCAGGTGCTTACAGAGAACGCGTGTAAACGGAGGAAAATAATCAAACTGTAAAGAGGTGGAGGAACTGCTGGTTCCAGCGAGGAGGGATGGGTTCAGGTCAAGATTCTCAAGATGTCTGATGTCCAGGATTTTGTGCTTAAACTCGAAAAAAAGCATTAATTTGTCACAATATACATTCCATTGCAGGGACGTCTACCAGGAGAGACAGGCTAAATGATTCAAACCCTGGTGCATTTACCTTGTTCAGAAGTTTGCCTGCATGGAGGGTACAACTGGGTCGCAAAGGATCAAGGAGTTAGTGGCAGGTAAAACCGCAGCAGAATCTGCACTCAAGACAGCAACATTAGCATGAGGATACCAGAACAGTTGGCTGGAAAGAATAAAAAGTGATCCAAGTTAGTTCAGAAAAACCAGCAGCTTCAACTAGACAGCTGATGAATTTTTGCAGAGGGTTTTATTGGGAAGTTTGGAGCAAAAAACGTTAAAGAAAAGATGCAACTTTCACACTTGGCTACTAACATGCAATCAATAGGACAGATCCAAGTGGAATTTGAATGCCGTCCCCAACACTCAGACGTTCCCCTGACGCACTGAAGAGCTCTCACCCTCTGACACCCAATACCTTCCAGCTCCAACACTGATCCCGCTTCACGACCAAAAACACACACAAAGGGAGTGCAGAGGTGGGCCAAGGACATCTGGAGCGGCAGCCGTCCGTGACTCTTTCGCTCCTCAAATATAAGTGTTTAGGTGTGATGGACACACACGGTCATGTCAAGCACTTATGAGCATAACAATAAACCTTAAATATCTGAGACCTGCTGAATTTAGTTGCGCCAAATTTGTTAGGAGCAAACCAGTATTAGCCTGGAAGCTAAATCCAAAATTAATTTAAGCTGCTTCCTAGGAGAAAAGAAAACACGACACTGGCTCTTGAGGTGTGATGTGATATATAAAAGCTTTATCCATTATTACACACAATTTGATGGTCATCTGACCACGTGTCTTGATTGCAGGTTTCCGCCAAGCCGTTTCATAAAGCATCCCCTGAATGACAGCGCCAGGCTAAAAGCTTGGGCTGAGGCGTAAATGGAGCGCCTATTGGCCAGCCATTTTCATCAGCGAAGAAAGTTTGTGCATGGTTGACGTTAGTTAGGAGCAACTGCGACTCGGGGGAGACCGAAGCGCGTGTGTCATCTGGAGGACGAGGCGTAAACAAACAGACGAGGATGCACAAACAAACACAGGCGCTAATTAGCTTGCTTTATTTCTCAATCACGGAGACAATGTGGGAATTTATCCCTCTGCTCTCCTGCTTCCCGCTGCTCTCCCTCCTCACTGTCAGGGGAGCTGGGCTATAATAGGCCTGCGATCTGCTCCTGCTCTGCTGCAGGCGCAGGATAAGAGGACTTTTAGCCGCAGAGACCATACGGCCTCCACCAGAAGCTCCGCACCTTCTCAGTGTGTGTGCATTCACGTGAGGAAAAAATAGAAATCACAAACAGAAGCGAAAGTGTGTGTGCAGAAGCTTGGTGGGAAGGCTGTCAGAAAAAGTTAATTCTCTTTGTCAAAGTCTGTAACCAAGCTTGTGAAGTATCGCACCATGAAGAAAATGAGGGCTTAAACCTGACAGTTCACACTATATTAGCTGCACACGAAAACCCCAGGAAGGATTAGCGGCGTCGGAATCCTGCTCCCGGTCTGTCAGCAGAAACCGAGGCATAAATTAGCCCATCTGAGCGCAATTAGATTCTACGCTGACCCCAATTAGGAGGAACTGACCCAGTGAGACAAAAGCTTCTGTAGAAAAGGATGAGGAGACAAACAAAATGGATTCAGCACTTCCAAAGTCATTGGATAGGTTTCCTCACAGTGGGGGGGGGCATCTAATCCAACCCCTGGGAGGACGAGATCATAGCCCTTATTACACCACTGTGAAGATGAGGTCCATTTTGGAGGTTTGTAATTTTCTGGGAACATTGGAAATGTTGCACTGGCTGGTTTCTCTGTCCTCCTCCTCCTCCTCCTCCTCCTCTTCCTTCTGTCAGATCTGATATTAGATCTGTTTTTCTCCCCGTGTGTGACCCCCCTCCCCCATGGAGCACCCAGACCTGTGTGCCGAACCAAAGTAGTGTGGTTCACAGCAACAAGAGGACCTTGTTTCCTGAATCTGAATGAATTTATTTACTGCTCAGACCTCAGCAGGAGGTGGACCAGCACGCTAAAGCCTGGTAGAAAATGACTTCTCAGCATTTTGAATCAAAGCACCGTGGCCCTTACCAACAGCTGACATCTGGGGCTGCTTATCGGCCACTTTTAGCCTGGAATTCTTACAGCTGGATTCCTTAATTCGATTAAGATTCTTACATCAAGTTTCCATCAGACGGAACTCTGGGTCATCACTGCTGCGTTACTGGTGCGTCACACACGCAGCTCCAGTTTTCACTGGGAGTGATTTGATCCCAGTTGCAGCCTGGTATAGTGCACTACTTGGAAATCCGGGATTCTGGCTGCTGATGCTAATACGGAAGGACAGATCTGGTGCCAAGCAGCCGTCTGTTGCAGCAAGTCCACTGGATTGAGAAGGAGTGTGTGAACTCCGGCGGCTGGTTTCTGACGCTCTCGTCACCCAGACCCTCCAGCCATGGCGACCATCGCTCGCCCCGTCCCTTTAATCATTTTAATGGCCCTCCTCGTTTCCTCTGAACCCTCTACTGCTCACGTCCCACTCACCCACTCTCAAGTGTTTTTCCTCTCATCACACTCACTCCTCCTTCTGGAGTCTCTCCTACTTCTACTCCTCCTCTTCCTCCTCTCCCCCTTCCTCAGCCCTCCACAGTCTTTTAGCAGGCGGAGGAGAGCGAAGGCTGTTCATTTGTACTGTAGACGAGCCACTTCAGACCAACACTGACACCCACTCTGCTCAAAAGTGGAGGCGGAGGAGAGGAAAGAGAGAGAAAGAGAGGGAGAGCATGGGAACCAGTAAAGTGTAGAAGGCCACCACACTTTTCAGAACATCCAACTTTTATCTAAATCTATTTCCCTAGAACATCAATTGGTTGATTACCTCAAGAAAAGATGTAAAAATAACGTACAAAAACCTTATTTTTCGTAAATAAAAGATATATAATCTGTTTTTTTCTGCTTTGTATTTTTTTTGTTCTCTCTCTCCCACACACATACATCCACCCATCATCCCCGTGGTCATATTGCCCCGTCTCCCCCGGGTGCAGTGTAATAGTATCCGGCTCTATGGCTCTGAGCTCTGTCCTCAGAGATTCTGCTGTCTCTTTTTGCAGCACTGCCTTTTTTTTTTAAAACTCTGCGGGGACCAGAAACTAAATATGACAGCCTGCACCAGAGAGACACAGGAGAATGTCAGACCTTTCCACCCAAAAGCCTAAAAGCTTTGCTCATGCGATAGAGGCTGATACATTGTTTGGTGTCTAGGATTAAGAGTCCCAAAGATGAAGATATGTTCAGATAATATTACTTGTTTGAATTTATTACAGCACATTATTATTTATTAGCACATCCAGTGAAATCCAACCATTTACCCAGTTAGCTGTGATGTCATCAATAAAGATTAGCAACTCTTGGTTAGAGGACAACTTCAACTTTTCACTCTGTGTGTGAACATTATTAGATCATAAAGTCCCGACAGGCAAATGTCCTCCAGGTAAAGCAGATTTGTCGCATCGCCAAGCGTCACCATCAGGCATTGGTGCTAAGCAGCTCAGCCTCACTACGAAGGTCGCCGGGACGACGTCCCAGAAACGCCCAGGAGAGGCGGTGGGGTGGCAGATGGAGGACAGGCAACGATGCGGTAATGATGAGTCTCCAATAACACAACGGCACCGCCGGGGTCAGCCTGCAACATGACGGGAACGTGTAGCCGGTGAGGCTAGTGAGATTATGCTAATTTACTCATGCTATTAGCGACATCCCAAATTTGTACAGTGAGTTTGTGCCGAAAGTGCAAGTGAATAATTGAGCAGCCAGAGAAAACAAAAGGATAGATGGTGTGTGTGTCTGTGCGTGTGTGTGTATGTGCAGGGAAACACTAGAGAAAGATTATTGATAAATGTGAAAGCAAAGTAAAAAAAAAAATCAAAGCAGCAGATTAGTAGTTGTTACTGGTTAGTAGTTAAATTCCTGCCTGTTTGCTGTAATACTTCCCAGATTGTGCAGTGAATTCCAGGCAACAAAGCTCTTCCTGCCTGTCCACACTCATTCCCCCTCCCTGCAGCATATTTCCATCACAAACACAAGAGCAAGAAGAGAAAAAGAAGAAGAAGAAGGAAGAAAGCAGGTCAGAGACAGGAGGAGAAATGACGGAGACAGACAAAGGTTGATTAAATTGGTTTTCAATTCTGGGTGTCTGCGTCTGAAGCTACTGCATTAATTTGCTCTATTACACATTTGAGAGCCACCGAGTGTATTAAAAGCGGCTGTATATCATATCAGTGACTTCTCTGAGAGCCTGCTGCCAAATAAGAGCCTGCAGTCCATCTATCGGAGGATTAACCGAGGTCAGGCGGCACACCCGGGCCTGAATACGCCACATATTTGATGTAAGGGATTCTTTGTCCTCTCTGTAATGGGCTCCGTCCAGTTATGTCAGGATTAACGTCTGTATAATGGGACTGGTTGATTCAGGATGGGCAGGTATTTTCAGGGGAATCTGCTAAGCAACTGTGTCAGTGTTTAACCCTTATACCCAAATAGACAAAAATCTGCTCTAAATTTCTGTTTCAAGACAAAATATGGGATTAGTTGCATTTGTAGGTAATAAATAAGGAACATTCGTAAGAGTAAACTTATTTGCCATCTGAAAAAAACATCTTCCAGGACTTCCAGACCTGTGTCCTCGTCCCAGAACAGTGTTTTGCTTCAGGTGTCTGGAACAGCCTTGCAGATGACTACAGACCTGCTGCCACTCTCGGTCTCTCCATTGATGTAAATGGAGTGTGTGTACATGTGCGTGTGTCTGGTCCATTCAGACATTATTTAAGTAAAACAAAAATGTTGTAAAATACAACATTTCAAATAGAATCACAGTTGCGTGGCCTTCGTTAGCATTCCCTAAAAGAGTTATACTCTAAAGCAGAGTTAATCAGCTACGTCAGGAATGTTTGGGCTGATGAAGTGTGGTTACCATGGTTATTAAACTTTCAAATGTTTCTGATTGACGATAGCACAAGTTAACAGCATGTATTTTAGATG
The DNA here is from genome assembly GCA_000180735.1 of Tetraodon nigroviridis. NCBI lineage: Eukaryota > Metazoa > Chordata > Actinopteri > Tetraodontiformes > Tetraodontidae > Tetraodon > Tetraodon nigroviridis. Next base: position 636,274 of record CAAE01014974.1, read on the forward strand.
CTCATTCACACCCCTATAGGGGTGTCAGCCGTCCGACGACACATCCACAGGTGTCCCTCAAGTCTCAGCACTCGGACCACTGGACGTTCTGGACTGGCCGTCGCTTCAGCCTCAAAGCTTTTGTGTGCTTTGGAAAACACTCTGCAAGAAGACGAAAGAGGGCATTTATGACTAATGGGCTGAAACCTGTAACACATTTTCACAGCACTGATAAATCCATAGTCGAGTGCTATCTCGCGTGTTATAAACATTAAGTGGCGCTGTTTCTTGCTGCGGATTTCTCCGATTTGTGAGACGGTGAAGAGACATTCCGTCTTATTCTAATGTAGGTTTGATGGTGAAAAAACGT